>JAKSZT010038599.1:22050017-22144579 GCA_026826555.1 Tolypeutes matacus | reverse complement strand
TATATATATATATATATATATATATATATATATATATATATGTAAAACAGATGTGAGAAAGCATAAACTTGAATTACTGAATATGACACCCTGATATTGAAAGTCCTGGGCTAAACCTGGGAGATCCCAAATGTAAGACTAGTACTTTGCCCCTTATAGTATCTTGGTGTGCCTTCATGTTCCAGGCAGAGAGTACAAACTTTGACTAAGAGACCTCAAATCTGTAACCACTCAAAAGTGCACAGATGTACATACACAATGGTGAAAGACTGAAAGCTTTTCCTCTGAGATCTGCACCACAACAAGGATGCCCACTGTCACCCACTGTTATTCAATAATTGTACAGTACTGGAAGTTCTAGTCAGAGCAATTAGACAACAAATAAAAGGCATTCAAATTGGAAAGGAAGAAGTAACAATTTCCCTATTTGCAGATGACATGATCCTATGCATAGAAAGTCCTGAAAAACTACAGCAAAGCTACTAGAGTTAATAAAAAACAAATTTAGCAAAGTGGAGGAGTACAAGACCATCACGTAAAAATCAGTGGTGTTTCTAAATACCAGTAATAAATAATCTGAAGAGGAAATTAAGAACAAAATTCCAGTTAGAACAGCAACCAAAAGAATCAAATATCTAGGAATAAGGGTATGGGACTCCGAATAGCCAAAACCATCATTAAAAAGAAGAATAAAATCAAGAGGACTCACACTTCCTGATTTTAAAAGTTATTATAAAGCCACAGTGGTCAAACAACATGGTAGTGGGACAAGAACAGACATATAGACCAATGGAATTGAATTGAGAATTCAGAAATAGACCCTCACATCTATGGCCAATTTTTTTTTTCTTTTTTTTTTTTAGGAAGTACCAGGGATTGAACCTGGGACCTTGTAAATGAGAAGCAGACACTCAAACCACTGAGCTACACCACTCCCTGGCCAATTGATTATTGACAAGTGTGCCAAGTCCACTCAATGGTCTTGTCACTAATAGTCTCTTCAACAAACGGTGCTGGGAAAATGGGACGTCCATATGCAGAAGAATGAAGGTGGACCCCTACCTCCCACCATATACAAAAATTAACTCGAAATGGATCAAAGACCTAAACATAAGAATCAGGACAATAAAACTCCTAGAGAAAATGTAAGGAAGCATCTAAGCATCTTGTGTTAAACAATAGTTGCTTAGACCTTACACTAAAAGCACAAGCAACAAAAGAAAAAATAGATAAATGGGACCTCATTAAAATTAAAACCATTTATGCATCAAAGGACTCCATCATGAAAGTTAAAAGACAACCTACACAATGGGAGAAAATATTTGGAAACCACATATCTGATAAGGGTTTAATATCTAGAATTTATAAAGAAATTTTATAACTCAACAACAAAAATACAAAAAAAATTTAAAAGTGGGCAAAAGACTCATTTCTCTAAAGAATAAAAATCATATAAAAAGATGCTTAATATCATTAGTTATTAGGGAAATGCGAAACAAAATCACAATGAGATACCACTTCACATACTAGATGGCAACTATTAAGAAAAGGAAAAATTACAAGTGTTGAAAAGGATGTGGAGAAACAGGAATACTCATTCATCATTAGAGGAAATGTAAAATGTCACAGCTGCTGTGGAAGATAGGTTGGCATTTCCCCAAAAAGTTAAATATAGAATTACCATATGACCTGACAATCCCACTTCTAGGTATATAATCAAAAGAATTGAAAACAGGGCCTTGGGTCGGATGTGGCTCAACTGGTTGGGCGTCCGTCTCCCATATGGAGGGACCCGGGTTCGATCCCCGGGGCCTCCCGGTAAAAAAAAAAAAAGAAAAGAAAAGAAAACAGGGCCTTGAACAGATATTTGCACACCAGTGTTCATAGCAGCATTATTCCCAACTGTGTAAAGGTGGAAGCAACCCAAGTGTCTATGAACAACTGAATGGATAAGCAAAATATGACATATACATGCAATGGAATATGGTGCAGTAGTAAAAAGGAATGCAGTTCTGATACATGTGATAACACGGATGAACCTTGAAGACATCATATTGAGTGAAATAAGCTACACACAAAAGGACAAACATTGTATGATTTCACTGATATGAAATAATTAGAATAAGCAATTTCATAGAGTCAGAAACTAGGATATAGTTTACCAGGTTCTGGGGAGGAAGTAGGGTAGGGAGTTAAAGCTTAATTGGTACAGAATTTGTGTTGGGGGTGATGGAAAAATTTTGGTAATAGATGATGGTGATGATAGCCCAACACTGTGAATGTAATTAGCACCACTGAATTATATATCTGAATGTGGTTCATGGGGGAAATTTTGGGTTATATATATGTAACTAAAATAAAATTTTTAAATAAAATCTTTTAACCTAGAAAAATAAATTACTTTATTGGGACAACTAAAAAAAAAAAAAAGGACCATAGACCATGTGGTTTATATCAATGTTAAATTTCTTGAACTTGATAGTTTTACTTAAGTTGATTACATAGTGAGTGTCCTTATTCTTAGGAAATGTATCTGAAAGTGTTAAGTGTTAGAGGAGTATGATGTATGCAACTTACACTCAAATGTTTAGATGGTAGATAGATATAGAAAGATATAATAAATGTAGCGAAATGTTAAAAGTTAGTTAATCTGAGTATCTGAGTGAGGAGGTGTGTTGAGGTTCTCTGTATTGTTTTGTATTATTTTTGCAACTTACCTGTAAGTTGAAGTTATTTCAAAATAAAAGTTCAAAAGAATGATGCCACAGAACAAGTGGAAAAACAAGATGCAAAGCATTAGACACTGACAACAAATATAAAGGATTCATATCCAGAATATACAAACCCCAACAAATAAAAGAACCCTAAAGAAAAGTGGCAGAAGTGATAAACAAGCCTTACTTAAAAGAAATATAAATTGCAAATAAATGTAGAAAAGACACTTAGGGGAAAAAAGTGCACTGATACAAAGGATGAGAAAAATGTTTACTATGTTACAAGTTTCCCAATTTCATGATGCTTTAAAACATCACACTTTGGAAAAGCTCATAATGAGATGGCTTGTTTGAGAAAAATATTGAGTTGGATAGAAGATCAATCAAATCATGCCCTTACTTCCCAAAAGACAGTTTTACATTAAATCATATGTAACTTGCAACAAGATATTAGCCCTATTTCTCTTTATTATAATATTGAAATAATCACTATATTAAAATGGAATTGACTCCATTTTAATCACCCATATTCTTTATTAATAATATAAGATATTTGAGGAAGGAGAACATCTATCTGAAAAGAAATTTACATTTTTAAAAATGTGATTCTTTTAAATTTTGTAGTCAGTTATATGACACGATCCCAATTCAAACAAACTACAGAAAAAGAGGGATTTCATTGACTCCCATAACTGGATGGTCCAGAGGGCTGGGTCTGACTAGGAGCTCAAGCAATGTTGGTGCTCCTTCTCCACATCTCACTCTGCACTACTCTACTTTCTTGTTGTGTGCCAAGTTCCCACCTACGCCCGCCCTCATGTGGCAGGAAAGATGGATGTGGGCCTCATCCCAACTGCTTGCTTTCAAAAAGATTGGGAGATGCTCCCCCTTCTACTTCTGTCTTAGTTTGCCTGGCTTGCTATCGCCAATACCATAAACTGGTTTTGGCCTAAACAATTAGCATTTATTAGCTCACAGTTTTTGAGACTAGAAGAAGTCCTAAGTCAAGATATCGGTAGGGCTCACTTTCTCTGAAATCTCTAGCATCCTGGTGCTGGCCTGCCGGCAATCCTTGGGGTGCCTTGGCAATGTCCCCTCCTCTCTGTGTCTGCTCCTCCAGTTTGTGCTGACGTGTGCTTCTACCTTCTCTTTATTAAGACCTCCAGTAATCTGATGAAGGCCCACCTAGGTCCCCATACCCTAACCAAAAATCACATCTCAAAAGGCTCTATTTGCATTTGGGTTCATGCCCACAGAGATGTGGATTAAGAACGTGTCTATGTTGGGGGTCCATATTTCAATCTGCCACGACCTCCAATTCCAAAAATGCTAGGGAAGGGTTCTTATTGACTTGACTCAGCCACCTCTTAGACCAGTCCTTGTGACCTGAGAACAGAGGACTATGGCCAGCCAAGGCTGGGTAATGTGCTCAGCACCCAAACTGGTGCGATGGTAAGTTGCCTGGGCAGTGACATACTATGGTGGCAGTCCTAGTAGGACCCAGGGAGCACGGACTGGAGGAGGAGGCACAGGGAGGAGAGGACATCTCCAGCTTCCCAAAGGACAGAGAGTGCCGGCGCCAGAAGGATGGAAAACTGAGCTGCACAGACAAAATGTGATAATCTCGGTCTGTTATACTGGCTGTAGGATAATTATTATAGAAATCTAGTTGAGTGTCAATATAGGGCTGGTATTGGGTGCTCAAGACTACTGTGTGACTTTCAGATTTCCACTCCCTTCAATGTAGAGTGCTATAGAGACGGACATGACCTGCAATGGATTCAATGTATTATTAACAAGATTACCAGGATGAGAGGACACGCCCCCTACTTTAAACAATAGGTCAGGTGTGCACGTGAGCATTGCCGGGATCAGCCCGCATGCTCCCTGCGGCGTAGGGTTCGGGGGTCCGCAAGCCTCTGTCAACTGGGTGGTGTCGCAGGACAACCTGGGAGGTGGGGTCTGTGCGTGCGAGGCGTTTCCAGGGCCGGAAGTGCCGGCCCTGAACAGGCGCCCTGGGGGTGGAGCGCGACCCCTGGCTCCCTGGGTCGGCCTCGCGGGTTTCCGAAAGGGTTTCTGGTCTCCGTGGTAACGCCCCCTCCTCGTTCATACGCAATGTCATAGCTCCCCCTGGAAAGAGAGCAGATTTGAAGAAGGTAAGGGAAGCTGGGCCGCGCCCCCTCCTCCAGGGTGCGCACCCTTTGCCAGGAAGGGTGCGCCGGTACCTTCCACCCTCTCCGGGCCTCAGTTTCCCCTTTTGTCAAATGATCCTCGGAGACCCTGCGCTGCCCTTTTTAGCTCTGGGGCCTCGGGCAAAGTATAAACGCTCTGCACCTATGTAAAATGAGGACGATAACAGTGCCTGCCTCATAAGGTTGTCTGAGAATTAAGACACCGTAATGACCACTCACATGTTGGCTGCCCTGCTTATCATTATCGTTCTCTTTTGCTTGAGGCTTTGGACAAGGCACTCCTCTTCTCTGGAGTCTCAGTGTCTTAACCTACAAATTGGATGCACTGGATTTTGTCACCACTAAGTTTTCTTCTTAGCACATAATCAGTGGCTTTGTATCCCTGGAAGGATGCTACAGGGTTCAGTGGCAGGGCACCCAAATTCCAGAAATTTATCTGTGTCATATCAATTGTTGTGTGTCCCTCCTCATTCCCAGTGCTTTACTAAGCCCTGAATTTCTGCAAGTGGAAAGTGATGGGGATGGACTTGATTGTCTTCTAATGGTAGTTTCTGGTCCAGGCCCTCCCCTTGACTTTGCTTGTTGACCTTGGTCAAAGTCTCTGGGGCCGACTTTGTGCCCTCTATAAAATAACCAGGAGGTGGGGACGGATGTGACCCAAATGGTTGGGTGTCCATCTCCCATATGGAGGGACCCGGGTTCGATCCCTGGGATCTCCCTGTAAAAAAAAAAAATTATATATATATATAAAATAACCGGAGGTTCACAATAGAACGTTGAGGTCTCTTTCAGTGCTAAAAGTGTAGTGAGTAGTTTTGGTGCCTCCACAATTAAATCTGTTACTCTTACTTATTGTGTCAAGTATCTTTTTCTTCCTGGTCTTAGGTGTACCATCACCATGGCTTATAAATATTTGTTTTTCCATTTGTCTTGCAAAATTAGGCCAAGTCACTTTTCCCTCCTTGTGTCTCTGAAATAAAAGAGTCAAACTAGGGGAGGAAAAAAAAAAAAAAAAAGGAATATCAGTAACAAAATAAATGTTCTCAATTACATGGGCTTTCAGTGCTTCCCAAATAATATTTTATGTATTTTCAGAGGACCCTTGTGAAGCAGTTGGCAAATATTGAGCTGAAGAGCCTTTCTGGTGATGGGGAAACTGGACCCAAAAGAGGTTATGCAATGTCCCCAAAGTCCACAACCAGTTTGTGGCCGAGCCAGTAAACTCCTGTCTAATGTCCTGACTGCGGGGATCGGCCCCCATCTGGGCCGCCATTTGGCCCACATGAGGAAGACGGATGAGGGTTCCTGTGTCAAGCAATAGTATGATTGGTTTTTAATGGCCTTTATTTTAATCTTGCTAGGAAAATAGTACATCCTTCCCTGGCTAAACACTAGCTCAGGAAAAGCCACAAACCAGCCCCTCGAGAGTTTTGTTTACAAAAATGAACCCAGCCTAACTCTGCTGAGCTGACAAAAACTGATAACCTCACGGCAAATTCCCTAGCTGGAGCCTACAGAACAGGACTTGTATTTCTGGGTATTGCTGTGCAGTCATCTTAGTTTATCATGGGTCATAGGACATGAGAAATGTTCAAAAAGTGAGATGAAAATATCCTGGGGAAAAGGAGATAGTAAAAAGAAGATATATAAGGAAAGAGAGAAAGAGAATAGAGAGGCTAAGAAAACTGTAGCACATGGGGAACCAAAGAGAATAGTGGAGAACCAAACCTGGAGGAAGGTTTGAAAGTTTCAGTAGGCAAGGGAAGCTGACATGGCTAAATTACCTACCATGTGCCATGGACTTTCACAGCCATTCTCTTATTGTGTTTAATGTAATCACCACAACAATCCTGCAAGAGAGGGGCAGTCATCCTACAATACATAGAAGAAGAAATCGAGTATCACAGACTTTAGGTAACTTGCTGGTTTCACACAGCTAGTTCATGAGAGAGTTGGGGCTGAACCCAGACATATCTGACTGGAAAGTCCATATTTTTTCCACCCCATCCATCCCATCACCCACATACTATCTAATCACTACTTTTCTGGTTTACCTGGAAGCAGACCTTAAGAAAAAGATTCTTGTACAGAAGGTTTCTTGAGGTAGTGTTCTCAGGAGAAGGGGGAGTAAAGGAAGAAAGATAGGACAAGGAAAAAACGCCGTGCAAGGATGTAGCCTCAGCTGGACTCTAGCTTTAGCCTGAGCCAACAGGGAGCATGAATTGCATCTCAGAATTCATCCTGCCTTGGGGCTGGATGAATTTTGAACCCTCATGTCAGTCAGTTATTGGTTGTGGGCTATATCCCACATGGCCACTGTGAAGGATGTTGTGGGGGGTGGGGGCGGGTAGAGTATAACATCTTAGGGGAGCAGCTGCTTAGCAGAAGGCAGTTCTTCGGAGAAATAGGCAGTTGTAAGTCCTCAGCACCAACACTCACAGCAGCCGGAGAGTGGATGCAAAAGGGGTCTGAGCGGGGCTGGGTAGATTCTGAGGAGAGGGAAGGGAGAAGGTCATTCAAGATGTCACTCTGAGCCCTACATCAGTTCCAAAGCATGAGGCCACTGTGGCAGCCAATCTTAGCAAGCAGACATCACACCGGGTGGGGACGGTCCTATGATAATGCTGGCCTAAGTCTGCCCCTAGTACTGCCCTGCTCCCCTCAGTGCTCGCCTGCCTCGACTCCAGGTCAAGACTCAGTGGGTTAGGAGAGCCGATGTGGCTCAAGCTGTTATAGATCATGTGGTTGAGCACCTGCTTTCCACATGGCAGGGGAGTTGATGTGGCTCAGTGGTTGAGCTCCAGCTTCTCACATACAAGGTTCTGGGTTCAATCCCCAGCACCCAGAAAAGAAAAAAAAAAAAAAAAAGATTCCATGGATTAGAAGAACAAGAGGACTCAGAATCTTTAGCTTTGCCATCGCCACATTCTTATATACGGCGCCAACTCTTTTTCCACTCTCTCTTTTGCTTTCCTCCTGTGGGTTTTATTAAAAACTTTCAAATGGGCAAAAACTGTGTAATTGCACTAAGCCAAAGATTCTCAAGGACGTAAAAAATACCAGTCCTCTCCAGGGAGATTCTGAATTGATTAGCTGGGGATACTTTTAAGTCCGTTGGTGATGCTCATTGCAGCCAGGATTGAAAATCCCTGCAGCAGGCATTCGTATGTCAGTTTGGGCCTATGTATTAGAATCATCTGGAGCATTATAAAAAATATTCACACTTGGGTCCGGGATTCTGATTTGATTGGTTTTAAGTGGGGTCCTGACATAGGCTTTTTTTTTTTTTAAGCTCTCCAGGTGCTTTTAATTTGTAGCCAGGGCAAAGAACTGTTGGTTCTGTGAGTTTTAAAATTGTCCTGTGGGGAAGCATGTCAGGTTAGGAAGATTTGGAACTGTGATGAGATCAGAATCCTAGGGTGGGGATGAGTCCTCAGTAGCAGCAGAGGTGAAAGAGAGACTACCGTTAGTTTGAGAGCAATCAGCCAGTTTGTTCACATTTCTTATAAAATGTGAAGTTGAACCAGATGGTTCAGGAATCATTTTGTTTCTCCAGGTCTTCCTTAGCAGCTTTCTGCTGGAGATCCACAAGGAGGTTCCATTGTCCTCTCAAAAATGGTGGGTGGGGAAGAGGATTATTTTTCCTGAAATTAGATCCAGGATTAGTTTACCCAGGCAAGTCAAATTAGGTTCTTGCCTTCCCCCACCTCATCCTGGTCCCCCTCCCCACCAGGTACACAGGCCCCAGTGAAGACCATCTACTGGGTTCTGAAATTGTCTCCAGGTAGCAGCATCCCTCATGTCCATGGTCCACCCACTACACATGTGCACATGTATGTGTACCCACACATATATGCACACAAGTACACACACATCTCCATATTGCCCTAGTCCATAGCCTAGTGGTCCTTACTGCATGTTCTAGTTCTGGTCAGTTGCCCTTATTGGCCCACCCAGCCACACCTCTAAGCCAGCCTCTATGGCCAGGTGAGCCCAGACTCACCTGGTTGACTGTTCTAATGCCAGATACTGATTCCCTCTCTCAACTCCTAAAAGCTGATGGAAACATCCAATTCTGAGTTATGAGGTTTTCATGTCTTGTTATTTATTTTAAAAGCCTCTGTTTTAAGCAGAAGCTACTGAAATAATACATAGTGCAGGGTAAACTGAAAACCCATACAGTGTTACCTTTTTATTTGTTTGTAATTAAGAAGTTATTTTCATGGGAAAACGCTCATATTTCCAAAAATAATTGAAGGGTTTTTTCCTCTCTGGACAAACAAAAACATAATAGAAAGAAATTGTATGAATACATTGTGTAGATTTTGGCTTTTCAATGGAAGAGTATGTTGGAGGAATGAGAAAAACAGAGGTATTTATGGTCTTTGTTATGGGTACTTAGAGAGGATCTTCTTTTTTTTATTCCAAAACAGTAACATCTGTTTGAAAAATCAAGCTAAGGTGTACCTGTAACATATTTTTAAAAAGAAACAAAGGTCTCTGTCCAAGTTAAGAGTATGGTCTTCTGGGAAGAAGCACAGACTAACCACCCCTTTCCCCAGTTGTCCCCAAAGATTGAAGAAACTCAGAGAGTAGGTGTCTTTCCCATCTCCCAGGTCTAGGCCTGTCCTTTACCTCCAGTTCAGCTCCATTGCTTTATAAATGGTGCAAAGACTGCCGCTGGTTCACAGTACCCTTGAAGGGCAGATGAGTCACTTGGAGAGCAGACTGCCTCTTTTACAGCACACTTTATTTCCAGATCTTGGAATGAAGCCAAGCTTTGGCACTGCCTGGGACGTTTTTGAATGGACA
Source organism: Tolypeutes matacus (assembly GCA_026826555.1). Lineage (NCBI taxonomy): Eukaryota > Metazoa > Chordata > Mammalia > Cingulata > Chlamyphoridae > Tolypeutes > Tolypeutes matacus. Next base: position 22,134,861 of record JAKSZT010038599.1, on the reverse strand, counting down.
GGCTAAAGCGAGGGTAGAAGGAACCAGAATGGGCTCTTAGCCCTGACATCTCAGTCTGCTTCTTAGTGGCCAGGATCTTGCAGTCATCATTCTGCTCAGGGTTCTGCTAAGGACAGCTTCCATCCTGGTTCCAGTCTGTGCTGCACCAAGGACGTGTGATCAGGGAAGAGGGACTTTAGCTATCCCCACCCCCATCCCAAATAGCTACCCAGTCAGCCCAAAGCCACATTCTAAACTAGTTCTTTTTTTTTTTTTTTTTTTTTTAAATTTTTTTTTATTTTTTTTTTTTATTTTATTTTTTTTATTATGGGTAAAAATCAAAATTCTCACAATACATACAAACATTTGTAAAATGATATATAAATATATATGCATATATGTGTATTTGCTTACAAAAATGTTATTTATATATATATATATACATATATTTTAAGAGGTGCTTAGATTACCTAAAATATTATACGGAACCCACTGGGATTCCCATGTTGCCCACCTCCCACACCTCCCACCACATCCAACACAAACATCTCCCATAGTGTGGCCCACCAACCTCAATGAACTTACACATCCTGGAGCCTTGCCACCAACCATAGACCACAGTTCACACTGTAGACCACACTCTCTCCCACTCAGTTCTGAGTGGTGTGTGCTGATTTAAAATGGCCTACATCCATTGCCACAACAGTACTCAGGACAACCTCAAACTCCCAAAGAAGCCCCTGTATTTCAACTGCTCATCCCCTCCCTACCCAAAAAACTGTCTTGAACGTGGCTTCAAGAAGAGTCTTTTGCTTGCCCCCAACCTCCAACTGAATTGCTGCCTAAGTTGTGCCGATATTGACGTTCTGGAGATGATTCTGTTTCTAGTGAATTTAATTTTAACTCCCACGTGAAAACATGAAGGCACGAAAGAAAAATACCTTGAAGTTGGAGTGTTGTAAACTGATACTCACGATCTTCTTTGGTTGCTTCCTAAATGCAGTTTTCCTCAGAGACTTGTGAAGTCAGAATTATGTAAATCCTGAGACACTTGACCCAGAGCTGGGCACTTCCACTGAATTCCCATCATTGATTCCTCCCCATGGGAAGTACAAGAGAAGGGTGGGGGGCTCCAGAACAAACCTTCAAAACCTAGAGACTCTGGAGAGGATTGTGGGAAGATGGTGGAGTAGGAAGCTCCAGGAATCAGTCCCTTTACCAAAACAACTATTGAACTAGCAAGAACTGTCAATCAACTATTTTGAAATCCTGCAGTCTAGAGGAGCACTCTGCAGCATCCAAGGAAGAGTGCGAGGAAGAGACTGGTAAATTGTGGTAAACACTGGTGATTTCACCCTCTTCACAGTGGCTACCATCCCCCATCCCCCAGCCTCATGGCAGGCAGCAGTGGGGACTGCAGCCTGGGTACCTGGAGTGGTTTGCTAGTGCCAGCTTGGGACATAAAGACCTAGTCCTCCAAACTCTGAGGAAGTGTGTCTGATTGCTAATCACTGAGGGTGGCCATTGTTCCAACCTCCTTCAGGCAAATGCAGCAGAGAAATCTAAGACAGTAACCTTCCTCAAAACTATAGAAAACAGTTAAAGGGCTGCATCAAGTGCTGAATCAAGAAAACAGCTGCTTCAAAAGCCATAGAAGAAACTCCTGGTGCTCTTGCAGGCCCCTCCCCCATCCATCCACAACACAGGGTGGAGCCAACTTGTACTCCCATTGTGGGTTCCTGGCCCAGTTCCAGAGGGAGCAGAGTAACCCCTACAAGCATAGTAGGGTGCCTGTATGCCAGTGCCAATCTGTTGGGAGGAAATCGGAAAATCTGAACTAGAAACTTTGGCTCACTCTCCCAGAATTTGACCTGAAGGCAGAGAAGCACATTGCAGGCATTAAAGCAGTATGCAGTATAAAAAACAAATCAAATTGGCTTGGGGCAAAGGACTACATGCATTAAGTCATACTGGAGAGCACCCAGAAGGGGTAAAAGTCCATTTCAAAGGAAGTAGAGGGGGCTTTCATTAGAATTCCTATAAACTGAGAACAGGGAAATTCCTAAGGCCAAAGGCCACTAGCAAGCACAAATGGAGGAAATGAAGCAGGCTCTGTGGCTCCAGGCAGTGCCAGGTAAGAACTGGACACCGCCCCCCCCCCACATTTGCCTCTGGCTTATCTTTTTGATAGGAAGCTAAGCTCTGAAGCAGAGCACCAGCCAAAACAGAGCGAGTGTGCAAAGACTGTGAAAGGTGCTTTTTGCTTTGGTTTGTTTGTTTTGGTTAGTTTCTGGCAATCAAGAAAATCTACATTATATCACTAGCTGGATACAAATGTAAGGAACAGACAGCTCAGGGAATAAATCCCAGCTGAATACCAGTTTACATTAGCTAATGCCTATTTTTTTTTTCTTTTTAAAAGCTTTATTGAGATATACATCACATACTATAAAATTCATCCCTTTCAGTGTACAATTCAGTAGTTTTTAGTATCTTCACAGGTTGTACAACCCATCCCATTTCAGAACATTTTCATCATCTCCCCAAAAAACCCATACCCATAAGCAGTTACTCCCAATTCCTCCCCTCTCCCCAGTCACACATAACTTTTAATCTATTTTCTGTCTCAATGGATTTTACTATTGTAGACATAACATATAAATATAATCAAACAATGTGTGGCCTTTTGTGTCAGTCTTCTTTCACTTAGCACAATGTTTTCAAGGTTCATCCATGTTGTAGCATGCATCAGTACTTCATCCCTTTTTGTTGCCAAATAACATTTCATTGTGCAGATATACCACATTTTGTTTATCATTTCCTCAGTTGATAGACCTTTGGGTTGTTTCCACCTTTTGACCACTATGAATAATGCTGCTATGAACACTTGTGTACAAGTTTTCATTCTCTGGGGTATATACCTAGAAGTGGAATTGCTGGTCGCATGGTAACTCTATGTTGAACATTTTGAGGAAGAACCAAACTGTTTTCCAAAGTGGCTGTGCCATTTTACATTTCCACCAGCAGTGTATGAGGGTTCCAATTTCTCCCCATGCTTGTCAACCCATATTATTTGTTTATTTTATTTTAGCTGTCCTAGTGGGTGTGAAGTGCTATCTCCTTGTGGTTTTGATTTGCACTTCCCTAATATCTTTTTATGTACTTATTGCCATTTGTATGTCTTCTTTGGAGATATATTTATTTAAATCCTTTGCCCATTTTTAAATTGGGTTGTTTGTCTTTTTATTGTTAGGTTGTACAAGTTCTTTATATATTCTAAATACAAGTTCTTTATTTGATATATGATTTGCAAATATTTTCTCATATTTTTAGGTTGACTTTTCATTTTCTTGATGGTTTTCTTTGAAGCACAAAAGTTTTAATTTTGATGAAACCCAACTAATTTATTTTTCCATTTGTCATTTGTGCTCTTGGTGTCATATCTAATAAATCATTGCCTAATACAGCATCATGAAGATTTATTCCTATATTTTCTTTTAAGAGTTTTATAGTTTTTGCTCTTACACTTAGGTTCACGATCCATTTTGAGTTAAGTTTTATATATGGTATGCCTATATATTTTTAAAATATTTACCTTGAAAATATATAATTCTTTTAAAGACAAACTTATTCCTTACTCTGCAAAAAAAGGGCTATTGCTGCAATATTGGGCTGTTCTCAAAAATGTATGTTTATATGTAAAAAAATTTCCTGGTCTTTAGCATGTATACATCATGCCTAAGAATTCAGATAGTTTATTTAGTCAATCACCTGATACATTTTTGAGTGCCTAATAGGCATATGTAATTCTCTAAGAAGTGGATGGTCCTACAGCTAAATGCTGTAGGAAAGTCAAGGTGAGAGGCAACGTGGCAAGACCTTGGGATTTGGTAATTGGAGATCATGAGCACTCTGACAGGAGAGTTTCGTACAGTGGGAGAGTAGGTAGTGAGGCCCATGATGTCTCAGCTAAATATACTATTTGTTGTGAAAGGAAGGAGACAAATAGGATAATTGTTAACAGATGCGAAAGATTCAGATGAAGAATTATTAAAAATAAGGGAAATCTGAGCATGTCTGTGATGGCAAAGAGGATGAGTAAGAGGTAGAGCCTAGAAGAGCTCAAGAAAAGAAATAATTGAGAGCCCAGTTTTCAGAGGCAAGTAGAAAGAATTGCATTAAAAGCATAGATTACAGAAATCATGAGATTTTTTTTTTTTTAATTCTTTGAGGAATAACTGCCTATCCATAGATCTTCCCATGCAAAATAGTATTTTTGAACTAGATGATATTCAAACCCTTGAACTTGAGCTCTAGGAGGTGTGGACAGACCTGATTTCAAATTCTAGCTTTGCTACTCAGCAGCCATACAGCCTTGGGCAAGCTGTCTCTCCTAGGCTTCAGTTTGCCCTTCTGTGTAAAATGGGATCAATAGCAGACCCACTGCATCAGATTGTTTGGGTGACGATTATATGAAATCCCCTGATCCTTATAATAATTTCATAGGAGCGCTAACAAATAAAATATATCCTTACTATGTCAATTAAAAATTTAATTGGTTAAATTTTAGTCCATTATAACTGTCTTCCTACCACTAAGTCACAATACTCTTGACAAAAATCTAGGAAGCACATACGGTTTGTGTAAGAATTACTCTTGACTTATCTTCGGCCATGCTACATGGAGTCCAACCTCTTTTCCCTCCCATTCTCTGGAAAATTGAGATGAAGTTAGCCTAAGTTTTAGTCAAGCTATTTGCATTGGCCAACTTCTATATGTGCCGCTCACACAACATGCTCGCTTTAGGCTGATGAATTCCAAGTGATGACATTAGCACACCATTTTGAAATCATTTCTAGCCTCAAGCTAGGATAAGTTATTTTAAAGCTCTTTTTGCCTGAATATCGCCATACAATATTTTCTCTACTCACTGGGTTATGAAAAGTTAAGTTGTTTCTACCTCTCTTGTGCAACTGTATTCACTCTGGACAAAACTCATTAAAACATCCCTCCCAAAGAAGGGTGTTATTTTACTTCTGAGAGACATGAAATTGTGAATGAAAATGCTATTGACTAAAAAAGAAGAAGAGTAAAAAAAAAAATGCTATTGACTTCCAGTTACCTAGGTCAGATTTTAAAGCCCTATGATATAGACAGTGGTGAGCCATCTTTTCAGCAACACATGTGTCAGCCCTACTTCTGTAGTCTAGAAATGCTGGTTTTTTTCCCCCAATAAATACAAATCACTTCACTGCATTAGAGGTCCCTTGTTTTTCTCAGAAGTATTTTTCGTTTACACTTTTAAACCTCTTCCCTCTCATGAGCTTCCTTTTTTGTTTTCTTTACTGCATCCTGTTGTCATAAGAGGATTTTGTTTTTATACTGATTTGGAAAACTTCCTTCCTGGCATTCAGATTCTCTCTTCAGATGTCAGAATAAGAGATAATGGTCCATTGCTGGTCCTTCAGCAGGGGAGTGATGCAGGAAACAAGGGGCGCTGTAGTCTCCCCAAGCCGGGCAGGTCAACATACTTCATATGTGATGAGTGGCCCAGTGTGTGCCAACAGTGGTTTACTGTTCGCTCCCACGACACCGGGGCATTAAGATGCAAGACCAGTGTTTTGAAAATTGTCAGTATTTTCTAATACATGCACTCTTTGAAAAGTCAATAGAATTTCTAAAGAACTTAATCGCTTAGAACAAAGTTGGATTTATTGCAAATGCCAGCATTCTTGATGGACATCAACTCTTCCTGGTTTACAACATACGTAACAGCTTTCCAAAGCAGATTCCCTGAAATGGTTTCCTCCTCTTGAAAAACGTAATATACAATAAAGTCACATTTTAAAAAATATCTAGGGAAATAGGAGGAAACATATAGCTTGGTGTACCTTCTCTATAAGACAGGTTATGAAAACTGAGGCCTGTCCAAATAAACCCTTCATTTCCAAAGGGACCCACATACCAACAGTTATAGAATTTTAATGCTTATGAAGAACTATGGGATTGCTTAGTCCAACTCCCTCACTGATTGATGAGGAGACTGAGGCCCAGAGAGGTGAAATGAATGAAAAGCCCAAAGTGTTTTCACTTTTACTGCTGATTGGCACCAGATATAGAACCCAGTGCTCAATCCAGTGCTCATTTCCTTTCATTTCACTGCCTCTTTCTTTTGGAGTGGGAGCTGGTAAACCAGAGTATAATGAGAAATTATTATTTAAACTTTTCAGAGGTAGAAACTACATTTTCTTTTTAACCCTAGCCACATCCCAATCTCCTCCTGCCCTAACTTTCCATCTGATCTGTTTGACTCTATCTAACCAGAAAACTGATTAGGATTAGGTGAATGTGACAGAGTGGAATATAAGTTCTTACATACAATTCACTGATGTTTTATCTACATTGTATATTTGGCACATATTCATCCATCCATTGTTTCATCAAATGAGCATTGGTTGAGCATTATATACAAGGCAATGAGTAGGTCCTGAATCCCTACAATTTACAGAGAAAATAGAAGTCTCTGCCCTTGAGAAGCTCACAATCTAGTACCAAAGGCAGATAAACAATGAAACAGTAGCCCAATCAGAATATGCATAAAAGTATGCATACAGCAGGGGTGTGCAACTTGTCTGGAGGTCAGGGAAGGCAAAGGAGAGAGGGAATTCCAGGAAGAAGGGTACTACAGAGAAAATATAATGTAGCAGGTTAGGAGAATTCTAAGTCCTTCATAGGAGCTAGAGCATGCTCTCAAACTTTAATATGTTAAAATGCAGATTCTGATTCCGTAGGTAAGGAGGGGGCCCTGAAATTCTGCATTGCTAACAAGCCCCCAGGTGGTGTCAGTGTGCTTTTTGGGCCATCTTTTGAATAGCAAGGAGTTAAAGGAGAGAGAACCTTGGAGACATAAGCAGGAGCGTGGTAATTAGGTGTTTTTGTAGACCATGTTAGGAAAATTGGATTCTTTCTTGAAAGCAACATGGAGCAGCAAATATACTTGAATATCTTTAAACTCTTGTTGGTTTTCTAAATTTACTGGAACTTAAAAGCCATTTCCACTGAGAAAGTTTTTCTAGCCTTCCTAGGTGAGCAGCACGTGTATTCCTTGATTTAAGAGTGCCTTACAGATTTTCCCTGAGTTAATATGTCTGCGCCCGAGGACCCGCTGAGATACCCTTGAGGAGCAGGAGGCCAGCCTTTCCCGAGGTCCCCTGGTTATGGCGCTTCGCTCGCGACTCTGGAAGTTGTCGGTTTACAGAAACCCTGAGTTTAGGTTTGCAGCCCTCTCAACCAGTTCCAAACCAGCGGTGAAGCCTGAAGTGGACCCTCTAGAAAATGAAGCTGTTGCCCCAGAATTCATGAACCGAAACCCCCGGAATCTGGAGCTCTTAGCTATAGCCAGGAAAGAGCGAGGTTGGAAGACAGTGTGGCCTTCCCATGACTTCTGGCACAGGTTACGAGTTATAAGGACTCAACATCATGTTGAAGCATTTGTTGAGCATCAGAATGGCCAGATTGTGGTTTCAGCATCCACGCGTGAATGGGCTATTAGAAAGCACCTTTATAGTACCAGAAATGTGGTGGCTTGTGAAAACATAGGAAGAGTGCTGGCAGAGAGATGCTTAGAGGCAGGAATCAACTTCATGGTCTACCAGCCAACTCCTTGGGAGGCAGCCTCAGACTCGATGAAAAGACTACAAAGTGCTATGACGGAAGGTGGTGTGGTACTAAAGGAACCTTGGAGAATCTTTGAATAAAATAGAAACATTAGTTATTTTGAACTTGACATAAAACTTTCAGCTATTACATTCATCAAAAGAGAGCATCTAGAAGAACAACCAGCTTGGATATTTTATGACAATACTGTAACCATGGAATATTGTTTGTAGTAAAGTTTGCATGCCCACCCCCCCAAAAAAAAGAGTGCCTTACACTGTACGTTAATGCTTATTCACCCTTCTATCAAATTCACTTGACTATAAGCACGGAGAATTGTCTTTTTCTGCTTTGAATCCTCAAACTGAACACACTTCATACCTAGCACTGTCTCTGACCCATAGAGATTTCCAATAAACTTTGGTTATATATGTTTGCTCTACATCAGTGGTTTTCAAACTTTTAGGTGCATCAGAACCTCCTGAAGGACTCATTAAAACACAGATTGCTAGGCCCAATAGCCAGAGTTTGGAATTTAGTAACTCCAGAGTGGGATCCAAGAGTTTGTATTTCTAACAAAATCCTAGATGATGCAAAAGTTCCTGATCTGAGGACCACACTTTGAGAATCAATGGTCTAAAGGAGACCACGGATCACATTCCTGTGAAGGATATTAACAAATGAGGAACAGTTGTGATGGTTAATTTCCTTTGCCAATTTGACTAGGTTATGGTGTCCAGTTTGGTCAAGCCCTAGCTTGCTTGTTACTGTGAGGGTATTTTGTATATGAGATTTATGTCTACAATTGGTTGATGGGACCTACAGTCAGTTGATTGCATCTACAACTAACAAAGGAGAATGCCCTCAAAAATGTGGGTAATTGCATCCAATCAACTGGAGATCTTAAAAGCCAGAAATGAAGGTTTCAGAGGTCAAGAAAGTTTCTACTTCAACTTCAAAATGGGTTCTTGCTGGAATTTCCAGCCAACTAGCTTCCTTTGGTGAATTCAGACTAAGGACTTCAACATTGGAGTTCCTAGCTTGTGGCCTGCCCTGCAGAGTTTGAACTTGCCAGCCCCAGAATCACATGAGGCAATTCCTTATTCATTCTCTCTCCCTCTCCATATGTACATTCCCTGTTGGTTCTGTTACTGTACAGAACCCTGAATAATATAGAGGTTAAGAGTATGAACTCTAAGTTGTGGAATTGTGGTCAAATTTCTTAACTTCTCCAGGTTTAAAGAGAATTAGATATTAGATAGTGGTGATAGTTGCACAATATTGAGAATATACTAAAAACCACTGAATTGTGTGCTTTTAAAGAATGAAGATGATGTGATCTTGGTGATAATAACATTTTCATCTTAAAGTTGCACTGTCTAATAAAGTAGCCACTAGCTACATGTGGCTCTTGAGCTCTTGAAATATGGCTAGTCTAGGGTGAGATGTGCTGTAAGTGTAAAATATACACTGGATTTCAAAGAATTAGTATTAAAAAAAAAAAGGACTGAAAATATCTAAATACATTTTCAATATTGAAATAATATTTTGAATAGATTTAGCTAAATAAAATGTGGAATTAAAATTATTTACTTGTTTCCTTTAACTTTTTAAAACGTGGCTTCTGGAAAATTAAAAATTGCGCATGTGGCTTGCATTTTTGGCTTGCATTATCTTGCTATTGGCCGGCTCTGCCTTAGATGCCCTCCTTAAGAGGCTGTGTGCCTTTGTAGAGACATATGAAAAGTTTATGCATGGGAAAGCTGAGTCTAGTCCTTTTACTTCACACAAAAGGCTCTGTACCCAAGGCTTGATTAGCGCTGTTCCATTAGCCTGACTCAACACATGTAAACAGGGCAATTCAATGGGTGTTTCCAGTGTTTGTTCTTTGAGTAGAAGGCCACCTGCGAAAACAGAGCCTTGTTATCTCAAAGAGCGAGGATCTGGGCTATTATTATTTTAGAAAGTACTTTTTGTGTCTCCTGCTAATTAAGTACACAGCAAGTCATCTGAAAAAGAAATTTTTAGGGCAAAATTTCTTTCCTCCTCAGAGGAAAATTTTTCCGAAACTCAAGTCCTGTGTCAAAACATTCTTAACAGTGACATACATTTTTAAATATCAGTGAAAACTGATCATAAGAATTCTCTTGGGAAGGAAATTTGTTTTAAAATGAACAGAAGAGGGAAGCGGCTGTGGCTCAATCAGTAGGGCTCCCGTTTACCATATGGGAGGCCCCGGGTTCGGTTCCTGGGGCCTCCTGGTGAGGGCAGGCCCGCCCGCGTGGCGTGGCTAGCTGACCCAGCGAGCACTTGCAGCAAGGGGGGGATAAATGAATAAATAAATAAAATCTTTAAAAAAAATAAAAAAAATAAAAAAATAAAATGAACAGAAGACAAGGAATTATTTAGTAGACAAAGTTAAGGGCAATTTATTTATTTAAATGAATGTCTATCATTTGGAAAGTAAAGTAGATTGATTGCTTAAAAAATCATAATGTGTTTTTTTAAAACAATATGTTATTTTGAAAAACTTCAAAAACACCAATCAGCAAAAAGAAGCAAATAATCAACACTTGTTCCCATTACCAAAAATAATCACTATGAATATATGGTTGTCCATCTTTCCAGAAATAAAAAAAAAAAAGTCTTGATAAGTCAAAATTACCCTATATAGAGAAAATTGGCCCAAGTCTGTCAACAAATAGAACATTTATTTTTCATCCAATCAAATATACTTCTCTTGGCATTCTAAATTTTGAGACGATAAATCCAATTTGTTATAGGTTTGGTCACATAACAGCCCAGTGCTACCATTAGCAAGCTGGGCTGAATGTAAGCCTTTCTCCTTTACTTCAACAAAACAGGAAAGATATTTACATTACAAATAGAGATGATGTGGGTGGGCATGTCTCTATCCATTTTTCTCTTCTCTTCACCAAAAAGATCGTATAAAAATATTTACTGCTTTCCTATAGATTCTTAAATGTGGTGTAGTGTCCATGTCATTAGGAGAAGGATGGATTATTCACTGGAGTTTTTATGGACCCAGGTTCAAGTGTTTCCCCAGCTGTGTTTACCGCCTTGGGTTTCTAAGCCTCTTGAGAAGTAATCAGTTTTGATCATCTTAAATCCCAAAGTAAATTTTCTTTTCTGGATTTATTCTAGTTGCTAACACAGGATAGTCTGGCTTGTTAAAGCATCTTTTAGTGCTATGAACTCCCCAAACTGTAAAGGTGTGGTTTTGCTCCCAGAAGGAGAAAGAAGAGAAATGTGACTCAGACTCTTCCTTGAAACTAGATGATGTCTGAAAACTTCTTGCTCTTTTATTATTATCACATCCTATTTACTCTTTGGTCATTTCATTGTGTAACTCTGGTCTTCTCATGATACCGTAAGCACCTTTAGAGCCAAGATTCTTAAATGATATTTCTAGTGTTATAGCTTTTATATTTTATAACGTCCTGTAGAGCACAGCACAAGGTTACATATAGATTATGCTCTTGGTAATACTTGTTTATTGGCTAATGAGAAGTATAAATGATAACTGAAAGTTTTGGAGACTGTAATTTATGGGTAACTTCTAGTTAGAAAACTTTTATAAATGATTATGTTCGATACTGTTTAAAGTTCCAGTAGTAACTAAAAAGCTAGCCACAATTAGAACCAGAGTGTTTGCTAAGAACTGGGGGCACTGCCATTTAACTAACTGTGTTAATTTGGGCAACTCAATTAGGTCCTCTGTGCCTCAGTTTCCTTATCTGTAAAATGGAGATGAAAAAGAATGGAACCTGCTTCATAACTAATTAACTAAATTAGTTAATTCATGGAAAGTGAATGGCATAATGATTGGCACATTGATAAGGTTTCAATAAACATTAACAGTTGGTGCTGCCTCTCTTGCCACTATATATTTGACTGATGAGTTCAGGTTTCCACCAGCTAGAAGGACACTCTCTTCTTCCAGACTGAGACCTTTGGGAACTCTCTTTGTGGGAAAGTGGGGCAGCAAGGGAACATCTGCAGAACTGGCCAGGTAAGCCAAATCAGCAAGACCATTCATATTGTGACAGATGAAAGTGCCAACGGGTGTCCCTATGTGATACTTAATTTGGTCACCATATGCTGACCTCCCACTGGCTAGATGATGCTGTCTCGAGCGCGATACTGAAGAGTAGAAATAAGATCTCGTGCCTGCCTTTGCAATCTTCTCTCTCCTACTGGTATTTAAGTGTATAGATATAGGCATTGTGTCCATGTAGGGAATGTGTTTTCCTGCTTATCTAAGAAAAAAATAGAAAAGGAGCCTCATTATACACAGAAAACTAGAAAAGAGAGAAAAACAGCTAATGAATTAAAATGTCGAAGCCTCTGCATCAGTCAGCTCTTGCTGCATTATAAACCGCTCCAACACTCAGTGGCTAAAACAACCACCACTTATTATTTCTCTCCATTGTGCGGGTTGGCCGTGCTGCTCCTCTGCTGGTTTATCCTGGCCTCATTCATGAGGCTGCCTTCAGCTGGAAGGTCCAAGATGGGCTCACTGGCAGTTGGTGCTGGCTGTTGGCTAGGGCTTAATTCTCTTCCCCAAGGCTGCTCATTCCCTGGAAGACTAGCCTGAGCTTCTTTACAGCATGGTAGGCCCAAGGTTCCAAGAAGGTAAGAGTGGAATCTGCACATTCTTGATGCCTAGACTCTGGAACTCATACAACGTCCCAAGGACTATCCAGTTAGATGCATAAGGGTGGACCTCTTGAAGAGAGAGGCAGGGTCACATTGCAAAAGAGGGTGGGCACAGCATCAGTTAACTATTGCTGCATAACAAAATACACCAAAAGTTAATGACTTAAATCAACAATATTTTTTAATTTCTCCATAATTCATTAGAGGTCATGATTATACTAATCTCCCACAACCTACCTACCACACTTTACATTGTGACATTATCTCTTTAGTGCTATAGGTAATTATCCCTTCTGTTTCTGTCTGTGTTTAATCAATATGAAATGTCATGACAAAACTAGAGTCAGTGATTTGGGGAAAGAGGAAAAAGACATTTCTTTCTCACACTCAGTTCAAAAGCAGACGAATGAATTTAGGAATGGCTCCAAAAATCAACTTGGGAGAAAGATGAAGAGAATACATGTTTTAGTAGAGAAAAGGAGCCAGATTCTGAGGCTGGACCACACCCTAAAGTTCTTTCTCTGCACCTGGAGCTGCCTTTGAAGTGAAGGAAATTGCTCCACCAAAAGGAGGCTGGAGGAGGCAGACAGATGTGAGCATGGAATGTAAAACTAGCAAAAATTCTGTAAACATCAAGGCAGTAATGGAATCATGAGTGGTAAACAGTGTGGGCTGGCAAAAGGTAACTCCAGTTAGTTTTCTTGGCTTCTTATATTTTACTTCATATTTGACTCTGAAGGAATTCATGGTTTAGGCAACTAAAGAGTAACAGGGAAAAGGGTCTTCTAAGCCTTTGGAATTGATGGATGTTGAGAAAGACATGGATGACGTGAGGAAGGGGATGGTTGAAAGATTGTCCTTGAGTCACCAGGTAAAGAGGAAAGAAAATTTCACAGGCCCCAAGATATTCCCTCAGTGGCCGTCTATCTAAAGAATGCTTCAATGAATGAATGGTCCAACTTGAACTAGGAAGCCCTTCCCAGCCCTAAAATTTTAAAATCTGTGACCTAAAGGGAATGGATCATTTTCGCAGGTATCTATTATGGAACCCTTCACCTTTTGGACTTAACTGGTGTGGAAAGGGACTAGCCATGATCCAAAATGGCCTGATTTTTTTTTTATCTAGAAAGGTTAACCTGGGGGGGAGGGGGTGGTCACTTGAGGAAAGGAAGTGGGGATGGGGAGGAGTAGAGGTAGAAATCCCAAAGGGATATTCATTTCCAGAAGGATGTTGAAGGCTTTCTGAGCACTCTTTCTGAGATGTAAGGCTGTGCCATGGAAGGGGAAGTCTTAGAAGCATTATGGGAATCCCATGGTCAAAAATTTCTTCTTGTAGAATGAGTTGGGCAGGGGTACAAATGGAAGAGCAAATTTTCCTGGAAAGGAAGAAGCTATATGAGACAGAGTCCCTCCTACCGCCTGGGTGATTTCTTTACATATAAATAGCACACATTCATGCATTTATGATCATTTCAAGCATAGGGCCATGTCTGCAGTCTTATGTGTGTGGTCTTTTGTTTGTTTTTCCTTTATGCCTTAGCTCCTCCTCTTCTGTTCCACACATACCAATTCCCAACCCACCCATCTACTCACATAAAAACATTACTAATCTAGTATGTCTCTCCTATTTTTGTCCATGGCTACACAATATAGAGATACACACACACAAGGACTTTTTGATCATTGTTTTACCAAAAAAAAAAAGGCCTTATTATACAGTTTTTCCCTGCATCATGCTTTTCTAAGTCAATGGTACCTTCTGGATTTTTTCCTGTCAACCAGCACAACTCAAATGCATTCATATAATATTATATCATATGGATGTGCCTTAATTTAGTCAGCCATTCCCGTATTGTTGGAAGCACATCATAGCTTTTACAGATAATTTGTAAAAAACAAAAAAACACTTTATATATGAATTCTTAGGTGTGGGTGATTTTATTTCAATAGGAGAGATGCTCAGGAAAGGGATTGCTGACCTGAAGAGATATTTTACATTTTATATTTGTATTTATAAATTTCTTTTAAAATGTACCTTAACTTTTAATAGATATTGGAAGACTGCTCCACTCTAAAGGCTGTTGCATTTCTCATTCTATCCAAGCTATATGTTAATGTTACATAATAAGAGTTACGGATCTACTAAATTTTAGACAATATGGTGGGTATAAAATGATATCCCATTGTTAGTTTAATTTGTATTTCCCTTACTGTTAGTGAAATTGAGAATCTCTCCATATTTCTTGGCAATTTGGATTTGCTTTTCTGTATATTGCCCATTCATATCCTTTGCCTGTTTTTCTATTGGTTTGTCTGTTTCTTTTGTCAAATTATAAGAAATACCTGGTGCTAAACCACTCGTAGACGACCTGCTTCTGGGTCGGGGTTTCGCACGTAGCAGAGCAGCTCCCTCGCTGCGATCTATTGAAAGTCAGCCCTCGACACAAGGGTTTGTAAAAAAGTAAAAAAAAATAAAAAATAAAAAAATAAAAAATAAAAAAAAATAAAAAAGAAGAAGAAAAAAATTATAAGAAATATTTGTAAATTATAACAAATATCTGCATTATATGTTTCCCCCAATTTATTATTGTTTATTGTATTTTATACCACCTTTGCCTAAAAATTTATTAAATCTTACAGTTAAATACGTCTATCTTTTCTCTTGTACCTTTTGGCTTTCCAATCATGATTAGGAAGGTTCCTTGCTCCGTATACCAAATATAATCTACTAGATTTTCTTGCAAGAACTTTACTTTGCCTTTTATGGTTTTCATGCAAACATTTGTACTATATATTTGAGTGTGCAATAAAATAGGGATCCAATAGAACACTAATTTGAATACTTTATAGAGGAGGTTTCTAATAACTGGTAAGAAAGTTTCTTTCTTTCCTTCTTTCCTTGATTCCTTGCTTCCTCTCTCTTTCTTTCTTTTTTCTTTTCTTTTCAAAGTATTTCTTAAGGGTTTGTTTTCCACTATAAGAAATGAATTAATTTTCCCATTTCTATTCTTCTTGCTAAAGTAGAGAAAAACTAGTGATTTTTGGAATAGTTTTTGGATATCTCTACCAAATTCTCTTCTCAAGTCTATGATATTTTTACTAGGTTCCCTTGGGTTTTCTAGGCTTACTTGTCATCTGTAAAAAGAGATAGTTTTACCTCTTCTATTCCAATGTTTATTCCAGTTTTCAAATTTGTTGCCATAGCATTTCATATTGTATTCTCTGTTAATACTTTTAGCTATTTTGATATCTGTCCTTTCTGTTTGTTGATTTCATATGATTTTTCTTTTCTTCCTTTTTTAAAAAAAAATCAAACGTCCTTATCAAATGTATAGATGTTTTATATAACATATTTTATTTGCATATTATATTACTTGTTTTGCTTCAATTTAATAAATTAGGTCTTTGCCTTTATTAGTTAATTCTTTATTGTTGTTTTTCTAATTTCTTAGGATGAAAGATTCAGTTTCTTTATTTCTCATTTTCCTTCTTTAACAATGAAAGCATTTTCATTATAAAATTTTCCTGACACAGCTTTCAGAATCCTAGAACGTTTTTTTTTTTTTAGATTTTCAGGGCTCATCTTGCTTTCTTAATTTCCTCTTATCTTTACTTTTTTCCTCACTATAGCATACTTAAAAGTTTTTGCCCTATGATAAACTCGATCCAACCTCATTCTTCCTTGACAAGATTTCTTTTTGCCCCACATAACACTTATGTAACTATTCCTGTTTTACTCTAGAATGATAGATTTCCTCCAGAACATTTCAAAGAAGATAAGATGGCCTGTGCAGTCAGATAGGATTAAAGACAGCTCCTAAAGTGGTATTAAATGGATTGAGTCCCACAGTCCATTTAGTTCTACCATTTCCAGTGTTCTTCATTGTTTTGTGTAATTCTTAGTTTCTGTCTGACATTGTATTCCTTCTGCCTGAAGAACTTTCTTTAACATTTCTTATACTGTATGTCTGTTGGTAATAAATGCTTTCAGTCTTCGTTTGTCTAAAAGAGCTTTATTTTCCCCTCCATATTTTTTAATTTATATATTTTTATGACAAAACTTGTAAGTTTACCCAAAAAATCATGCAGAAAATTCAAGTTCCCAAATACTCACCCTGAACATAGAGTTTTCCCTATTATCAACACATTGCATTAGTGTGCTACCTTTGTTACAATTGATGAGATAATATTAATACAATTATACTATTAACTATAGTACTAGTTTACATTAGAGTTCACTATTGTGTTGCACAGGCCAATGTTTTTGTTTTTTAAATTTTTATTCTAGTAACATATATATAAAACCTAAAATTTCCCTTTTTAACCACATTCAACACATAATTCAGTGTTAATGACCTTTACCATGTTCTGTTACCAAAAGTTACCCCAAACAGAAATTCTGAATTAACTACCCATTCTTCATTAACTCCCCATTCACTAACCCCACTTCAGCCCCTGGTAATGTGTATTCTAGTTTCTGACTCTAAGAATTTTCTTATTCAAATAATTTCATATCAGTGAGATCATACAATATTTGTTCTTTTGTTTATTTCACTCAACATGATGTCTTCAAAGTTCATCCAAGTTGCCACATGTATCAGAACTCCACTTCTTTTTATGGCTGGTTAATATTCCATTGCATATATATAACACATTTTATTTATCCATTTATCAACTGGCAGACACTTGGGTTGCTTCCATCTTTTCACAATTGGACATGATGCCGTTACGAACATCAGAGAACAAATATCTGTTCAAGTCTCTGCTTTCAATTCTTTGGGGTATATACCTAGAACTGCGATTGGCAGGTCGTATGCTAACTTTCTGAAGAACTGCCAGCTGTTTTCCATAGCAGATGCAGCATTTAACATTCCAAACAACAATGAACAAGTGTACTTATTTCTCCACATCCTCTCCAACACTTATTTTCCATTGTTTTAATAGTAGCCACTCTAGTGGTATGAAATGGTCTTGATTTGCATTTCCCTAATGGCTAATGATGTTGAGCACCTTTTCATATGCTTATTGGCCACTTACATATCTTCTTTGGAGAAATGTTTATTGAAGCTTTTTTCCTATTTTTAAATGGGCTGTATGTCTTTTGTTGTTGAATTGTAGGATTTCTTTATATATTCTGTATATTAAATCCTTATCAGATTTGTGGTTTCCAAATATTTTCTCTCATTCTGAAGGATATCTTTTTAGTTTCATGATGAAGTTTTTTGAAGCACAAAAGTTTTAAATTTTCATGAAGTCCCAGTTATCTATTTTTGTTATTGTTGCTTGTGTTTTTGGTGTAAAGTATAAAAAAATATTGCCAGGCACAACGTCCTGAAGATGCTTCCCATATTTCTTCAAAGAGTTTATAGTTTTGGCTCTTATATTTAGGCCTTGGATTCATTTTGAGTTAATTTTTCTATATTATGTGAGGTAGGGGTCCTCCTTCATTCCTTTGCATATGGATATGCAGTTTTGCCAGTACCATCTGTTGATGAAACCATTCTTTCCCCATTGGGTTGACTTAACAAGCTTGTCAAAATCAGAGTTCTAAGAAGATGGCATCAGAGTAAGAGGCAGGGCTCAATTCTTTCCCAAAAACAATTTAGAAAGGGCCAAAAGCTGTCTGAGCAAACTGCTTTGGGGATCCAAGCAGACCAGGACAGTGCTGTGCAACTCTCAGGAGGAGGAAGGACAAACAGAGAACCTGAAACAACAAACATGAGTTACTAAACCCCCGAGGCAACCAGGAAGGGCTCCCATGCCCCACCCTTAGGACATTAAACTAGGATAAAACCCCTGGCTTCCTGTAGCTCACCAAGAGGGGAACAGACATCTTCCTCCAAGTCAGCTGTTACCAGGGAAGACGGAGGGTGAGCTGGAGGGCTTCTCTTCAGTGAATTTGGCCACCAGAACCCACTTTGGATCTCAGCTCTGGCCAGACCAGAAACAAGGGAAAGTAGAGGTTGAAAGAAACATTCCACGGAAAGGTTTGCCAGTGAGCTCCATCTGCTGGCTCCCAGGAAATTCCAAGGAGAAAAACTGCTTTTAGGTCTCCCTTTAGCCTCACCCTTGGGAGAAAATATGCACCCCATTAGTGAGTCCCTGGCCCACTTTTGATAACTTGAGCTAGGCAATTTTAAGACCTTAGAATAAGTTGAACCAAAAATCAAAGAAGATCTGTGAAGAAGAAGAAAAAAAGAAAACCTAGGCAAGAGAGAAAAATAGACAATCAGAGTAAATTCACCAACATATTCAGAGGCCTAGACATCAGCAAAAAATTACAAGCCGTACCAGGAAACAGGAAAAGATGACCCAGCTAAAGGAAAACAAACAAACAAACAAACAAATATCCTGATGAGATTCAGGATTTAAAACAACCAATCAATGATAACCACACAATTCTCTTAATCAATTCAAAGAATTGAAGGAAAATATGACTAAAGAGGTAAAGGATATTAAGAAGACACTGGGTGAGCATAAAGAACAATTCCAAAGCCTGCAAAGAAAAGTAACAGAGCTTATGGGAGTGAAAGATATGGTGGATGAGATTAAAAATACAGTAGAGGCACATAAGAGCAGATTTGAATTGCTTGAAGACAGAATTAGTGATTTCGAGGACAGAACATCCAAACTGGAAAAGATAGGAGAAGAGATAGAGAAAAGAATGGAAGAAATGGAAGAGGGCCTCAGGGAACTGAATGGTAACATGAAATGCACAAACACATGAGTTATTGATGTCCCAGAAGGAGAAGAAAATGGAAAAGTGGCAGAAAGAATATTTGGGGAAATAATGACTGAAAACTTCTTAACCCTTATGAAAAACATAAATATCAATATCCAAGAAGGAAAATGCACCCCAAACACAGTAAATCCGAATAAACCTACTCCAAGACACCTACTAAAATCTGAATAGACCTAGTCCAAGTCACCTACTAAACAGAATGACAAATATCAGGGATAAAGAGAGATTCTGGGGAAGCTGATGTGGCTCAAGTGATTGGGCTCCTGTCTACCATAAAGGAGGTCCAGGGTTCAGTTTCCAGGGCCTCCTGGTGAAAAGCAAGCTGGCCCACGTGGAATGCTGGCCCATGCAGGAGTGCTGGCCCATGCAGTAGTGCTGGCCTGCACGGAGTACCGGCCCGCATGGAGAGCTGGCGCAGCAAGATGACACAACACAAAGAAACACAGAAGAGAGTAAAGGAGAGATGCAGCAAATCAGGGAGCTGAGGTGGCGCAAGAGATTGAGCAGCCTCTCTCCACTCCAGAAGGTCCCAGGATCAGTTCCAGGTGCTGCCTAAAGAGAAGACACACAGAGAGCAAAACAATGGGGAGGGAGGGTAGAAATAAATAAATAAATAAATCTTAAAAAAAAAAAAAAAGAAAGATTCTGAAAGCAGCAAGAGAAAAAACAAAGCATCACATAAAGGAAACATCAATAAGATTAAGTGCTGGCCTCTTATCAGAAACCATGGAAGCTAGAAGGAAGTGGCATGATGTATTTAAGGTACTGAAAGAGAAAAACTGCCAGCCAGGAATTCTGCATCTGGCAAAACTATCTTCAAAAATGAGGGTGAACTTAAAGTCTTCACAGACAAACAAAAACTGAGAGAGTATGTGTATTAGTCAGCCAAAGGAGTGCTGATGCAAAGTACCAGAAATCTGCTGGCTTTTATAAAGGTTACTGTTACAGTTGGGCAGTTTGATGTAATTATGAATTCCAAAAATATAATTGGCTCATGCTTGTAAACTGATCTCTTAATCTGGGCGTTGACTGGGCCACGTCAGTGGGGTGTTGAGCCCCACCCCTTTGGTGGGTGGGGAATTGAATATAAAATACAAGGCAAGAACAGAGTTGAAGCAGTCTTTTGAGAAGCAGTTTTGATGTTGAAGAGAAGGCCCCAGGAGAAGAGAAGCAAGCCGTTCACCTGATCATCTATAGCTGACCTTGTGGAGGAAACAGGAACTAAGCCCGGAGAGAAACGCAGCCCCAGGAAGAGAGGAACCCCAGAAGCCTGAACCCTGGCAAACACCGGCAGCTGTCTTGCTCTAACATGTGGCAATGAACTGTGGTGAGAGAAGAAACTTAACGCTTTATGGCCTGGTATCTGTGGACTTCTACCCCAAATAAATACCCTTTATAAAAACCAACCCATTTTTGGTATTTCACATTAGCACCCCTTTGGCTGACTAATACAGGTACTTATTTGGGGTAGAAGCTTACAGTTACAAGCCATAAAGCATAAATTACTTCCCTCACCAAAGTCTGTTGCCACATGTTGGAACAAGATGGCTGCCAGTCTCTGCGAGGGTTCAGCCTTCCTCTTCCTCTTAAATGTCTCTCACCCTGTGGATCATTTCTTTCCAGGCTCAGCTGCTCTGTTCTCTCCACAAGGTCAGCTGTAGCTTCTCAGGCTCTTTCTCTTCCAGGAGACTCTGCTGTTTCTATGGAGCCATCTCTATTTCTCTGTGTTCTTCTCCTGTGGGTTTACTTTCCAGGGCCCCAGCATCAAAACTCCAACCCCATCCTCTGCCATGTCATTTTTTTCTGTGAGTGCCTGCCCACCAAGGGAGCAGGGACTCAAGGTCCCACTGACTGGAATCAAAACCTTTATCACAATTTAATCAAGTAAAAGTGAAACCTCTGAATTTAATACAATCTAATATGCCCAGAGGAACAGACCAGTTTACAAACACAATCCAATATCTATTTTTGGAATTCATAAACAATACCAAACTGCTATAGTATGTTACCAAAAGATCAGAATTACAAGAGATAATAAAGGGAGTACTACAGCCTGAAAGGAAAAAACAAGGGTGAAACCCTTGGAGAAGAGTGTAGAAATGAAGATTATTAGGAAGGGTAAATTAAACGGTAAAAAGACAGGCAATAGTAAGGTATGACAATGGTAAGCCAAAGGGCAAAATTGATGAAATGCACCAAGAAGAAATAACTATAATAAATATTTATGCACCTAACTTGGGTGCCCCAAGATATATGAGGCACATACTGGCAAAACTGAAAGAGAAATAGATATCTCTACAATAGTGGTTGAAGACTTCAATATACTGTCTCAGTATTGGATAGAATATCCAGACAGAGGATAAATAAAGAAACAGAGAGCTTGAATAATATGATAAATGAATTAGACCTAACAGACATTTATAGACTATTATACCCCAAAACAGCAATATATACAATCTTCTCATTGCTTATGGACCCTACTAAAAAGGTTGAAAGTGTATAAAATACTTTCTTTGATTATAATGGAATGAAGCTGGAAATCAATAATGGACAGAAAAAGGGAAAATTCACAAATAAATGGAGATTAAACAAACTCTGAAATAATCAGTGGGTCAAAGAAGAAATTGTAAGAGAATTCAGTAAATACCTTGAGATGAATGAAAATGAGAGCACAACATATCAAAACCTATGGGACACCACAAAGACAGTGCTGAGAGAGAAATTTATAGCACTCAATGCTTACATTAAAAAAGAAGAAAGAGCAATGTGTTCATCATTGTAACAAATGTACCACACTAATGAAAGATATTGTTAATGGGGATAAGTGTGGGAGGGGGAGTGGGTAGGGTATATGGTAATCCTCCTATATTTTGATGTATCATTTATGTAATCTAAAGCATCTTTAAAAATAAAATAAAATTTAAAAAACCTCTCTAAATAAAAAGCCCGGGACCAGATTACTTTGCAGGTGAATTCTACAAAATCATTCAAAAATGGTCTAATACCAATCTTGCTCAAGCTCTTCTGAAAAACTGAACATGAAAGAATGCTACCAAACTCATTTTTTGAAGCCAACATAACCTAATACCAAAAAAAAGATAAAGATACTCCGAAAAAAGAGAATTACAGACCGATATTGCTAATGAATATAGCTGCAAAAATCCTCAACAAAATATGTGCAAACTAAATCCAAAAACAAATTAAAAGAATTATACATGAACTATCAAGTAGATTTTATCTGAGGTATGCAAGTGTTGTTCAACACAAGAAATCAATTAGCCACATAAATAAATTGAAGAAGAAAAATCACAGGATCCTCTCAATTGATGCAGAAAAGGCATTTGACAAAATACAGCATTCTTTATTGACAAAAGCACACCAAAAGATAGGAATAGAAGGAAGCTTTCTTAATATGGTAGAGTGCTCATATGAAAAACCTACAGCTAACATTGTACTCAACAGTGAAAGACTGAAACCTTTCCCACTGAGATCAGGAACAAGACAATGATGCCCACTGTCACCACTGTTATTCAATATTCTGTTAAAAGTTCTAGCTAGAGAAATTAGGCTAGATAAAGAAATCAAAGGCACCCAAATAGGAAAGTAAGAAGTAAAAGTTTCACTATTTACTGATAATATCATCCTATATCTAGAAAATCCTGAAAAAAAAAATCCACAACAAAACTATTAGAACTAACAATGAATTCAGCAAAGTGGCGGGATACAAGATTAATATGCAAAAATCAATAGCATTTCTATACACTGCTGATGAGCAATCTGAGGAGGAAATCAGAAAAAATATTCCATTTATAAAAGCAGCTAAAAGATTAAAATATTTAGGAATAAACTTTACCTGGGACATAAAGGACCTGTATTTAGAAAAGTACAAAACATTAAGTACAAAAAATAGTTAAATAAATGGAAGGACATTCCATGTTCATGGACTGGAAGACAAAATATCGTTAAGATATCAATTCTGGGGGACGGATGTAGCTCAAATGGTTGGGCATCCATCTCCCATATGGAGGGACATGAATTCAATCCCCGGGAACTCCCAGTAAAAAATTTTAAAAAAAGAAAAATATAGAAGGTGTGCGGGCCGCCAGGCCCTGGGCGTGGGTGCACCGCCAGGCCCTGCAAGCCATGCAGCAAGATTATGACGTAACAGGAGAGTGACCAAGGGAGAGTCAAGACGAGATGCGCCGAAAAACCAGGACTAAGGTGGCACAGGCGGTAGGACACCTTTTTCTCACATTGGAGGTTCTGAGGAATTTAATCCTGGTGAAGACAGGAGGAGAAGAATGAGAAGAGAGGGCAGGAAACAGACACAGAGAATTGCCCAGCGAATGGACACAAAAAGAGCAAAAACGGGGGTGGGGGGGTAAAAACGGATAAAAGTAAAATAAATAAATAAATCTTAAAAAAAAAAAAAAAAGATATCAATTCTGGGGAGCAGATGTAGCTCAAGTGGTTGAGTGCCTGCTTCTCATGTACAAGGTCTGGGGTTCAATTCCCGGTATCTCCTAAAAACAAACAAATGAAAAAACCAACTCTCATTGGAGAGCAGATGTAGCTCAGTGGTTGAGTGTCTGCTTCCCATGTACAAGGTCCTGGGTTGATTCCCCGGTACTTCCTAAAATATATATATGCCAATCCTACCCAAACTGCTATACAAATTCAACGCAATTCTGATAAAAATCCCAACAGCCTTACTTGCAGAAATGGAAAAGCTAATTATCAAATTCATTCGGAAGGGTAAGGGGCCCCGAATAGCCAAAAATGTCTTAAAAAAGAAGAATGAAGTTGGAGGACTCTCACTTCCTGACTTTAAAGTATGTTACTTAGCTACAGTGGTAAAAACAAACAAACAAACAGAAAAAAAAACAGTATGGTAATGGCTGTTTTTGAACAATGGAACCAAACTGAGAACTCAGAAATAGACCCTGACATCTATGATTAAGTGATTTTTGACAAGGCTGTTGAGCCCTCCCAGTTGGACCAGAACAATCTATTCAACAAATGGTGCTGGCAACACTGGATATCCATACCAAAAGAAAGAAAGAGGAGCCGTATCTCAAACCCTATATAAAAAATTAACTCAAAGTGGATCAAGGACCTAAATATAAAAGTAACAACCATAAACCTCCTAGAAGAAAATGTAGGAAAACATATTCAAGATTTTGTGGTAGGCAGTAGTTTCTTAAACCTTATACCATGAACAACAAAAGAAAAAACAGATAAATGGCACCTCCTCAAAATTCAACACTTTTGCACCTCAAAGGACTTTGTCAAAAGGGTGAAAAGACAGCCGACTCAATGGGAGAAAATATTTGGAAATCACATCTCCAATAAGAGTTTGATATCCATGGTATAAAAAGAGATACTACAACTCAACAATAAAAAAAAGATCCAATTAAAAATGGGCAAAAGACTTGAATAGACAATTGTCCAAAGAAGAAAGACAAATGGCAAAAAAAAAACACATGAAAAGTTGTTCACCATCTCTAGTGACTAGGGAAATGCAAATCAAAACTACAGTGAGATATCATTTCACACCTATTTGAATGGCCAATATTAAAAAGCCAGAAACCTACAAGTGTGAGAGAGGATGTGAAGAGATAGGAATCCTTATTCACTATTGGTGGGAATGTAGAATGGTACAGCCACTGTGGAGGACTGCTTGGCAGTTCCTAAGGAAGTTGAATATAGGCTTGCCATGTGACTTGGCAATACTGCCATTGGATATATACCCAGAATAACTGAAAGCATTGATACAAACAGACATCTGCACACCAACTTTTATAGCAGCATTATTCACTGGTTGATGGAAACAACCCAGGTGTCCATCATCTGATGAATGGATAAGCAAACTGTGGTGTGTACACACAAAGGAATATTATGCAGTTCTAAGAAGAAATGAAGTTGTGAAGCATGTGACAACAGGGATGAACCTGGAGGACATTATGCTGAGTGAGGCAAAGCAGACACAAAAGGACAAATACTGTATGATTGCTCTATTATGAACTAAATATATTGTGTAAACTCATGGAGTTAATAATTAGAATATAGGTCACCAGAAAATAGAATGAGGGTAGAGAATGGAAAGCTGAGGGTTAATCTGTGCAGAATTGGTAAAAAAGGTTGTTTGTAAATCTTTGGAAATGAGCAAAAATGGTGAAAGCACACCATTGTGTTTGTAACAACTAGCAGCACTGTTATATAGGTATGACAGTGGTTGAAAGGGAAAGTCTAAGGACATGTATATTACTAAAGGAAAGCTGAAAAATGTCATATGGAACTGTATAACACAGTGAAACCTCATGTGAAATACGAGTATGGGTAATATTGCGTAAGACTGTTTTTACAAATAATCCATACAAATAAACTAAAGAGACGGAAACAGAACAGCAGCTATGTACAGCAAGGGAAACAGAGAGAGATTGAGAGGTGGTGAGTTTTGTTGTTTGTTCATCTTTTTTTTTGGTTATTATTATTATTGGAATAATGAAAATGCTCTAATAAGGATTGAAGTGTTGAATGCACAGTTATGTGATTATACCAAATACCACTGATTGGACACTTTGGATGGATTTATGTTTTATTAATATGTATCAATAAAATTCATTTGTTAATAAAAATCAATGGACCATAAATGTGAGTGTGGATTTATGAACTCTCAGTTCTATTCCATTAAGCTATATGTCTGTCTTCATGCCAATACCAGGCTGTTTTGATTACTGTGGCTTTTAAGATTGGGAAGTGTGTGTCCTCCTACTTTTTTCTTCTTTTTAAAGTTAGCTATACAGGATCCCTTATCCTTCCATAAAAATTTTATGATTGGCTTTTCCACTTCTGCAAATAAGGCCATTTTAATTTTAATTGGGATTGCATTGAGTCTGTAAATTACTTTGGGTAGAATTTATATCTTAAAGCTATTTATTCTTCCAATTCATGAACACAGAATGACTTTCCATTTATTTGGATCTTCTTTGATTTCTTGTAGCAGTGTTTTGTAGATTTACAGGTATAAGTCCTTTACATCCTTGGTTAAATTTATTTCTAAATAGTTGATTCTTTTTGTTGCTGTGGCAAATGGAATTTTTTTCTAGATTTCCTCTTCAGATTGTTCATTTCTACTAATATAGAACTACTGCTGACTTTTGCATGTTGATATTGCACTGAACCACTTTGCTGAATTCATTTATTAACTCTAAGAACTTTGTTGTGCATTTTCAGAATTTTCCATATATAGGATCATGTCACCTGCAAATAGGGAAGCGATTTCTTCTTGCTTTCCGCTTTGGATGCCTTTTGCCTTTCATTTCTTTTTCTTGCTATTTGTCTAGCTAGAACTTCCAGTACAATGTTGAAAAACAGTGGTGATAGTGGCATCCTTGCCTTGTTCCTGACCTTAGAGGGAAAGTTTTCAGTCAATCACCATTGAGTATAATGTTAACAGTGGACTTTTCATATATGCACTTTATCATGTTGATGAAATTTCCTCCTATTCCTAGTTTTTAAAGTGTTTTTTTTTAATCAAAAAGTGGTGCTAGATTTTTGCCAAAAGCCTTTTTTGTGTCAACTTAGATGCCCTTTATTTCTGATTCTAGTTATTTGCATCCCCTTTCATTTTTTCTTTGTTACTCTAACTCAAGGTTTGTTGATTTTATTGATCTTTTCAAAGAACCAACTTTTGGTTTCATTGATTTTCTAATGCTTTTTTTAAAAGTCTCTTTCTGGGAAACGGATGTGGCTCAAGAAGTTCGGTGTCCATCTACCATATGGAGAGACCGGGGTTCGATCCCCGGGACCTCCCGGTAAAAAAATAAAATAAAATAAAAATAAAAAATAAAATAAAAGTCTCTTTCTCATTTATCTGCACTCTTTTTTTTTTTTTTAACAAATCAATTTTATTGGTACATATTAATAAAGCATACAATTCATCCAAAGTGTACAATCACATAGTTGTGCATTCATCACTTCAGTCATTATTAGAGCATTTTCATTATTTCAATAATAATAATAATAATAAAGAAAAAAACCCAGACAAACAAGTAAACAAGAAAATTATTCACCTCCCAATCTCTGTTTCCCCTGCTGTACATAACTGCTATTTCTGGCTGTTCTTGCACAGTTATTTATTTATTCAGCAGTTTTACTGAGATATACACTATACAATCTATCGAGAGTATATAATCAATGGCTTTTAGTATAATCACAATGTTGTGCATTTATCACCACAAAAAATGTTAGAACCATTTCATTACTCCAAAAAGAAAAACTCCACAATGCTTAGCATGCCTTTGCCAGCCCTACATAACCAATAATCTAATTTTATCTTTATAAATTGATTTATATTTACATTTTATATAAATGGAATCATACAATATGTTACACAATATATTCAGTTCATAGTAGCACAATCATACAGTACTTGTCCTTTTGTGCTAGACTTTTCACTCAACATAATATCCTCCAGGTTTATCCATGTTGTCATATGCTTTACAACTTCATTTCTTCTTGCAGGTGCATAATATTCCATCGTGTGAATAGACGCAGTTTATTTATCCATTCATCCATTGATGGACACCTGGGTTGTTTCCCATTTTTGGCAATCGTGAATAATGCCGCTATGAGCATCGGTGTGCAGATGTCTGTTCGTGTCACTGCTCTCAGTTCTTCTGGGTATATACCCAGTAGTGGTATTGCAGGGCCACGTGGTATATCTATAGACACCTTCTTTAGGAACTGCCAAACAGTCCTCCACAGTAGTTGTATCATTCTATATTCCCACCATCAGTGATTAAGTGTTCCTATCTCTCCACATCCTCTCCAACACTTGTATTTCTCTGTCTTTTTAATAATGGCCATTCTGCTAGGTGTGAAATGATATCTCATTGTAGTTTGTTCTGGTGGTTTTGTAAAAAAGATTTATCTTATTTATTTCTCCCCACTCCCTTGTTGTTTGCACTTGCTATGTCTATTAGTTTTTCCTTGTTTCTTTAGGAGGTACCGGGAACCAATCCTGGGACCAACAATGTAGGAGGGAGGTGCCTAACTGCTTGAGCCACCTCCGCTCCCTGCTTTGCTGTATCACTCATGTTTTTCTTCTTGTGTCTCTTTTTGCATCATCTTGTTGTGTCAGCTCACTGCACCTGCCCATAATGCCAGCTCTTTGTCTTCTTTAGGAGGCACTAGGAACTTAACCAAGGACCTCCCATGTGGTAGGAGGGAGCCCATCGCTTGAGCCACGTCCACTTCCCTCATTGTAGTTTTGATTTGCATTTCCCTAATCACTAGTGATAATAATTTTTCATGCGTTTTTTTTTTTTTTTTTTTGCCATTTGGATTTCCTGTTTGGACATATGTCTATTCAAGTATTATGCCAATTTTTAAAATCAGGTCGTTTGTCTTCTTATTGCTGAGTTGTAACATCTCTTTATATATCATGGATATTAAACCCTTGTCAGACACGATTTCCAAATATTTTCTCCCATTGAGTTGGCTGCCTTTTCATCCTTTTGACAAAGTCCTGTGAGATGCAAAAATGTTTCATTTTGAGGAGGTCCCATTTATCTATTTTTTCTTTTGTTGTGCATGCTTTGAGTGTAAGGTCCAAGAAACCACCACCTACCGCAAGGTTTTTAAGATGTTTCCCTACATTTTCTTCTAGTACTTTTATGGTTCTAGCTTTTTATATTTAGGTCTTTGATCCATTTTGAGTTGATTCTTGTATAGGGAGTGAGGGAGTGAGAAAGGGGTCCTCTTTCATTCTTTTGGTTATAGATATCCAGTTCTCCCAGCACCATTTGTTAAAGAGACTGTTTTGTCCCATTAACACGGACTTGGTAGGTTTGTCAAAAACCAGTTGGCTGTAGAGGTGAGGATTTATTTCTGGACTCAGTTCTATTCTACTGATCAATGTGTCTATCTTTATGCCAGTAACATGCTGTTTTGACCACTGTAGCTTTGTAATATATTTCAAGGTCAGACAGTGAAATTCTTCCCTTGTTGCTCTTCTTTTTTAGAATGCTTTTAGCTATTCGGGTGCACTTTCCCTTCCAAATGAAGTTGACAATTGCCTTTTCTAATTCTGTAAAGTATGCTGTTGGAATTTTAATTGGTATTGCATTGACTCTATAAATCAGTTTGGGTAGGATTGACACCTTCATATTTAGTTTTCCAATCCATAAATGTGGACTGTCTTTCCATTTGTTTAGGTCATCATTGATTTCTTTTAGCATTGTTTTGTAATTTTCTGTATATAGGCCCTATACTTCTTTTGTTAAATTGATTCCTACCTATTTGAGTCTTTTTGCTGCTATTGTAAGTGAAAATTTTTCCCTGATTTCCTCCTCAGATTGTTCAATACTAGTGTACAAAAGCATTACTGATTTTTGTGTGTTGATCTTGTATCCTGTCACTTTGCTGAACTCATTTATTAGCTCATGTAGCTTTGTCATAGACATTTCAGAATTTTCTAAATATAGGATCATGTCATTTGAAAATAGTGAGAGTTTTATTTCCACTTTTCCTATTTGGATGCCTTTAATTTTGTTTCTTGTCTAATTGCTCTAGCTAGAACTTCTAGTACTATGTTGAATAACAGTGGTGACAGTGGGCAAGCATATCTTGTTCCCAATCTTAGAGGGACAACTTTCAACCTTTCCCCATTGAGTATGATGTTGGCTGTGGATTTTTCATATATACCTTTTATCATATTGAGGAATTTTCCTTCTATTCCTATCTTTTGAAGTGTCTTTATCAACAAAGTGTGCTAGATTTTGTCAAATGCCTTTTCTGCATCTATTGAAATGATCATGTGGTTTTTTTCCTTCAATTTGTTAATGTTATGTATTACATTGATTGATTTTCTTATATTGAGCCAGCCTTGTATACCAGGAATAAATCCCACTTTTAGGAGATGCCAGGAATTGAACCCAGAACCTTGTACATGGGAAGCAGCTGTTCAACCACTGAGCTACATCTGCTCCCCAATGAAAGTTGGTTATGTTCACTTTTTTGTTTGTTTTTAGGAGGTACTGGGGATTGAACCTGGGACCTTGTTCATGGGAAGCAGGCGCTCAACCACTTGAGCTATATCTGCTCCCTGTATAAGTCTTTTGATATGCTATTGGATTTGATTTCCAAGTATCTTGTTGAGAATTTTTGCATCTATGTTCATTAGAGAGATTGGTCTGTAATTTTCTTTTCTTGTAGTGTCTTTATCTGGCTTTGGTATTAGGTGATATTAGCTTCATAAAATGTGCTGGATAATTTTCCCTCCTCTTCAATATTTTGGAAAAGTATAAAGAGCACTGGTGTTAATTCTTTTCAAAATGCTTGGTAGAATTCACCTGTGAAGCCATCTGGTTCTGGACTTTTCTTTGTTGGGAGATTTTTGATAACAGATTCAATCTCTTTAAATGTGATTGGTTGCGGGCGGATGTGGCTCAAATGGTTGGGTGTCCATCTGCTATATGGAGGGACCTGGGTTCGATCCCTGGGACCTCCCGGTAAAATAATATATATATATACATGTAGAAGGCGCATGTGCTGCCAGACTCTGTGTGCCGGTGAGCTGCCAGGTCCCAGGAGCCGTGCAGCGGGATGATGACGTAACAGGTGAGAGACGCAGGGGAGAGACAAGACAAGATGCTCCAAAAGCTCTGAAAGCCAGGAACTGAGATGGCGCAGGTGGCAAAACACCTCTCTCCTACATTGGAGGTCCTGGAGAAGACTGGAGGAGGAGGATGAGAAGAGATGGCAGGAAACAGATACTGCGAATTGCCCAGCGAATGGACACAAAACAGCAAATGGGGAAGGGGGGGTTAAAATGGATAAAGTAAATAAATAAATCTTAA
This sequence comes from Tolypeutes matacus, assembly GCA_026826555.1. Taxonomy (NCBI): domain Eukaryota; kingdom Metazoa; phylum Chordata; class Mammalia; order Cingulata; family Chlamyphoridae; genus Tolypeutes; species Tolypeutes matacus. The sequence goes on along the minus strand of JAKSZT010038599.1, from coordinate 22,103,940 downwards.
AAAAATTTTTTTTTAAATAAATAAATATATATATATAGTCATTAAAAATAAATAAATAAATGTGATTGGTTTGTTAAGTTTGTTTAGTGTCAGTGTAGGTTGTGCATTTCTAGGAGTTTGTCCATTTCATCTAGAATATCTAGGTTGTTGACATACAGTTTCTCATAATATCCTCTTATGATCCTTTTTATTTCTGTTGGGTAATAGTAACTTCTCCCGTTTCATTTCTGATTATATTTATTTGTCTCTTCTCTCTTTTTATCTTTGTTAGTCTAGCTAGGGCTTTGTCAATTTTATTGATCTTCTCAAAGAACCAGATTTTGGTTTTGTTGATTTTCTCTATTTTTTTTTTTTTTTTTTTGTAGTTGTTGTTTTTCTCAATTTCATTTATTTCTGCTCTAATCTTTATTATTTCTTTCCTTCTGCTTGCTTTGGGATTGGTTTGCTCTACTTTTTGTAGTTTTTCCAGTAGTTCAGCTAGGTCTTTGATTTTAGCTCTTTTTTCTTTTTTAATATAGGTGTTTAGGGCAATAAATCTCCCTCTCAAGACCGCCTTCTCTTTATCCCATACGTTTTTATAAGTTATGTTCTCATTTTCATTTGTCTTAATATATTTACTGATTTCACTTGTAATTTCTTCTTTGACCCACTGATTATTTAGGAGTGTGTTGTTTAGCCTCCACATATTTTCGAATTTACCTCTCTCCTGTCTATTATTGATTTTCAGTTTCATTCCATCATGATCTGCGAAGGTGCTTTGTATAATTTCAGTCTTTTTATATTTGTTGAGAACTGCATTGTGACCTAACATGTGGTCTATTCTGGAGAAAGATCTCTGGGCACTTGAGAAGAATGTATAACCCGTTAAGTTTGGGTGCAATGTTCTGTATATGTCTGTTAGGTATAACTCATTTATCATATTGTTTAAGTTCTGTTTCCTTGTTCATCTTCTGTCTACCTGTTCTAACTAATAAAGTGAATGGTGTGTTGAAGTCTCCAGTGACTATTGTAGAGATGTCTATTTCTCCCTTCAGTTTTGCCAGGGTTTGTCTCATGTATTTTGGGGCACCCTGGTTAGATGCATAGATATTTATGACTGTTATATCTTCCTGGTGGGTTGTCCCTTTTATTAATATATAATGGCCTTCTGTATCTCACAACCTTTTTGCATTTAAATTCTGTTTTGTCTGATATTAGTATAGCTGCCCCTGCTCTTTTTTGGTTACTATTTGCCTGGAGTATCTTTTTCCAACCTTTCACTTTCAGCCAGTTTGTATCCCTGGGTCTAAGGTGAGTCTCTTGTAGGCAGCATATGGATGGCTCATGTTTTTTTTTTTACCATTCTGTCAGCCTATATCTTTTGATGGGGGAGTTTAATCCATTCATATCCAGTGATATTACTGTAAATGCATTATTTATTTCTTCCATTTTATTCTTTGGTTTTCATATGTCAGATCTTATTTTCATCTGTCTTTTTACTTTTTAGGTTACCTTTTCTCCTTCTGTAATCTACTCCAAGCCTCTCTCTCCTGTCTTTTTCTTTCAGGTTGTTAGGCTTCCTTTTTATCTCCTGCAAAGGTGGATTCTTTTTTATGAACTCTCTTAGTTTTTGTTTGTATGTGAATATTTTATACTCACTTTCATACTTGAAGGACAATTTTGCTGGATAAAGATTCTTGGGTGGCAGTTATTCTCTTTCAGTATCCTAATTGTATCATACCACTATCTTCTTGCCTCCATGGTTTCTGATGAAAAATCCACACTAAGGTTTACTGGGCATCCCTTGTATGTGATGGTTTGCTTCTCCCTTGCTGCTCTCTGAATTTTCTCTTTATATATGTGTCTTGGAGTAGTTTATTTGGTTTTATTCTGATGGGGGTATGGTGTGCTTCTTGGACATGTAAGTTCATTTCTTTCATGAGAGTTGTTAAATTTTCAGCTATTATTTCCTCAAAAACTCTTTCTGCCTCTTTTCCTTTCTCTTCTCCTTCTGGAACTCCCATGACAGATATGTTGTTGTGTTTCATGTTGTCATTCAACTCCCTGAGCCTGTGCTCAATTTTTACCATTCTTTTCTGTCTGTTCTTTTCTCTCTTCAATTTTAGCTGTTCTGTCTTCGGTATCACTTATTCTTTCTTCTATCATTTTGAGTCTGTTATTGTATGTGTCAAATGTGTTTTTAATCTCACCTATCATGTCTTTCATTCCCATGAGCTCTGTTACTTTCCTATTCAAGTTTTCAAATTCTTCTTAGTGCCCACTCAATGTCTTCTTTTTTTTAAAAAAGATTTTATTTATTTATTTATTTGTTTGTTTATTTATTTATTTATTTATTTATTTATCCCCCCTTGCTGCTTGTGCTCACTGTGTCCATTTGCTGTGCATTTTTCTGTGTTTGCTTGTCTCCCTTTGTTGGATCAGCTCACCATGCCGCGCGGGCTGGCTTGCATTCACCAGGAGGCCCCGGGAATCGAACCCGGGACCTCCCATATGGTAAATAGGAGCCCTATTGATTGAGCCACATCTGCTTCCCTCAATGTCTTCTTGATGTTGTTTATCTCTTTAACGATATTGTCTTTCAACTCATTAATTTGATTTTGGAGATTTGTGTGCATCTCATTAATTAATTGTCTCAAATCCTGCATCTCTTCTGGGACTTTGATATATTCCTTTTTCTTGGGCCATGTCTTCCATTTTCTTCGTATGGCTCGTAATTTTCTGCTGATGTCTAGGCATCTGATTAGGATGATGCATTTACTCAGATACTAAATTTCTCTCTTTCATAGGAATTTGGTGGCTGGGGACTGTGCGTTACTGCTGTTCTTTGATTCTTGTTTCAACCTGGGTCTTTAGGATTGTCCCTGTTAACTGTTCAAAACTGGGCTCTGGACCCAGTAATGGGTTGCAGACCAGCTTCCTAGGGCCTTCAGGAGGGAGGCTATAAAGCCAGAAAAAGCTTCTCTTATTTATTTTTAATTTCCTCATATGTATTTCCTTGGTCTGCCAACAGATGGCACGCTTTGGCAGCCTTCTCAGCTCAATGCTTGGTTGGAGTGTGTTTGCTGCAACACAGACTGGATCAATATGATACAGGTTCCTGCCTGGAGGCTAAGAGCCTTGTAATTCAAACTTTCTTAGAGACAATTCTCCAACCTTTGCTGGTAGCCTCCTCCCTTTTCCCAGGTAAGAAATAATTCCATTCCCTCTGCGTCCTCAACTACCAGTCCTGGTTAGTATAAAGGGAGATTGATAGGGTCAGATCTCTTTAGTCCTGTTCCAGCTCCCAGGGCAAATATTGGTGCAGCCCCACCCAGCCTGGAAGGGCTCTTGGGACACAACAGACCAAATTTGTGGGTCAAAAGCTGAGTTAGCCTTAGACTGTGTCCTTCTCTCTCCCCCTTTCCTGGGAAGTTTGGTCCCTAGGGCCCCCTTTGTCTGTAGCCTCTGGCCCCAAGGCCTGAGATTTCAAAAGTGTCTATAGCATGGGGGGTGGGGTGGAGGGAGGTGCTAGCAGTAGCAGCTGCTGCTTTTAACTCACAGGTTGGCCATCATGATTCTTTTCCTTTGCCCCTCTCTCTTCTTGGCAGTATCCATCCTTCCCCTGGTGTCCTAAACCCTAGAAGATTTTTTCCCAGGCCGTTTCTCCCTGTCCTCTAGCTTTTTTTCAGGGAGAAAATAGAGTCCCATGTCTTTCTAGTCTGCCATCTTCCCAGAAATCCTATCTCTACTCTAATCCTTGTTATTTTCTTCCTTCTGCTTGCTTTGGGTTTCGTTTGCTGTTGTTTTTTCCTCTAGATATTACAGTAGAGAGGTTTGAAATCTTTCTTCTTTTTAAAAGTAAGCATTTAGAGTTATAAATGTCCCTATCAGCACTGCCTCTGCTGCATCTCATAAGTTTTTGTAAGTTATGTTTTTGTTTTCATTTGCTTCAAGATATTTCCTGGTTTTCCTTGTGATTTCTTCTTTGAATGAATGGTTGTTTAAGGGTGCATTATTTAATTTCCACAAATTTCTGAATTTTCCAGCTCTCCCTTTGTTATTGATTTCTGGTTTTCTAGTTTCATTCCATTGTGGTCAGAGAAGGTACCTTTATGATCTCAGTATTTTTCAGTTTGTTGAGACTTATTTTGTGATCTAACTTATAGTCTATCTTGGAGAATAACCCATGTTTGATATTGTCCCACCGCTCTTGGGTGTTCTGTTCAGTTTGTGTATGTGTGTTTTTCATTGTTCTATTTTACTCTTTGTGATTTGGTAAGCTGGCTGTGTGTAAGCAGTTTTGGTACAATGGGAGGGAAACTCCATAGTCTTCATTTAGTTTGATAATGGATATGGTTCATTTTATTTCTTCTAATTTTTTAAAATTTATTTGTCTTTACTTTTTAAGCTTTTTAAGTTTTCTGATTTTCACTGTTTTGATCATTAAGCTCCCTATTTCATTTTCCCACTGTTTTTAATTGGATTAATTAGATACTTTACCTTTTCCTTACTTTATAAGCAGACACGTTTCCCTATAATTATTTGGAAACTTTTTTTTTTTTCCCCAAAAAGTGCAAATTTGGGTGACTTCAAGATGGTTTCAAGTTTCTCAGGGGTGGAAGTCAAGCATTTGAGATACTAATAGTTATTGTTTATTTTGTGATAAGAATTCTTTTATTTAAGCATCCTTATTTTAAATGATGGTATACCAATATAAGTAAAATTGCTTTGTATGCTTTCTGAATGTCCTCAAAATAATTACCAACAATGATCACAGCTAACATATACTGAACACTTGTTTAGCACAGTGCTAAAATTTCTCAGATATTATCTCATTTAATTCCTTTCAACCACTTTACAAGGTTGGCATTATTATTATTCCCACTTGATAGATGAGGAAAGAAAAGCTAAGAGAGAAGTTAAGTAATTTGTGCTCTTAACCATTATTTTATACCACCTTATTTCACAAAAAGTTGTGGCACTTTATAGGAAATGCACATAATATATTAAATGATATATTGGAAAGATAAAGCAAAACCAAGCTATTCATATCAGGATATAGCTTTGTAGGAGCTCAATAAAATTTAGCTGCCTAGAAATGGATGTGTTTTCTGCAGCAGAGCCCAGTTTCTTTTGGATCATGGACCTCGATTAATACCTGCTTCTAGTACCAGAAGCAAGGCTGATAGGAAATGGATTCCCCACATGCACAGGGTACAATGTACCCATAAGGGATAGTGCAGTACCTGGCACTTGGAATAGTGTGTGTTTGAGTGGAATGAGTGTAGCCATTATCACACTGGTAGAGGAAAGGGAAGGGAAGCAATGGCTAGAACTGAGAGAAAGGTAGTTCTGTGTAATGGCCATCTGATGGCAGGTGGTCATTTGGTGGAGGCCCAAAGCCAACGTGCATATACCAGCCTCAGGATCTCATGTACACCCTCGTCTAACTCTCCTCCCTCCCTCAGTGCTCCTGCCAGTGATGCCCAATAGTCTAACCCAACAGGAAGCCAGAGGGCAAAGGAGCCAGTGATGATGTCTTTAGAGGCACCAAGCAGGTGCAGAGGATGGAAAGTGGATGCGAAGGGCACAAAGAAGAGAGTCTTTCTCATGAGTATCCCATTTTGAGCAAATTACAACTTTCCCCAGCACTGACTGAGTTGAACTCTAAATGGGGGAGCAGAGGAGCAGGAAGAGTATAAGTTGTTTCTTATATTTAATACCTCTCTTTCTCTGCTTGATCTGCAAATAGAATTTCTCCTCACATTAGAGTTAAGGTCTGTGCTATATATCAGAAAATAAACCACTCCATTAATCTGGAAAGGGTTCTTAAATGAGTATGAGATATGTTATTTCCTCTGGAATTCTATATATACATAGATTTACTGCCTCATCATCATTTCCAGTTTCCTGCCCCTGAATCCCTCCTTTCTTGGAAGGCATGGCCATGACCTGCCACCCACACTTGAGAGGCTCAGCCCCATCCTGGGCAAGAGTGCAAATCTTAGTCTTGGGAATTTATATCCTGGTTTATTGTATGAAAGACAAATTCATCCGTCTCTGACTTTGGACTGATATTCATAACTCACTTTTGGTTGCAAAAAATAAGCAAATCAAGCCAACCTAAGTATCCCAAATACCAGCTGTGCTGTCCTGAGCCCTTTTTGGAGATGTAGCTAAACTTTGCCTGAACCCCAATTCCACTGCTCATGAGAAATCAGTCCTTGCTGCAATTTCTGTGAATTCCTAGGCTACTTCCTCTTGCTTCTTTCTGCCTCCACACTTCCATATCAGCATGGGCTCCATTCACTCTGCTTTTTGTCTATCTGACTTTGAAGCCTATAGAGAGCTTTTTCCAAATGCTCCCTTTACTCCAAGCATTTTGTGAATATAAGAACTTTAATGATGGGTCAATTTCCATTCGGTCTGTGTTCATTTTTGCTTCAAACAACCTCCAGTCATGGAGATTGTATTGTGATTTTGATAAGAGAACAAATAAGGAGTGTGTCAGCTTTGGTTGCTAGTAGGTTTTTAGTGGAGTGGTGGGAAAATAGTAATATAAATTTTTACTAGGAAGGGTAGAACAAAAATCAGCAACTCATCAGAAATTTCCAATGGATATACCATTAATTTGATAAATTGTCCTCCATCAAATCCACAGAACAACAAGTATATTTTGACAGCTTCCCTTGTTTCTGTACCACCATCATCTGTAAAAATTATTGATATGTGTGGTGGTCCTACATTGCAGTAGAATAACCATCAGAAATAAATTATTGTTTTCCATTTGTGAAACCATTGCCAAATATTCCAGGCAATATGATGGCCCACCTGACTGGGAGGTGGTCTTCAAAATATTTAATAATCATGCAACCAGAACAGATCCCAACCAATCAGAACAAATGCCAGGAGCAAATAACATGGTGAGCACCAGCTGAATACCTACATTAACCCAGTAGTAACTCTACTAATTCACATCATTTTGTATCCAAATGCTTTTTCTTTTCTCTTTCCAAAATGAGCTTTGCTCATTAATGCATTCATTCAATAAACCATTATTGAGCTTTTCCATGTGCTAGGTAATCATAGGTACAAAGATGATTAAGTCCTCAAATTCTTTGAGGAAACTGTGATCCTAAATTGGCCCCACACCGAGTCCTACACATGCCCACAGCTTGTGTCCTAATTCATCTGTTACCTTAACACCAGGATATGGTAGTGCCCAGAAATTAGAAAACTGCTGTCCTTGGTCATTAGGAACCCTGCTTATAGAACATCATTTGCTTTTAGAACTTTAGATCTGGAAAGGAGCTTTTTATAGATGGATAAACGGAGGTCTGAAGAGGTGATATGAGTTGCCCATCAGACTTACTGTCCCTCCCATGGACTGACCCTGCCAGATTTTGTCCTTTGGCCTCTACTTTCTAGTCTCAAAGCTTCATATCTACTGCCAGTGCTGACTAATACCAAATTGAAAAATAAGAAAGCTGTCAATATTCTTGGTTTTTAGGAGTATTAAAATTGTTTTTAAAATAAAGTAAAATTATAAATCATGGATATACAGACAACCTGCCTCCTTCACACTGGACCCAAAATTTAATCAGGTTTAAATTTTGTTCACTATCATCCAACACTTGTTTTTCCTTTCTTGACACAATATCCTGATTGCCTTCACTGGACTTGAGTCCAACGATTCCATTCCTGATCTCTTCAGCCAACTCATTGCTTACCAATGCCCTCATAATCTCTGATTACAGGAAGTGTAACTGACCAAGGACCCAAGAGGCAGTGTCCACACTTCCTGTATACTCTTCCCAGCCAATGACTGAGTGAGGCAGGATCCTAAGGCAGGCCTATTCCTGATAGACATAGGATTGCTCTGATGGTCAACCTCTCCTCCTCCTTTTCTTCACTGGAGTCAGACTTGCATTGTGGTCTCTCTCAGCCTTTCTCAGCTAGCCTCCTCATTGTCCCTCAAGCAGGCATTCCCCCTAATAATTAAATTCCTGGCATATTTAATCTTGTCTTGGTCTCCGCTTTTCACAGGACCCAGACTAACTCCTTATGGTAGACCACTGACAGAACTCACTCATTACATTTGGGCCCACCCCCCTATCACTTAGAGGATAACTTTATTTCCCTTACTTTGGGAGTGCTCATTGACAGACATGGGTTTCTGTTTCTCAATCTGATCCTCTTTCCATCATCCCAGTGGAACCCTAAGGCTTCTGGATGAGGAACTTTTGATTTTTTTCCAAAATCTCTTGATCATCTCCAGGGGAGAACAATGGTGCTAATACAAGAAGTCAGCAATTTGAGCAGTGGTGAAGAGGGTAGACAGCTTCTATAGATGGGAAAATTTTTAGCAGAGGATAGGAGACAGGAAGAAATAACAGTAACCAGTCTGGAGAGTTTGGCTTTGAGATGACTGGCAGCTTGGGACTGACCTGTGGTGACTTCTGGAGGCATGTGGTAAAGGAGGGAGTAAAATGTAAAGGGGCATACAGAATTACTCAGTCTTTCAAGTCAAAGTATGGTGATAAGAAAGGAAACTTCTATCAGTGGCTGAGGTACCACTTTGTCCTCGTTCCTGCTACCTGGAGAATATGCTACTGTAGGATGGGTTGAAGGTAGTCCAGGCACTGCAGAGATCTTCTCTCTACTTCAAGTTCAATGGAGTTGGAACAGCCCTTGGGGGCAGAGATGAGGAGGGAGCCTACCCAGCACAGCTGAGATCCCCTTCCCCCCAAACCCCAGAGCTGCATGGCATTAAAGAGTAAGCATCCCATGGTACATCTGGCTTGCTGCCATGCTGACACAGTAATAACTGCTGTGAGTTTAGGGGTAGGTGAATAGACTATGAGTAGTGTTGGTTCATGTGCACCCTAACCACTGAAAAGCACTGGTTACCCTATGGAGACACTGTAGTGAGAGTCGCCTAACATTGGGGTGTGAGTACACCTATGGTAGGACTAGGCAAGGCCAAGCTTCTATTCCACCTCCCAGAGAGACTCCACAAAGTGGGGGAGGACTAGAAGGACAGCCTCTCCTCTTGCAAATGGATCTCCCTGCCTAAGGGGGACAGCCTGAGCTGGAAGGACCAGTCTGGCCACCCTTGCCTGATGGCCAGCACTGATATTGGCAAAGCCTCAAATTAAGACAGCACAAGCAGGAAACTTGGAGATCTGGGGCTTCTGTTACCCAGACTGGTTCATAATACTGCTCCTAAAACTTAACTCTCCATACTTCTTCATTGAATTGAGCTGAATGGATTTGAATACAAAAGGCAGACCTCTTCTCAGACATTCTGATGTCCCAGGAAAAATGAATTCCTGCTTTCTAACCTATACTTTTGTCCCACAATTGCACTGGAAGCCAACATTTCCAATTTAGGATTAGTTGAGCAACTCAGTGATGGGGGGCTCCGGGGAAGGTTCATGATAATAACACCACCTCACAGTCTCACAATTGGAAATTATAGTAGGAGGGTAAAGTAGTCATTACTCTGAAGATAATCTAAACTTAGGACTGAAAGTGCAGCATCCTTGCTGACCTTGGGAGAAGATGGCTGCTGTGAGGGCCAGAGTTTGGACCTGGAATCACCTTCTGGTCACATCACCTGAATCTGTGCCCACTGCTCTGCTTCACTGTGGCTTGATGGGCACCAGGAAGTCTAACCTTCTTTGCTGAAGGCACCTTATCATGGATTAATGATGGGTATCCAAGTTAAAAAGAAGCATCTTCACTTGCTCATGATTTGAGAAAAGCCAAATGCACTTTTCTTTGCTGAGACTCTGTTAGTCAGAATTTGACCAAGAGGATATCTCCCCATTAATGGTGAGTGGCTTTCATGATATCCTCTTTCTTACATTCTTTAACTTAGGTGAACTAAAGGGATGGGCTCCTTGGCAATGATCCCTGATTTTGAGGACCTGCCCTTCCTTGGATGAAAACGAAAGTTCACTGGGAAGGAAAACATTTCCTTGCCAAGAGAGTTGGCTTCTACTGTGCTAATCACACCCAGCAGCATAATTCCCTTCTTGCTTTTACCCTTTCCACTATATTCCCTACTGTGACATGTTTTGTGTATGTGTCCTTGAGTCACTTTATGTTCCTACTTATTAGGAATTTTCAACAGCCTCAAGAAAAAATTTGAAGACACTGGGGCACATAGGTCTGGAAAAGGAATTCTATTGGGAAACAAAAGACAGCAAGTACCGGACGGCTGTTATGTGGAGAATGGTCATTTGTTCTCCACTGAGATCTGATTATATGAAAATAAAATAAAAAGAGATTTAAATTACACAACACCTACAGCTTATGAGGTTTGAGCTGGGGATCTTTTAAAAAGGTTTACTGAGATGCCAACTCTACCTTAAAGCAATTTAAACTCATCTAAATATATACAGATGTCACCGTCACCTGCAGGGTATGGATCTTTTTCAGGTTCTTCCTAAGGTGCCACCCAGCCCTACATGGCATGACATTCTGAGACCACACTTGAGAAGTAGCCTTTTTACCCCCTCAGAGAACCCACTTCTACATCTGTGCAAATTATAAAGCTGTAAGAGGTCTCAGTTCTCTGGGGTGACACAGACAAAATCTAGAAGCTTGTTAAGGTCCCTGTTCTCATGAGAACTCCTCTGCCTGGCCCTACCTGGCAACAGGGCCAAGATGAGATCATATGGGGCCTGGGAAGATTATGGGGCCTAAAGTCAAGTGGAATTGCCATCAAACGTTAGCTCTGCCCATTACTAGTTGGGTGAATTGGGCAAATGTGTTTTAACACCTTGCAGCCCTTAAATAAAAAGAAATTACAAGTCAGCCTTCCTCTCTCATGCACCTGCACCTATCACACTCCTTCTTTATGGGACTTTGTCTTTAATTCTGCCTCCCCATTGACTATAACTTCCTTAAGGCAGAGATTGACTTTTCATCTTTGACATTGGCTAGCAGGTTGATGGTGCTTAATATATCTGTTGAACAAATGAACGAATGATGAATATCTAGTTCGTAGCATTGCTATGAAAATTAAATGTGACAAAGCTAGCTTCCTTCCCAAAGTGTACAGACATTGAAAAGGAAAAGATGTCTCGAAATTTAATTTAGTGTGAATTCCCTCCTTTCCCTCTTTCCCTCCTTTGTTTTATATTAATCTTTTAGTTCTTTCATCTAATATTTATTGAAAATCTCCTATGTTCCTTCTGGGCTACATCCTGAGGATATACGAAAAGTCATATTTTCTGCCATCAAGGAGCTTATAGTCTAAAAAGGAGACAATCTTTTAAAAAATTACAATCTGTAAGATAACTGCTGAAATAGAGAATGAGAACACATATCAATATCTGCTTGGGGAAGTGACAGAAGATTTCATAAAAGAGATAGCATTTGAGCCAAGTGCCTGAGATGGAGTTATTTCCCAAGAAGGGGTAATACTCCTGACAGCCTGTGCCTGTGTTTCAGGTCTACCTGTAAGCAGCTGTGCATATTGGACAAGTTCCTTTACTTTTCATGCCCTTGGGTTCTTCATTTGTTAAATAGAGTTAGCTCATGGGTTCTGTGAGTATCCAGTGAGATAATGCTGGTAAAGTGCTGAACATCAATCCAATAAATGAACAATGCATCTTAGGATGCTGCTGCCTGGGTAAGAGCCAAGACATGAGAGTGGCTGTTATCGGACCCACAAATACGTTTTTTAGACTCTCAGAGGGAGACCCCAAACACAATGCCTCTCTTCCCCACCTGGGTTCAGGATGATGTGAGAAAAATTTAAAAGTCTAAATATGAGGCCACAACATCAACTTTTTAAAGGTAATAGTTAAATTGGAGAATAAGACCTAGAATAAGGAGAAACACCTGGAAGGGCACCCAGTCTGGGCAGACCAGGGCATGGTAGCCTCCCAAACAGAAGTCTGCTCAGGAAAGACTCTGAGCATGGAACAGCAGAGGAGAATTCTGGCTGGCTCACTGCCAAGACAGAAAAGGGAGGAGCAAAACTGAGCTTGCCCAGTTGTTCTCATTTATGAGTTAGGGACTCCCCAGGGCAGAGAAAAAGCATAGAGCATGGTCTGAATGTGCTTAGGAAATTACTTCCTTGTAGAAACCATGGGGAGGGAGGCAGATCTGGGGCAGAAGCTACCCTTAACATAGTTTTACTGGGGCAGAGAAAGGATACAGAGATGTCCATGAGGCTTGACAGGCAGCCAGGAGATAGATCATGAAGTGCCCCACATGCCAGACAAGACAAAGGAGCTGAGGATGGAATGCACTGAAAGGAAAGGAAGAGGGACTGGCCAGGAATATTGATTGGATTGCCAAAGGGAGTGACAAGTTTGTCTGGCATTGTATAACATACATAGTGGCACTGAGCTTCATGCTTACAGGAGAAGAGAAGCCTTACTGCATGGTTTCACGGAGTCATTAGGAAGTTGAAATGCTGACCAGGAAGTGGGATCTGGGCAAGTGAAGACAGAAATGAAAGCAGTAAGTGAAGGACATTCTTGGGCATGCTTCACGAATCCAGGAACCAGAGATGACAATCAGTTCAGAAGAAAAGGTGAAATTTGAGTAAGGGAGTGACCAACTCAAATTGGTTGAGAGTATAGTAGAGTAGCATGTTGGAGTTTCAGATTTTCAGAGATGAAAGATTCTCCGGTGGATAACAAGGACGAAGGTGTGGCCTTGAGAATGGGTGGCTCAAGAGGAGAAGAGGCAAAGGTCATTAGGGTTGAGGAGGTCAGTGCTGGAGGGTCAGCTATAAGAACGTGGAAGCCCTCAGAATGAGGTCAGAGTTAACAAGGAGAGGAGACATTTTACATCTTTGATATGTGGAATTGGGGCAAGTGAAGTGTCTATGTAAGATGGAGACAAGAAAGAAACAAAAACAAGGCAATCTTTAAAATAGCAAAATCACCACCAAAAAATTGCTTAAGAATAACCCACCGTGTTTATGCAAAAATGGGGACCATAGAAATATAAAGATATTCATGGTTGTAGAATATAGACTTTGCAACAATTATGAAGTCCATTTTTTCCCCTGGCTAAGTTCTATTTGGACATCGCTACAAAAGAGTGTGTTAGGCCACAAATCTGTGTAGTAAAACCTTCAAAAAATGTGTGCAAGCTTCAATAATTGACAGTTCTAATTTCTCTGAGATAGTCCCCTCCCTGTCAAAGCACACAAATCAGGGAAGTGTCTCCTTCTAATCTGTAAATCCATAGGTTACCCCAGAAGCTTTCTGCAAACCAAGCAACAAATGGCTTGTGTGTGAGGGAGAAATGGAATCTCTTCCAAACACACAGAACCAGCATCAAACACATCAGCTGATATTGTGATTATTACTATTTTCCAAAAGTGTTCTTCTGAAATCTCTTCATTTGCATTATGCAAAACATTTGTAATTAAACAATGAAAGTTTTGGAGCTGAGCTAGTTAAAAAAATAAAAATGAACTGAGTGTATACAGTAATTCCATTTCACAATGCTGAATACTTTCAGAAATTATATAGCCAAGGAGACTTTCTCTAGAAGTGTCTTTTATTAAAATCAGATGGCATATGTTCACATTTGTTGTGGTATTCAGGCATCTTAGACAACTCTACAAATATGTGGGGCGGGGGGAAAGACAAAGAAAGCAAACAGGATAAAGTAATTCTGCTGAATCATGAGCTATCGACTTAGCAATAGGTTCATTGCCAGGAGGAATCCTTGAGAATGCCAACCTTCATTGTGGTGATCTAGAAGGAAAGAGCTTTGAAAATAGATTTCCTTTCCCCTTTTAGATTTCCCTGTCAAGATACATAAAAGAATCCAAACTAATAAAAAAAAAAAAAAATTAAATTAAAAAAAAAAGTTAGCTGGCTGGTTAACTAGGACAGACCCAGCCTTGAGTTCAGAGAGCTTTCTAATGCATTCCACCTGCCTCTCCAAAGAACAAGGCTTTCAGGATATGTTGACTGCAAAAGAGGCTTGGTGCCAGAGAGTAAGATAATCATATGGTAGCCAAAATGGCATATCATGGAAATTTAGCTCAACACTGAAAACATCATCACTCTTAATAAATTGCTCCATAGCCAAGATACTGAATTTCTGAAAACAAAAACAAATCATGCTTTTCATCAAGAGATCATCATGATGTTTAACTATCATGAGAAAAGTAACCAGCAGTAATGTGAGGACATGGAACAGGCCGTCCCTTGAGGATCTTAATAATCTGGTCCCACTTTTCCCATCTAAATTTAGCATCTCACGGACTCCCTTCACTCCAGCAGGGTGGACACTTCATTGTCTCATCTTCCCCATTCTCCCCCACCACAACACATTCCTCCCTAACACACAGAGGCTCTGATCATGGCCTGCCTTCAATTATGCCGCTCCCATTATCCCTTCTCACCATTTCTCCAGATCCTTCTAGGTCCAATTCATGTTTTATTCTCCATGAAGTCTTCCCTAATGGCACCAGCCAACACCAATCTCTTCCTTTGACTATCCCTCCCATTTAATATCTAAACTTGGGATTTAAAAAATGGCTTGATATTAAGGGTTAAAGCCAACTGCTAGCATGCTTGGAGTTGCATTGTGAAGATTCTGAAGTTACCTCTGAGCTCAAAAGTGCCATGACCTTTTAAAAAGAAATGACAATGGCAGTGGTAGGCGAGGAAGGAATGGGACAGCGAGTGACTAGTAACTACTAACTCTGGTCTAAGCCATCCATCTCAGCAGTAGTGTGTATTGGAACTTAATTTTACATTGTCTCATATTTTCCAATTGTATGTATTTCCATTGTTATTTTGGCCATTTGACAAGATTTTCAGATTTTGAAGGGGTAGACTATTGATGTTATTGAGAAATGACATAAAAGATATCATAGAGAGTTACAACTGGCCATTCAGAAGGGCCCCTCAAGCTAGTATTCCTTTCTCCCAATCAGCTCGAAAGGCCCCAAAAAGATGTTTTCAAGTTTGCACCCAAGAGTGATAGATTTCCTGGTGTGTTTCCTAAGAGACCAATATATAAATCATATTACTAATTTACCAGTTTGCAATTGGAGACATTCCTTTCCAGAACCTATACTCTGGAGGGGGGACATTGGGTATATTTTAAAATGCTCTCCAGGTGATCCTAATGTGTGCCAGAGTTGAGAACCTCTGATCAATAGGTTGCAGTCTTTATCTCTGAGAAAAATTAAAAGAGGTCTTATCCAGTTTCATCATTTATTCATTCAATAAAGGTTTTTTAAAAGCCTACTCTGCAACAGATACTGTATTTGATCCTAAGGATACAGAATAAAGAAAGCAGTTTTCTAGGGGAGACAGGCAAAGCTAGGCTACATTATGACAGTTGTACAAGAAGTGGACCCAGAAGACGGAGTTCCTAATTTCTGCTTGGCTAAGTCAAGGAGAGGCCAGAATTGAGTTATAAAGCTGACCAGGCTGAGAAGGGGTAACCTGGGAAGTCCACACAGAGGCAGAACAGCAGAAAGCATGGTCTCTTTTCCTCCCTGTTTCTTCCCAGTAGTCTATCCCAGATTATTTCAGCTAAGTGTGTCCTTGGAGGAATATGCTAAAGCTTGCTAGGGAGAAGGGCTGGCAGAGGCAGGAAACTTCCCAAAACTGGCAGGGTTGGAGAGGGCTTGGAAGGGTGCTGTGGTCTTGCATTGTGGATGCAGGAATGCCCATGGGCTGGGTGGAGAGGGAGTAGGCGTGGGTGAACAGGATGCAGTGTGGCTCCCAGTAGTAACTGTACTCATTTTAGAGGGCTGTTGTGTAAAGCACTTAGAACAGGAGAAAGCATCTCCTAAGCATTTATTCAATATTAGTTGTTATGATTATTATTTACATCTTTTCCCCAATACTTTTGAAACCTAAGAAATATCATTTCCATAACAATGCAATAGTCCTAATGGCATCATGAATAATATTATATAATAAAACAATTATATAACAAATAATGGAATAAAGCTCATATTGATTTTTTTAAACCTTTAAAGATTATTCTAAATCCAGGAATACCAAGAAGCATTTCACTTGGGATGACATATAGTGTTAATTCATCCAGTTTTTTCCCCTGTACTGTACGTGTGAAGCCAGAGGTGCTGGATTCCTCTAGGTTCTTGGCTATGTCACATAAGAGAATTTAAGAACAAGCCAGTTTCGTTAAGCCAGTAAAAAGAGCTTATTGAGAACTGAGAGAAAAGCACACCCAGACAGGGATGCCGGCTACCTCCAGGCAAGGAGAAGCACCTGGGCTCAGGGGGCTGCCTTTATTAAAGCCTTCTTTCCTCCCCGCCTTTCCTAATGTTGGGGAGGGGCCCCAACTGTTCGCTGTTCTGATTGGTTGCCTTTCAATCCCCACTTGTTAGCTCTCAGGAGACCAAGGATGAGGCCTTTTGTTTGGGGTTATCTGAGACCAATAGGGAGGCCTGCTTAATAGTTAGCCAGGGCTCAGAGTCTCAGCCCTGCAGGCTTCCTTCAGGGGGGGTTCCAGGCAGGGTCTCACAGCCCTGGTCTATTCTGGGTCCCAGCTGTGACTTGTCTTTCTTCTTTTCCCTATACTAACTTGCCTTACCTGGGAGTGAACTCTACTCCTGGTTTAACGCTTATTCTCAATTTTCTTTCATTTTTCATTCATCAGACCATATATATTGTACACATGGACTGTACATTTGTATGTGAACGTAGCAGGTGAAGCCCCCCGTCCCCGCCCCGCATTGCCCCAGGCCTTTACTTGGAGAAGATTTAGTCAGAATCCCTTTGCAAATTCATTTCCACTGGCAACTCCCCCCTCCCCTTCCTGCCAGTTCCCCACCCCCACCCATCAACCTAAACCTGTGATTTGGTGCTCCCATACCGGATCTTGAGCCCTTTGCAAAAGGCGAGGCCTGATTGACAACCACTGCCCAAGGCGAGGCCCTCCATGATTCACCAAGTTGGCAACTTGCCCAGTCCTCCCCATTGTCCTCCCCCCCCCGGGGGGGGGACACACACACACACCCTATCAGAGTGAAGGTGAAGACTTTGCTTCAGTGATGTTTCCAAATTAAATATCAAACTCTTGGGATGGTACTTTTTCTTGAAAGACGTGCATGTAAAAAGGTTTTGCTGCCTTTCAATAAATATGTTAGCCTCATCTACCTACTGGATAAAGAGCTGAATAGGAGGAATTATATATATGTTAAAGCTTTAACTCTCCTCAAGGTGCACCAAGTTCCCAGGCGCGAAGAGGCAGTTTACGCCAGTCTGGGACGGCTGGGAGAGAGGAGCCGACTGCCGGGGCAGTGAAGTATCCGGCCTGCCCCGCACCCCGCGCCCTTGACTAGAATTTCTCTTCCCTCCCCTCCCCCATTGTTTTACAAAGTATTGAATGACCGGCTACAACCAGTCAGTGTTGAAGCCTAGCGAGAACGGTGTCAAGCCTTTTCCCTCCTTTCCCACCCCGCTCTCCTATTCATCCAGCCTCCTCCACCTCCCTCCCCAGCCAAAAGACCCACCGACCAACCAACCCACCCCTGAAGTAGTGCACTGTAAGAACTTGTTGATCCAAAGCATTTCCAGGATCAGGGCGCTGGGGGGAAGGGAGAACAGGGAAACCTACTAGAGGGATAAAATAGGAATGCCAATATTCCTATTTCGCGGCGCAAGCAGGCCATCCTCCCAGAAGGGAGAATCCATAATTTCCCCAGGTGGCGCATTCCAGAGAGTGATGCTGAATGCAGGCTATAGAAATGTACAACGTTTAAAGGCAATGATGGGAGCTGTTTACAACCCTCCTCTTGACAGATGTTCTAGTGTTTAAGAGCTGTCACAGCACCTCACAGCTACCCGGTGCCGGCTGACTGGTCGTTACCTACTGTTCCTGCTGGAAAAGCTGAAGCAACACTGTGACTTGCCCAGGGTCACACAGCAAGCTTGGGACAGAAATAACTCTGACTCCTCCTTCCTGGTTCTAGGGAGCACACAGCATTGCCCTTGTTGTTCTGTCATTCAAATCTGAATCATTTAAATTGCTCCTAAATTGTAGGCCTAAGGTGATCTGTAACCGCCGTGTGACTTTTAACTGCCAGGCAAACCAAGGTAGGAATGGCTAAAGTTTTACAAACACCTGAATATGGAATAAAGGGGTGGGGGCAGGAGTGCTAAAATGTTTGAACTCTCGACTTTTAAACTGCTCAATTTTTTAAAATGAATTTGAAATGTCACCTACAATTTGTTTTTATTGGACCGAGAGGCACTTGTGATTCGAATGCCCTTCCAAAAGGCTTTTGGGGGTAAATCTCACATTTCCACGCAACCTTCATAATCTCCTTTTCGTGCCCATTAAGTTACGGTCTCATTTTGGTGTTTAAAGTGTCCCTTTTAAGTCTTCGGTAGGCAGCTACGGAATGGGGGTGGCTGGGAGGGAAGCCCTGGCCGCAGCTACGGAATGGGGGTGGCTGGGAGGGAAGCCCTGGCCAGGGAAGCACCTGGGCGTATAAATTCAGATCTACACGGGGCTGGCCACGTGCTGTGCTCAGGAAAGAAAGTAAATTCCACCTGGCAAATTGTTCTAACTGATTCATTTGTCTATGCAGAGACGCCGCCTACCTGGTTTGCAGGTATTCAGGTAAATGACAGGTGGGCGGGATCTACCGACTGTTTCAATCGCTAAGGTCCCAGCAAAGCTTTATCTGTCGAGGCTTCCGTGATGTCACACATTTCCTGCTTGAGACCGACCAATACCCTCCTCCTCCCTTCAGGCACCTGTACATCGAGGTAGAGTTGCTCATAGCTCCGGCTGCCCGGGTCCTTGCTCGATTCACCCACAGGGATGAGAGCTGCCCGGTAGCTGCTGCTTTGAGAGTCCCAGACAGACACTTGAAAAAGGTGAGTTGAAACCTCCCGTTTTTCTTTCTTGGCATTTAGATCACTGGCGCCTGAGGGATCTGAACCGGGAATTTGAATGAAAAATACAAGTTGAATGGGTCTTTGCCCCAGAGGGAGAAGCTGTTTTGAGAGGGAAAAGAAGAGGGATACCATTGACATTTTGATTGCACAGAAAGTCCTCCCAAGGCAGATATTTAATCCTTTTTGGTTCTCCTTATCATTAATCCAGTCTCTGCTTGTCTGCAAAGTTGGTCTGAGTTTTTAAAACCCTGGAGAGGAGTGGAGTGGAGATGTTTTTTGAAACTTAGCTCCAAGGCTCAGACCTGTTCAGCCCGTTTAATGGGGGCTGGGAGGGCCTGCGCCCGCTTCGGTTCAGTTCAGAGTTGCCTTGTTTTGTGCATTCATCTCACCAGAGGCAATTTGGATCTGCACCTGTGAGCTGTCCCTAGAATTTTTTTCTTCCTAAAATTTACCTCAACAGGTAAATTTTCTTGCCCTACCCAGAAGCCGTCCACTCCAGTTTTCCTTCCACTTTCTTTTCTTTAAAAAAGTCTAGGATTTTCTTTGCTCTTTGTTGAACACTCTTTGTGAAACCACCGTGCAGTCTGGACTAGAATTGTTTACATTCAGACCTGGACTAACGGTTGCCTGCTGACCTTGCTTCAAGATTATTCCTTCACTGATACAAGAGTGTACCTTCAGGTTTAATGTTTAAGTTTTTGGAACCTCCCCCTGCCCGCACTCCCACTTTTTTCCTCTCTCTTTCTCTTTTATTAGCAAATATACTGAGAAGCCTGTTCTGCCAGGACCTGACATTTTTTAAAAAGTAATTTTACCTCT
This sequence comes from Tolypeutes matacus, assembly GCA_026826555.1. Taxonomy (NCBI): domain Eukaryota; kingdom Metazoa; phylum Chordata; class Mammalia; order Cingulata; family Chlamyphoridae; genus Tolypeutes; species Tolypeutes matacus. The sequence continues at coordinate 22,084,261 of JAKSZT010038599.1, read as the reverse complement.
AGGATCCATTTTTGTTTTCTCAGTCGTGATCTGACAGCCTCTACTACATCTGTTCTTGACAACTCAATAGCCACACTCTACACTCAATACTGTTCTTAGAGAAAGAAAAGAAACCATCTCCAAACCAAACTCCTATTGGGTTAAGTTTGGGAACTTGAGGAAAAAAATAAACCTGTGAGACACTTCATTCTGAGTCCTTCATCAGCTGCTTTTCCGAGATTTCAGTTAGTAAATGTTTGCAAGGAAATAATCTATTAGGAATTATGCTCATATTCATCCACCCAGAAATTCAAAGCACATGTAAATTCTCCATGAGTATAAATTGAAACAAGCTGAGAAAATTTTTGCTTCAAAATATCTTCTCACCACTGAAAACCAGCCCTGCCAATATCTCTTCTACTCCTTGCAGGCTTGTATTGTTCTCTTTGAATGGATGTTTGTGTCTTTTTTCCCCCTGAGTGTGTGTTTGGGGGGTGGCTATTGCTTGTCCTTACTAGAGTTCTTACTTATTCAGAGTTTTTGCTGAGAGGAGAGGAAAAAATATCCTATACACTGAATCTCCCAGATAAGATGTGTCATTAAAGTCACAAACCTATCCAGAAGAAGATTGCACTCCTCCTGGTTTACAATGGTTCATTGGTTCTTGGCACAATAGTTAATTTATAGTTAAATAATTTCATCACTATATGTCTGTCTCTCTGCCTATTAAAGGAACAAGTTGTGGACAGTGTCCCACAAGATATAAGAAAGGAAAACAAATACAGAGACTGGAATTCAGTTATGTTATCTCAGCAAGCCTTTGGTCTGTTGGGTGATTTGCATGCATGTACTGCCCAAAGGGGTGAAAAGCATCCTTTGGGTCCAAGTGGCAACAGGCCTGATGGAAAAGAAGTACCATCTCTTTCATTTACATCCTTGGGCAAGTTACTTAACTTTTGTTTTTGTGACCCTCAGTTTCTCATCAGTAAAACAGAAGGTGATAATCCCTAATATATGGTGTGGTTGTGAGATCTAACGAGCCACCAATGTTTGGTGCTGGGAGGTGTCAGATAAACACTAAGTCCTCCCTTCCTAAAGGAATTTTCTTGGGTTGCTCAGAGGAGACAGTCCAACCCTAACAAGATAAAAGAGCTTATGTAATTGCAATCGTTAGGAACCACGATAGTTCTTGTTATAGTTCTTAATAGTAAGTAATTAACTGCCAGCTAACAGTTCCCACAAACGAACCAGGCAAGAAGCAAGAGAAGGCTTGAACTATGTCACTAAACAAACCAGGCAAAATTGTCTCAGCTAGCCTCCCAGGCAAAGTTTTAAGGAGTTGCTGGCCACTGCTGTTACTCCTTCCTTTCTCCACCTTGAGGTTTGCATCCCACGACAGGCCTACCTAATGCAATTCTCCACAGGCCTTGAGGGGACAGGTCCTGTTGTCCTATGCTGTAATCTGACTTGGCCAGGAGCCCTTTCTGCTTTCAGTTATGCTATCTCCAGGGCAAACTGGGTGCTTGGTCTCCTCCAGTCTTGCAGATAAAACACCCTTTGCCATAGCCTGGGCAAGCTCCTGTGCCAAGTCACAAGGAGGAAGAAGAGGAGGCAGCCGGCGTGGCACCCACACTGTACTGTGGGTCTCAATGTCCTTCTAATGGAATGACTTTGAGTCATTGCATAAGAGCAGGGTGTATTCCCAGGCTTCTCCAGGCCTCCCACCATCCCGAAGGGATAGAGCAAGGTAACAGCCTAGTTGATGGAGGATGGTGGGTTCTTAACCCCGAGCCTAGTACTTGCTTATTTGGGAGACCCTGAGAAAGAGGCACAACTTCCAGAAAAAACAAAAACCCTAAAATGGTGTACTTCATAAGACCCCTCAGCCCTGTAACATAAGCTAGATGGGCTGCAGGAGTGCCTTGGTGAGCAGGTCAGATGTAGGGGGAGGGTATTGCCTCCCTGGGAATGGCATCCGTATTCATTTAATACTACTTCCTTTAGAACAGTGGTTAAGAGCCTGGTCTCTGGTGTCAGACTGCCTGGGTTCTAAACCCAGTTCTACCGTGTACTAGCTGTGTGATTTAGGGCAGTTTATTTAATCACGCCTTATCTCAGCTGGAAAATAGAGTTATTGTGGAGATCTGTTAAGTGTTTGGAATAGTACCTGGCACAATGTTAGCTATTAACAGTGTTATTTTCCTGAATGGAAGCATAGTAGATAGATTCAAACAGACTTGGGTTCGAGACCCAGTTCTGCTATGTAATTACCAGCCTAAATAAGTTACCTAATGCCTCTTTGCCTGTTTCATCATCTATAAAATGGGGATACCTAGCAAACTCAGTACTGTGTGAGGATTAATTAACCAATAATTAACAATTGAAATGGTTACATTAAAGTACCTGGCATATAGTAAGTGCTCAGTAAATGTTAACTATTATATTATAGAAAACCTTTGTTATTTTTGTTACAGTTTGGCTCATTAGACCATCCAACAGTCTGGATGTAATAATGATGGAAATACTATTAAATTGAGACCATAGACTCTTTGAGCAAAACAGATTTGCCAAAAGGACCCCAAGGGTTTAAACAGAAAACCCATTAAAGAATATCTTGTTTTTCTTGGAGTACCAGAGTAGGGCAGCTTCCAGTTGAAAGCCTCATCAATGCAGACCTGTGGGCAGATTCTGTGATGTGAATAAGCAGTGGATCCTCCTGAAGCAGTGATCACCGGCTTTACTTCTCAGTGTCTTTTTCTCTTTGCCCTTGGCCAGGCTCTCCTTTTTATATTTGAATTCCTCACAAAGTAGACAACCTCGGGTCTGCTAGGATTTCGATAACTTGAAAGGCCATTCTGTAAGATGTTGCCAAGGGAATATATGTAGGGAGGCTCTAAAATGTATCCTACTCATTGCCTCACGACTCATGGACTTCCTGGGAGTATGTAACTATTACTGATAGTTATGTGCTGGTATTACCTAGACTCACTTTTATGTGGGTGCCAAATTTATTGTCATCTGACAGTGCCTTCAAAGTATCAAAGGCTTTTCAAAACTATTTAGAAAGAAGGTTGCTTCACTCTTCCTGGGTTATGGTATTTAACCATCTGCTATTCCCGAAGAATAAGGGTTAACCTCAAAACCGTAACAGCTGCTACATACGGAAAGTTGTGCTGAGCTGAAATCAGAAACAGAAAATATTGGTTGTCTCCTGTAAAGCTCTTATATTCACCATTTCCTCTTATCTCATATATTTTTAATGTGGCATGAGGGCATCACAGTGACCTATTGGTTACTTACACAAAGAAAGATTTCAGATCGGTTTAAGGAAGAACTTTCTAAAAATTAAATTGTCCAAAAACAGTAGGGAGTAGGTTGCCTTTTGAGGTACTGACTTCTTGTCACTAAAGTAATTTTTTTTTTTTTTCATATTTAGTAACTGGTACAGAGTACATGGTTGCTGAATGAGTCAATGAGTGAATGACAAAGGATTTGTGTTTCTTTAGCAGCACGTATACTCAGCTGAAAAATTAAGGTTATGCCACTAATTACCTGGTTTACTTTAAAGATTAAGTGGGAAAATATATGTAAAGCCCTCAGCTCTTGTACCTGGTGAACTGCTCAGCACATAATATATTTTATCTTATATTTTAAAAAGGAGGGGAAAAAGGGGATTCCTCCTTCAGCTAGAGGGTAGACTAGATGACCTCCAAATTTGAGATTTTCCATTTTTTTGATATTCTCTTCACTCCCATTCTCTTCAACCCTACCCTTCTTCCTCTGCCTTTCTAAAGAACTTCTCAGGAAGCAGCTGTGGCTCAATCAGTAGGGCTCCCGTTTACCATATGGGAGGCCCCGGGTTCGGTTCCCGGGGCTTCCTGATGAAGGCAAGCCCGCCCGCACGGCGTGGTTAGCTGACCCAGCGAGCACAAGCAGCAAGGGGGGAATAAATGAATAAATAAATAAAATCTTTAAAAAATAAAAATAAAAAAAAAAAATAACTTCTCCCCACTTCTCTAGGGAGCCATGTTCCTGGGCATGGTGCATTGACTGGTACACTTCTAACAGTTGTAGTAGGTTCTACCCAATTAATCAGAGACTTTTTTTTTTTACATCATGGTTTGACTTGGAATGTGTAGATTTACATTCCACCATTATTGTCAAGTGACTCTACTTGCTACTTGTGTTTGATGCATTTGTCAGAGGGACACAAAAGACTTCACCAACAGCAGAGTACAAACTCTCCAAGAATTTCCTTTAATAGCCTCTTGGCACAGTGTGTGGCAACAATAAATGCATGATGATGAGGTATATATATGCCATTGCTATCTGTTGAGATGATTTGCATAACTTGCTTATGACTGCTTTGGTTAGTCACGTGGCCTCTTTTGAAAAGAACGCTGTATGCTTAGGCTCCAGTATATTCACATTAATACATGAGTCACCTAGTATCTTCAAACTCCTCATTAAGTATTATTGTTATATAATACTTACATCTTCCACAACACATACACACACACAGAGCCATCCTATCTGTGGCCTTTTCCTCCTGTAAGGCTATTGCAAATTTGTGCTAGTAGTGATTTCTGAAGATGTCTGTCTTCTGACTTATTAATGTTTTAAAAGGGCATTATTACATTTTTATACTAGGTAGAACTGCTATCCTTAAGTATGTACCAGTCTAAGTGGCAGCCACCCCCAAGGTTCTTTCTACATCATGTAAAGGTTCTTTCCATGCCATGTAGAGAAATGTTGGAGCAGATAATTGGTGATGTTTGCCCCATTCCTGGGGGAATACTCCTGGAAATGTATGCTTCCTCCAACTGACATGCATACACAGGCCCCTCTCACTATTTATGGAGACATTTCTTATCCACTTGGAGGTTGGAGCATTGAGCAAAATATAGTCCAGGAGAGTTAGAGCTGTCAGCCTTCACCACTACCATTAGTTATTTCTGTGTTCAAGGCACATTACTAAATGTTTTACATGCATTGTTTTCTTTAAAGACCCACTGAGTTCTTCCAATCAGGAGAGTGATGCAACTACTAAAACAAGTAAAGGCCATCTTAGGTTGTATTAGTAGACAAGTAGTATCCTGATTAAGGAAGCAATTTCTCCCCTGAACCCTGAGCCCAAACTGGGTAAGTTTTGCTTTCAGGTGCCATATTTTCAAAGGGACTTTAATGAACTAGAGGACATCTGGATCAGGACACTGTCCTACCATCCAGACTACCCAGGAAGACAATTGGAAGAACAAGGCACAAAAAGAAAAGAGAAAAAGACCAGGGAGAAACCACCAGCACTGTCTTTAATTTTGGGGGGAGTGGTTTTGAACAATGTTACACCGAAAGGCAGAACAAGAACTGAAGGTCAAAGTAACAAGAGGGAAGAGTTGAGGTGTTTGAAAACTGTTGAGCACCCCATCACTGGAGGTGTTTCAAGCCAAAGCTTGTAGGTCATTCCTCAGGGATGTCATAAAGAAGATTCCTCCACTTAGCAAGAATCTATGATTTTTACCCAATTCAGAATCTTGTAATTTCTAAATTAAAAAAAAATGTAACACCTCAAATATGAATCATCATATAGGAACAACAAACCCCAGGGTGTATATTCTCCATCCTGGATTGATGAACTTGTTGGGGTTCTTCCCACATCTTGCTTTCTTCCCACTTGTCCAAATCCCAATTGTCTTTCATGATTCTTCCCAGGGACCATCTCTTCCATGAACTTTCCCTGGCTGCTTTGGGCCACACTAGACTTCTCTCTTGTTCCTTCTCCTCCAAATCTTCTCTTATTCCTACTTTGGGAAGCCACACTCAATGCCATTTATTCTGCATTCTCTTACAGTGTTCTAACTTTTTGTTTTCCTATGTATAAATTTCATTTTCATAATTAGACAATCTCGTTGAAGATGAAATTGAATTAAGGCAATGTCAGGCATATAATAGCCTTCAGTGGACACCAGTTAGAACTGAAACAGCAGAAAAATGTTGAGAATTCAAGTGTTTTCTTCATCTTTCCTTCCCCCATAAATCCTGACTATCTGTTAAAAAACCATAAGCACTTCCTGACATTGTTTTCAGCTTTGTGTGGAAGAAGGCCAGCTGACTTCTTTTCCATGCTTCTCCTCTGACATCAGTCCATTCTAGGAGCCTATGGTGACTATTCAAGGGCATGAATGGCACACTTGGTCAGTGCAAGACCCTCTGCTTTCATTTTTATTGCTGGCAGGGATCAGGTCCATTTGACCCTGTTTACAAACCAGGAAATGGAAGGACAGTTTTTTGGTATAGGGTTCTTGTAAGCAAACCAAGTATGAAAGGTATACTTGATACCCCCTGTCAAGCGGTGCCATGCTCCTCTCTAACCTGCCTGTGAAAGGCCTTTCCTGACTTGGGTCTAATTGGCCAAAGACTTGGGACTCTCTTCATTTAACTGCTTCCCTTGTTTTTCCCACTTTCTGAATATCTATGTTCTCAGTTATTGACTGCAGATGTATTGCACTATCCCCCTTTAGTTCAAATCTCCTTTAATTTCTTAACCATATTTCTGACATCTCAGAAGACCATTTTTATTCTTTTTCTGTCCTTTCTAGTGTTGGCAACACTGTGCAGGCTAGTATCATTCACCGATTTCATTAATGAGTAGCTTACCCCTCTTTGAGATTGTTGATTTAGATGTTAAGCAGGAGCAGTACTAACCCCAACTTTGCAGCAGCTCACAAGCACCTGCCCTCCCTCCTCTCCCCTCCCTCTGCAGTTTGTATGTTTAACCCTCCCTCTCCCCAACTCCCACGACCCTCACTTCAACCAAAGCTCTTGGTTAAGAGATGATTTTTATTCCATGTGTGACTTTTTATTCAAGTCCTCAAAGCACCTAATTCTCACCTATTATGCATGAGTCCCTAAGCTAAGGAATAGCCCACAGAGCTTTTGTCCACCCTCTTGTGTATGTCAGTTCACAACTCATATTTATTTAAAAATTGATGGTACTTTTTTTGACACCTCCAAGTTTCACTGAATTTTTCAAAATTTAAAAATATAATTTAAAAACACTTTGTTTAGTGGAAGAAGACAGAATTTGTCCTAACTTTTGCAATTGCTCCCCCCACCTTGCAATGATCTAATTTAGGAGTTACAGTCAGGGCCAAGGGCAGTGGTTAGGAAAACATGCCTGGTAGGTGACTTATTTTAGAAAGAGAGATGTGGCCAGCAGTGTGAAGACATCACCACCACTGGTCAACCCATTTCCTCCATTGGTATATTCCAGGATGGTGATTCTGACTGTGATTGTCATCTCTGCATTGAGGTGTGGCCCCAAGGACCAGTTTGAAACCAACCTGGCATCTGTTTTGCCCTATGTAGCTTCTTCCAAATTATAAAACATCATCAATAACAAAAGCATTTGGTATGAATCAGGTTGTTGAAGCCAAAAGTCACCTTAGAAATCATCTGGTATGGGGGTTCTTTGCTGCCAGTCTGACCCACATTGTAAAACATTGGTATTGGTTGAAGAGATCAAAAGATCCTGGGGAAGCAGATGTGGCTCAATCGATAGGGCTCCTGTTTACCATATGGGAGGCCCCGGGTTCGATTCCTGGGGCCTCCTGGTGAAGGCAAGCTGGCCCACACGGTGTGGTGAGCTGACGCAGCAAGACGACCCAACAAAGGGAGACAAGCAGACACAGAAAAACGCACAGCAAATGGACACAGCGAGCACAAGCAGCAAGGGGGGATAAATAAATAAATAAAATCTTTAAAAAAAAAAAGATTCTGAACAACACAAGGGAAATCAGCAAAAATCACGAAACAAACACATATATGTGCATGCTCATGAATTTTTCACATTCTGCACAGTGTCCTTGCTGGGGAGAACTATTTATTACTTGACTGGGTTCTCCTATACACTCATGAAACAAAACTCTTACAGGATCCAGCCGTTTTGTGATCTTTTTGGACCCTGGCTTCAGATTATATTTTTTAGGTCTTACTTGAAGCAAGTGGTTTCCTCTTGCCTCATGAACTGTTCAGCAAATTATTCACCTGGCATGTCTATCAAGTATAGCAATTGTAGCAAAGATCAATTTAGACCTTTGTTAAAATTTAGTGGCACAGCTATGAAGAGCTTATAATTACCCCATTTTTCCATTATACTGTGGAGAGACGCCGACTGCTCTGGTCGGTGAGCACAACCCTAGGCAGCGGCTGTGGGGAGGCGGCGGAGCGTGAGACAGGCGTCGTCTTTTCATCCTCCAAGGCGGCGGTCGCGGCTGCTCAGGAATAATGTATCTGTGGCCTTGGACATGAAGTAATCAGTCCCCTGTTGCTGTTAACTTAGGGTCAGGGACTGATGTTGTGGGAAGTATGGACCTAATGAACGGGCAGGCAAGCAACATTAATATTGCAGCTACTGCTTCTGAGAAAAGTAGCAGCTCTGAATCATTAAGTGACAAAGGTTCTGAATTGAAGAAAAGCTTTGATGCTGTGGTATTTGATGTTCTTAAGGTTACACCAGAAGAATATGCGGGTCAGATAACACTAATGGATGTTCCAGTATTTAAAGCCATTCAACCAGATCATGTAATGGGAGCTCAAGATTTAGAATGAAAGAATGAACATAATGTTAGTGCCATGAAATCATCAAGACTCCTTAGATCTGGCAGCATAAACAAGACCTTGTCATCTGACAGAAAATGTTTTCTAATTTATTATGAAATATATAAGATGTACAAAAAGGCGTAGGGAGCCACTGACTTGGACACTTAAAAATGGTTATAATGGCAAATTTCTTGTTACATTTATTTACCTAAATAAGAAAAAAGACAAAGAATAATAAGGTAAAATCCCTGTACCTAACCATTATACTGTGGCTGGGATGTCCTAACCTAGTCAGGTACAAGGAAACCCACAAAGGTGGCTGTAGCAGAGCTGGCTCTAAACCTCAGTCTTTACACCCCACTGTCTCTGGTTAGGCTTCTAAAAATAATTGTAACACTTTTGTGATTAGGGTGAGGCAAATGAGGTACTCTGGGTACAAAATTTGAGGGAGCTCCAAAAAACACAGCAATCAAGATAAATAATATTTCAGTGCAGCATTTCAAATCATCTAAATTCAGAAAAAATCCATGATGAACCAAAAAAAAAAAAAAAATCTAAATTTGCCTAAATAAAGACAGGATCATAGTCTAAACTTAATTGAAAATTATTTAAGGTCATCACTGGGTCAAGAGAAATTGTCAAACATGACCATTCCCTCAGTTGAAAACAAGATAAGCAAAGATGCAGAATTTGAAAATATTGTTGAGTTTGCTGCCCTTAAAGCCATGAATATAAAATTATAAAAAATTCTGTAGTTAAATAAAATGTTGAAACTTAAAATTGTGCTCTGAGTTTTAATATACCTACTTTTCATCTTTTTTAACTACTTTGATGTTTTGGAAAAAATTACCCCATTTAAAAATGCATGAAAGCTTGTATTTGGGGATACACATTTTCCACTTGCCTCAGGTTGCAATAAGGCTCAGCAGCACGGGGTGGGGGTGAGGGTAAATGTACCCATTGTATAGGACAATAGTCAGTGGATTTTTCTGAATATGCCTGCCATGGGCAGAGTAGCAATTTTCCATAAGCAAGGCTTTCCAGCAGATGCCCCTTCCCTGAATAAGGAGAGAACCTGGGTAGTCCAAGGTGACTAGTTCACCATATTGGACACTTTCCTTTTTAACTATTTGTGCTTATTCTGGTAGAGAGGGAGCAGATTGAAGAGCATCCAGAGCTGCAGTTCTTCCCAGTGCCCCTCTATCAGCTGTCCTCAGCCTGCTACTATTTTAGCTTCTTCATTTATTAGGGAATTTATGTGAAAGTTAATCAATATTTATGTTATTTATGAGGAAAAAAATGGTCTGTGGTTCACCATTTATTTAAATGTCTACTGTTGTCTTTTCTTGTGTTGTTTATTTTTGTCAGTCCGTTTTAGAGCAACAATATTTACCCAAATTAAGCAATGATTACAACCAAATGGGAAAGTCCACTCATAATTTAGAAAATTCCCCAAATACCATTCATTCTAGGGATCAGGTTGTACACTGTGGATCCTAATACCAAACTTTAACCACCGAAGAATTCTGTTTGTATAAATCTACCTAAAGCCTTTTAAAAACTGTTCATAGCTCTTGATTTATTAAAAAAAAAAAAAACTTTTGCTTTTCTACTTAGTACCCTTGAAATTTTTTCCCCCTCTCTGGCCAAGAATTGCTAATAGCTTCCTCTAGACCTCAGGGCAATGTCTCCTGCTCCACAGATAAATGTTTTGAAACAGCAACAGGGTAGATTTTCTCAGAACTGGGAGTGGTTTCTCCCTTGATAGCTTACCTTTGGCCAAGCCTGCCTAGAGGTCCCAGGCAGAGGACCAGCCCCGCCCACGTGCAGAGCTGCAGTAACCCCAAAGGTGTGCTGTAGCAGAGGTGAGGATGCAGGGTGGAAACCGCTCAAGTGAGACCTTTTGCCTGATGTACAAAATGCCAATCTGGTGACACCAGGATTTTGAGAAAAGAAGGAATTCTTTAGCAAGGGGCAGCCCAGTGGAGACCCGAGGATGATAATTTCCTCAAATCAGTCTCCCCAAGCTGAAAGCTGTGCTGATTTCTATGTGATTCTGTAAGGTCTGGTTTAGTATAATGAGGCAGATGGAGTGAGATAATGTGGGGTAAGAAGTGGGTCTTAGCTGAGCATGAACTGTTTGAAAACATGCGTAGTCATACATCATATGTAAGAAAATGGTGGTACAATGGCGGCTGTTGGTGTGATGTTTACTATTATAATGAAGCAAAGGCAACTTTTAGGTCAAGCGTCTCTCTCTTTTTTATTTTTTTTAGGTAACAGGGCTGGGGATCGAACCCCAGACCTCGTATGTGGGAGGCAAGCACTCAACCACCAAGCTACACAGGCTCCCTGGAGTTGATATTTTCATTTGTTTTATTATTAGGAGGTACTGGGTATTAAACCCGGAAAGTCATATATGGGAAGCAGGTGCTCAGTACCTTGAGTTACATCCACACCCCTCAAGCTTCTCTTAACTGCACATGTCTAGTGGCCAGAACCAGTTTATTTTAGTTCTCAAGTAAAGGACAAAAACAGAATCTAATCTGGATCTTGGAATTAGATCATCTAATAGTCTCATTACAATGCATAAGGTGAGATAAGTTTCCTATTAATATACATAAAGGAGATGGAGTTTTAAAACTAAGGAAATAGAAACTTTAATAAATCAGCTGGAAAAGTTACTTCTGTCAGGGATTAGTGAAGAGAAAGCTCCATGTTAGGCGGCCTGGTCATCACATCAAGGGAGTGGATATTATGCTTCATTCTGTCCTGGAGTTTTGACTTTCATTCTATCCGTACCTTATAGGAAGGACACTAATAAATCTGAGTGCTTGCAGAGGAGAGTATCAGCCTGGTGCAGTCTGGAGTCCCTTGCCTTGAAGGAATGAACCTAAAGTTGTGCAACCTGGGGTCGGCTATGGGATCCGCTTTGAAACAATTGAAGAACTTGAGAAATTAGACATAATTTAAATGTCTGTGGTGGTTTGAAATTGTAAGAAAAGCATCATCTTCAAGTTAATTCATTCCTGTGGATGTGGACCCATTGTAAATAGGATATTTTGATGAGGCTACTTAAGGTATGACCCAGTTCATTCAGGATGGGTTTTAATCCTCTTACTGGAGTCCTTTATAAATAATACATAGAGGGAGAGAAAACCAAGGAGGCAAGAAGCTGTTTGCCTCAAGATATTTCCTGGTTTCCCTTGTGATTTCTTCTTTGACCCATTGATTATTTAGGAATGCCTTATTTAATTTCCACATATATGTAAATTTTTCAGTTCTCCCTCTGTTATTGATTTCTAGTTTCATTCCATTGTGGTCAGAGAAGATACATTGTAGGATCTCAGTATTCTTCAGTTTGTTGAGACTTGTTTTGTGACCTAACATATGGTCTATCCTGGAGAATAACCCATGTGCACCAGGCAAGAATTACTATGTCTTTTTGTTGAATTGACTCCTTTATCAGTATATAGTGACCTTCATTGTCCTTTGTAACAGTTTTTGACTTAAAGTCTATATTATCTGATATTATCTGGCTACCACAGGTCTCTTTGGATAACTATGACCATTTGTATATATGTTTCCCGTCTTTTTTCTCTCAACTTACTTATGTCTTTGAATTTAATGTGTCTCTTGTAAACAGCCTATAGTTGGGTCATACTTTTTTTTTATTATCCATTCTGACAACATCTTCCTTTTGACTGGAGAGTTACATTTAAAGTAACTACTGGTAATGCAGGACTTATTTGTGCCATTTTGCTTCTTGGATTTTGTAAGTCTCATATCCTTTTTGTCCCTCATTTCTTCTGTTAATGTACATTGACTTTTTATAATGTATGATTTTGAGTCTTTTCTCATTGCCTTCTGTATATATTTTTCAGAAATTCTCTTTGTGGTTATCCTGGAGCTTAAATTTAATGTCCTAAATCTATAACAACTATGTTTGATTTGGTACCAACTTAACTTCTATAGCACACACAAACACTGTTCCTGTACCCCTCCAGTCCCTATGGTTTTTTTTGTACTTTTTTGTAAAAAGTATATCTTTATACATTATATAAAGATCCAAATCATAGATTTATCATTACTTTTTATGCATTTGCCTTTTAGAACCCATAAGAAGTAAGAAGGGGAGTTACATACCAAAATCTACAATACAATTGTACTGGCATTTATAATTATCCATATGGTTATCTTTATCAGAGGCCTTTATTTCTTTATGCCACTTTTATCCACTGTCTAGTGTCCTTTCCTTTCAGTCTGAGCAACTCCCTTTAACATTACTTGTACAGCAGGTCTAGTGGTGATGAACTCCCTCAACTATTTTTGATCTGGGAATATCTTAATCTCCTCATTTTTGAAAGACAGTCTTGATAGATATAAAATTCTTGTTTATTAATTTTTTTCTTTCAGCAATTTAAATATTTTGCCCCACTGCTTTCTTGTCTCCATTGTTTCTGATGAGACATCACCACTTAACCTTATTGGAGCTTCTCTGTGCATAACACGTTGTTTGATGTCTTTGTCCAGTATGTCCACAGTCTGATTTTCTTTGTTGATGTATTCTGAATTTTTATCTTGTTCCCTTTGGATGGTCCACCATTTCCTGTTTCTTTGTTTGTCTTGTAATCTTTTGTTACACATTGTATATTTTAATATTTTAACATGTTAGCTCTGGGATTTAATCCCTGGGCTGTCTGTGCCTTAATCTTGTATCCATCTAGTGATATGACAGTGATTTCCTTGAGTGCTAGGAGCTAATAACAACAAACCAACCAACACATAAAACACCTTTCCACTGTCTTTGCAAATTTGCTCTTATTGGCTGGTGCTCTCTTTCAGAGTTTAGCCCTCCTATGAAGAAAATCAGCTCAAGGAAAAATTGAAGTTCAGAGCCCCCTCCATCTTTTCCAAGCCTGTGTCTTGTCCTGGGCTTGTGCTCACTCATTACTTTATGAATTCCCTATTTACAGGAATCCAAGATTCCCTCTAATCCCTATGAAATAGATTCCCTCACTCCAGTGCTCCATTGTATGTCTTAAACCGGATAATCCTGTGCTGCACTTTGGCTTAATTGTTCCTTATGCTGCTTTATTTGTCAGCAAGCTGTTTCTGCCTGCAGGGTAAGTTCTGGGAGGGCAAGCCAGAGATGAGATTCCTGGTTCAGTCTTTCCGGCTGCCACATTTCACTGGGAAGGGGATGGGCGGGGGGCTGGCAAGTATACCAAGAGCTTCTCCTACCATTTTTAAAGCTGCATTTTCTTGTGTCAGCACTTGTGCAGTTACTGCAACCCTTTAACTCTTTTCTGGAGTTTTGAGATGACACTGCTAATTTTTGCTAGTTGTTCAAAGATTCTGTGGGGTAACAGAACACTTCAGTGCAGGGGTTCTTAACCTTTTTTGTTCCACAGACCCCTTTGCCAGCCAGGTGAAAACCATGGACCTTTACTAAGTCCACATTTTCCTGTGTATTATTTAATAAATACATCACACCTACACCAGCACGTCCCCACAAAAAGAATGTTTTTTTTGAATTTCAATTCAAGCTCACAGACCCCTTGTTAACAACCCCTGCTGCAATGTTTTATGCTGCCATCTTGGTTGGCTGGAAATCAAAATAGATTCTTTTTAATAATGTGAAATCCTGTTACTATTTCTGGAAAACTAGTAATCCACAGGCATTCAAAAGATGTTGTAGAGTCAAGTATTGTCCTTTCAATAAGAAGCAAATGTGAAATTATAAATGCAGCATGCCAAATAATATGTTTTATCCATTGCCACTCTAACTGAGGTGTAGGGCTTATTCTGGCACCTTTGTTAGATAACCATTTTCCATTTTCCATAAGGCCGGTGTGTGTACAAAGGAGAATTGGTGGGATGATAGCATACCATGGACCTCATTGTTCTGGTGGGTTAACCTTATGCAGAAACTTTTCTACTTCCAAACAGGCCATATTCCAAAGGCTCTTGGAATGTTTGTTTAATGCTTGGTGAGACCTCCAATGACCCTCCCCATTGCAGGTGTGTTGACCTGCATTATATCTGGTATGTATATCTCCTGTCAGCCGTGAAAGTTGAGAAATTAGTAGGCAGAGTTGCTTCTGTACATGTTTCAGACCAGACCATTAACTGATGGAAAAGGAAGCAGGGTTTGAGGCAGAGATGGAGACTTATCTTGGCACTTGTCAGCACTACATTTATGATTTTGACTATACATATCCCTAAAATTGACCTCAGTTTGCTACCCTACCCTTAATCAGAGTGGAGGAGTAAAGGGTGATTCCTTAACCAAAATAGGATTGTGCCAAGGATGTGTGAGATTACCCGCTCTTCTGAGGAGAGAATCTACTTCCCTGTTCTTTCCCACTCCGTATTGCAAAAGGCCATATCACAGCTCTCTCTACTTACTTCAGTCAGGGCCAGAAGTACTCACAGCTGACACATTGTGTAAAATTAAACTCAAAGGTGACAAGCCCCTCCTCTTATTGTTTGGGGGAGAAAATACTTTACCTTTCAAGTCTTAATGATTTCTGTTAATTTTTTGTCAGTTCAGCAGAAATGCACATATATGTCCAAAATCATGATACATCAGGCATATTTATAAGATGTAAAATGGAAATAATGTCCAGTAAATTATATTAATCATATTTTTTAAAGTTTCCCTAGTGCTTTCTTTAGGGCCAAACTGCTTGTTCAGTCAGTTCTCTCATAATCTGTTTCTATTCATATAGGCTTTATTTAGTCTAAAGCGAAGTCAGAAAATATACACAATGGTATTTACATTAATATTATATTAAAAGCCTGGCTTACTCACATGGGAGAGTGCCAGGGAATTAAAATTGCTCTCATTAAAAAAAGAATTAAAAGAATGGAGTTAGAACTAAAACATGGCATTTTTACTTAACCCATTCCTTTCGTTCTGTCTCAGGCATTTCAGCATTCAGTAGAGTCAAGATATCTTATTATTCAGAGATCTTAGAAATTACTTGCATGGGTGCCTGTTTTAGTTTCACAGCTGCTAAAACAAATACCAGCCATATAATTGCCTAACAGTTTCAGAGGCTAGATGGCTTGCTTCCTCCCGGGGTCAGTGCCTTCTGGCTGGCTGGTAATCTTGGGGTTCTTTGGCTTTTCTGTTCACATGGCAGTGACTTCCAGATACTGGCTGCACCCAGTGGCATCTCTCTCTCTGGCCTCCTGTAATAGGCTCAAGACCCATTCTGATTCAGTTGGATGACACCTACACTGAAGTAACCTCTAGAAAAGGTCCTATTTACAATGGTTCGCATCCATAGGAATGGATTAAGAACCTGTTTTTCTAGGGTTCATAACTCTAAGTCCCCACAGTACCTAAAGATATTTTTAAAACTTCCAGTTTTCTGATACTGTTCTATTTGTTTGTCTACATTATTGGGATTCTGACTAGTCATAATCAAGTAAGATGCCGGCAAAGTGCTTAGGAGCACAAGCTTGGAGTCAAGACAGCACAGGTGGGGTTTGTGTGTGTGTGTGTGTGTGTGTGACTGCCAAGTTACTCTGCACACTTCAGTTTCTTCATCTGTTAAATGGAAGAAAAAAAATTGACCCACCTCCTGGGGCTTTGTGATGATTAAGGAACATAACATCAATATATATAAAGCTGCTAGCACAGGGCCTGGCACATGGTAAATGCTCAAAATCTGTTAGAAAGAACACAGAAAGAAAGGAAAAAAAGAAAAGGATTTTTCCCAATCATCGAACCACCCAAACAAACAAACAAAGGTCCTTATTAGTTAGGTTCTTAGTTTGCCAGGCTGCTATTGGCTTAAACAGCAGGAATTTATTGTCTCACAGTTTTGGATGCTAGCAGTCCAAATCAAGCTAGCCCCAGGCCATGTTTTTTCTGAAATCTGTAGCGTTCTGGTGGTGGCTTGCCAGCAATCCATAACTCAGCCTCTGCTTGCACCACATGGCTGGCTGTCTCCTTCTGACCCCGACTCTTGTGTCCAAATTTCCTTTGCTTATAAAGACTCCAGCTACATCAGATTAAGGCCCACACTGATTAGTTCAGCATCATCTTAACTCATAACATCTTTCTGAGATTCCATTTACAAATGAGTTTACATCCATAGGACTGGGGTTTAGGACCTGAACATGTCTTTGTGAGGAACATTATTCAGTCCTGAAGAGCACAGAATCTTAGAGCTCAGTTGCTGGAAGGGACTTCACAGTATCTAGTCTGGCAGTTTGCAGTTTTTTTCATAAACCAGGATTCTTCGCACAGAATATTACATGAGAAACGTGGTGTGTCAAAGAAGAGCTTTTGCAGCAGAGCTGGGACTGGGTGCAGTGAGAAAGTGGGCAGAGCTCCAGCCTCTCCTCCTTCCCAACTCCCCCTCCTCTCGAAGGCCCTGAGGCATCTGGCACCTTCCAGAGCACAGTTTGAACTAAAAACCTGATCCAGCTCCACCATTTCACCTGTCAGGAAATGGCCCAGAAATGTGAAGTGCTTTTTCAGTGGTTAACCGAAGCTATAACCCCCATTTCTATCCCAGGCACTTTCCACCGTAGCGCAGTGAGAAAGAATGGTCTGGGCCAAATCTCGCAGGAACGTACCACGAAACTCTGGCAGAGAAACTTTAAAAGATCTAAAGCTCTTGTTTACAATATGTGAACTTGTTTTTCCTATTGTAGATGGTAATCTTTTGGGTGGCCCACTTCCATTTTCAAGTTTATTTTTCAACCTTCTGGTGCCATTTAAAGCATTTTCGGTGTGGTTCCAGTACCTTCTATCAGTTTTGCGGACAAATAGCAGCTGTGTAGGTTTCCGTGCAACTTGACTGGAAACAACTTCACTCACTCCTGCACCCTCACCTTAGCCTTCTGTGGTCCTTTCTGATGCTAAATAAAACTCTATGATTTCTAAATGTTTTCACATTTGGGACATTTTACTTCAACCTCTTAACCAGAATGTTTTCTCAGGCATATTAATGCAGTAGAGAAATGTAAACACAAAGCTGACTCAATGAGAGTTTGAAGTCAATGTATTTTCTTTCTGAGATAAGGCTGTATTTGTACAAACAACCCGAAACTTTATGTGGAAAAGGAAAAAAAAAAAAAAGATTTAATGTAGTTTATGACTGCTGTGCTAATTCCAAAGGTGGCTAGTTTCCTGTTGGGTTATTTATATCTCTCTATGTTTTGGTGGAAAGCTTAAAATCTTTTCCTTTACCTTTGGGAAAGAAGAAAGTTGAGAGTGGGGAAGCAGTAGGCAGGATCCTTAATTGCCAGGAAAGTTGATCAGTAGCTCCTGGCACATACCTCTGTTTGTACTCATTACATGGGAGTACATGTCTGCTTCCCTCAGGACTGGGGGCTCCTGGGGACTCAGTGAAAGCAGAATTGTGTCCTTTAAAGCTCTCTTGAAGGTCTTCTCCACACCAAACTCACTATCTGCCTCAAACTTGGTGCTCAAGAAATACTGACTCTTCAAGAGACTTCCTAGTTATAAATCAGGCATGTTGGAAAAACACCATAATTTCACACCAAAGGAAAATATATGTTGTGATAGAATTCTACTGATTTGAAATAAAAATGTAATTGAATAAAAGAGTAATATTAGAACAAAGCTAAAACACCCCTTACAGGAATGATAGCTTTCAATATTGCAGGCCAATAGAGCTAGACTGAAGGCAAAATTAATTTGGTTACAAATACATGTAAAAATAGTGAGTAATATTTATTGAACACTTACTCTAGGCAGAGATTTAAGAACTTTCTGTATCATAACTCATTTATTCATCCATACAATTCTATGAAGTAGGTCATTATTATACCCATTTTACAGATGAGGGAACAGAGCCTTAAATAATGGGTCCATAATGATGGGATTTGCACCCAGAGCCCACTTAACTACTAAATACCTCACCAATGAATGAATGAAATTCATACAGAAGAAAATAATGCATCCACCATCGTGAAAATACATATGACTCAACAGTTCTTACTTCTTCTCAGGTAATTTAGTTGAAGGCTCTGATGTCTTACATTTTCTGAATTTTGGAGAAAAGGGAGGAAGAAATCCATTAGAGTGTTAAGTAATATTCTTCTTGTCCTGACCTGACTGAGAATTGTATAAAGCACTGGCCTATTTAATTTTATTAACAAGACCTTATATTTCTTAGAATGCATTTCTTTTGAGTTACTCTAGGCATTTCACAGATACTATCCAAATGATTTTTTTTGTATGAACATGCCCCATTTAAAAAATAAATTTCATCCTCCCCTCCCCCCACCCCCAGATGGCTCCCTCCTCTGTCTGCTCATTATCTGCTCGTCGTCTTTAGGAGGCACTGGGAACCACACCAGGGACCTCCCATGTGGGAGGTCAACTACTTGAGCCACTTCTGCTCACTGCTGGTTGTGGCGTCTGCTGGTTGAGGCATCTGTTCATTGTGGTATCTGCTCGTCTTCTCTTGGAGGTACTGGGAACTGAACCTGAGACCTCCCATGTGGGAGGCAGGCACCCAATTGCTTGAGCCACATCCGCTGCCCTCCAATTGATTTTTACTACACCACCATGAGGATGTTAAAAGTAAACATGGGGAAGCAGATGTGGCTCAAGTGATTGGGCTCCCATTTACCATATAGGAAGTCCAGGGTTCAATTCCCAAGGCCTCCTGGTGAAAGGCAAGCTGGTCCACGAGGAGAGCTGGTGTGGCAAGATGACACAACCAAAAGAGACAATAAGAGACTCAGCAGACCAGGGAGCTGAGGTGGCACAAGAGACTGAGCACCTCTCTCCCACTTTGGAATATCCCAGGATTGGTTCCCAGTGCTGCCTAAAGAGAAGACAAGCAGTCACAGAAGAACACACAGAGGGTAGACAGTGAGGGTGGGGGAGGGGGGAGAACTAACTAAATAAAAATAAATGTTAAAAAAAAAAAAAGTAAACTTCATCTCCAGTGTTAATGATGTGGTGAACATGGGAAAAATATAACTATAGTTAACAACAACACTGTAATGTTTTTGTAGCAAAAACAAAGTTTCTATATATCAATGCTAAAGGCAAAAAAAAAAAAAAAGTGGTTTTGTGATATACGAGTATGATTAAACATTTTTTCTCTTCATTTTTTTCATTAGTAAGGAGACCTTGACTATGTCATTTAACTAATCTGTGTTCATTTGTGTGTCTTTCTGAACACAAGAGGAACAACTGAATTACTAGTTGGAATTAGATGAGATAAAAGTGCCTGGACAGAACTTTTTAGGAGTAATGTTTCCATAACTTGTTGAGCTGCCTTTTTCTGTTATTTCATTTTTTTGAATTTGAAATTATTTAAAAAAAATCCCCACTGGAATGAATGGTAAAACTGAGACACAATGAGGCAAAGTCCTTTGCCCAGAGTCATGTCAGTCACTCCAGAGTGGGTACTAAGCGCTGGCCTTCTGGCTCATAGCTCAGCCCCTGTCCACTGGGCAGCACTGCCGGCCGTCCACCACAAGCCTGTGTCTTCCGTGTGCTGTGAAGGCAAAGATGAGCCATCTTGTTCTCTTTTAGGATGTGGATGGCTCTTAGAAGATCCTGATTTTGCTCCTGGGGGAATATCATTTTACTGGACTCCCTGTCACACTGTAACCCCGTCAACCATGAACCAGCCAGACCCTGCTGATGACCCAGACCCCAGCCCTGAACCCCTATGTGTGGTTTGTGGTCAAGCCCACTCCTCTGAGGAAAATCACTTTTACACCTACACAGAAGATGTGGACGATGACCTCATATGCCACATCTGCCTGCAAGCTTTGCTGGACCCTCTGGACACTCCCTGCGGACACACCTACTGCACCCTCTGCCTCACCAACTTCCTGGTGGAGAAAGACTTCTGCCCAGTGGATCGCAAGCCTGTTATGCTGCAGCACTGCAAGAAGTCCAGCATCCTGGTCAACAAGCTCCTCAACAAGCTCATGGTGACCTGCCCTTTCACGGACCTCTGCACCGAGGTGGTGCAGCGCTGTGACCTCCAGAATCACTTTCAAACAAGGTAAGTCCTACTTCTCGGCCAATCCAGGGGAGGCCCAGCCCTCGTGGGGGCAGCTGGAACTCGCCTGCCATGGCTGGTGTCAAGTGTCCTGTGTGCTCTGCCAGACACCTCTTTCTCTCTCTCTCTCTCTCTCTCTTTTTTTTGTCACCAATGAAATAATTAATTCAAAATAAGACATATTTTAGGTTTTTATGGCCATGGTTCAGTGTGTGTGTTTTGAGATGTGAAAGACATTGGGAAGATCTGATTTTCAGCTTTCTCTGAAGCTCGTGGCCCCCATAAAGCTTCCCTGGTGAACGCTGCTTGTTTTTTCACTTAAGAAAAAAATTTCCCCCAATTTGATCCTATGATTATTAGACTTCCATCTGTGTGGGAATTGGGAAAGCCTAGCTGTTCTTTGAGGAGATAGGAGGTGTTTTCAAGTAAATTTTATCCTCTGAGCAGCCTGTTCTGCTAACTTTTCTGCCAGTGCACACCCTGGCAGAATTGTGGTGTGGAGGCCCCTGCTGATGGCCGCTATCACCTGCTGCCCCTAGCTGCATCTTGTCTTGTCCACCTATATTGTCATGTTCCTGGGCATTCTTTGTCTGTATGGCCCTAGGGGAAGGCACTTTGTCTTGTTCCCTATGATGTTACTCTCTTAGAACATTTAAGGTGCTTAATTAATGGTGAACAGTATGGCACAATTAATTTGTAAGAGGAAATTTAGAAGCTGGTGTTTATTTTGGTCCTTGTCATGACAAAGGCAAGAGGCAGGTGCAAGGGCTTTTTTTAAAGGTCACATTCCTTAGGTCATGAATCTGAGTCTTTGTCTTTTGGGACATGCTTGGATTCTGTCATGTGGAACTTGGCATCAAGAGGAATGGCTTGAGCCGTGTGCTTAGCACATGTTTTCCATACTAATTATGTCAGTGCACTAATTTTTCTCCCCAAGAAGTTGAGCCACGTGCATCTCACTTGGCTTTGCTAATTGTAGCTGACTTTGTAATTGTCGGTGTTTAGACTAGGAAGCCCCACTTCTCTGATTCTTTAGAAGGAGGCATGGCCAGAGAAGAAGGGCATAGGGAGTCTATTTGTGGTCCCTGCTGCAAGTTTTACCCAAGTATGAGAGCCTTTGTCTGATGCAAAGTAGGTCCAGGTCCAAGGTGAAGTGAGGATGATGCTGACAGGTGCTGGTTCAGAACCACAGCCAGCGGGGGAGATGAGGGGCAGGGGAGAAAAGGTGCTATAGAGCTCCCACTATATCCATCATGTTCCCAGGCTCCTGATGTTTTGCAGTCGAGCCTCTTGTGTTGGGAGCTGTGTTAGTTTCCCATTGGTGCTGTAACAAACCATCACAAACAAAATGACATCAAACAACCCAAGTTTATTATCTGAAGTTTAGAAGTCTGAAATGGGTCTTATGGGCCTGAAATGAAAATGTCAGCAGGAATATGTCCCCTTCCGGAGACTCCAGGGGAGAATCTGTTTCCTTGCCTTTTCCAGCTTCTAGAGGCTGCCTGCTTTCCTTGGTCCTTGGCCCCTTCCTCCCTCCTCAAAGCCAGCAGCATAGCATCTTCAAATGTCTCTTTCTCTCTGACCCCTGCTTCCATCATCACCCTGCCATCTCCCCCTCTGCCTCTCCTGCCTCCCTCTCATAAGGACCCTTGTGATTACATCAGGCTCACCCAGATAATCCGGGATTATCTCCCAGCTAAAGATAGTCAACACAACCACATCTGCAAAGTCTCCTTTGTCACGTAGGGTGACATAGTCACAGGAACTGGTGATGAGAACATAGACATTTTGGGAGGGCCTTATTCTTCCTATCACAGGAGTTTTGTGGGGAAGAGGTAACAGGAGCCAGAGAGGGAAGGAAATGGAGGCACTCTCTGGGAAGAAAGTGAACACACAGCAGTGCCTCCTCATCCCCTTACCTCAAGAACTGACTTGCGGCCCCAAATATCCCTAAAAATAGGGATAAGATGACACGTGGACCTGAGGGTGAGGCCAGAACAGAGAGGGGAAATGGAAGCACTGAGAAGAGGCCATTGGAGTTCTCTGGGGTCTCAGGGAGATCACACTCTGTGCACCTCAGTGGGAATTTCATTCACCCGCCCACACAACCGGTGTGACCCACACACCACGAGGA
The DNA here is from genome assembly GCA_026826555.1 of Tolypeutes matacus. Classification (NCBI taxonomy): domain Eukaryota; kingdom Metazoa; phylum Chordata; class Mammalia; order Cingulata; family Chlamyphoridae; genus Tolypeutes; species Tolypeutes matacus. The sequence goes on along the minus strand of JAKSZT010038599.1, from coordinate 22,061,530 downwards.
AGCCCAGGAGAAAGGCTTGATTAACACTCAGCTGATAATGATATGTACTTTAAAAAAAATAATAATGAGGCAAGAACCCAAAACTAATTGAAATCAGGTCACTTCTTTGAGCTGTGGCCTCGGAGTCTTTCACAGGCGCCGATAAGCAGCCGTCTTTGGAGAGGAATCCTCCCACATAAATGAGGCATTGAGCCTTGACACCTGCTTCTGAACCTCTCCACACCTCAGCCTCCTAAGTAGGTTAAAACCAACATTTCCAAAAATACACTGTATATATTAGTATCAAATGCTCAGTATATTCTCCCTCCACTCCCATCCCCAGGGCATTTATCGGCAGGGGGTAAGAATTAGAGCTAATCTGGAACCTGATTTAGGAGCCCTCTTGGGCCTTGGGCCTTCAACTGGCCTCCCCTTAGAAGGGATATTAAAAAGATCAAGTATTTATTACCTTTGGAGTCCTTTAAACTGGGAAAACGAAGAGGCTATGAGAAGGCCAGTATTTTCCTTTCTTTTCGATGTGAGGCCTCCAGGTTGGGGGCTGTTGTGTTGGGAGTATTGTCAGTCATACATACTGGGAGATAGCTTTTATTTATAAATTTTGTAATTTCATTTCAGTATTGAAAAACGTGATGAGGATTTTTTGAAATACTCTGTTTTATTTTAATGAACGAGCTTATATTTGAATGACTATAAATTAGGCAGGCTGAGGGTCTACATACTAACAGAGAACTTAACGATAATTATGGTTAAAAACTATCATGTTGATAGGGATCCACATAACCCCTTTCAGTGGGTCCTAGAGAGCTAACACTCCTGGGCCTCATAGGAAACTCCATGCTTAGATTTCTCTCCCTATAAAATGGGAATTTATTTCAGTTGGTCCTTGAGTACATAGCTCTTGCAGAAATGAAGCACCTTTCAAATGCTTGCATTGTCCTTCTAAAAATGAATTTACATTAGAGAATGTTTTCCCCTCAGCCAAGCTCTCTACTCCTGTCCTGTTAGTAGGACCAGGCTAATATAGTAGACATGAGTTGGGGATGTAGGCTGTGTCACATCCTTAAACAAATGCTGCCTGTTGTCTCCAGAACGCATGCCATTTGTAAACAGTGTTATCCAACTACTTCAGATCCTGAGTAGAATATAAATCCTTAAGTAAAACATACTGACTGACTGGACTGCTGACTTATGTGGACAACTGTTTCTGATTTCAGATTAGAGCTCTCCTCTGGGAGTAAACCTGAGCATGTGAGCTACTGTTTGGAATCTTCTGGCTAATTCAGCTGACCTCTGCCCCTTCTGATGCTCACCAGCTTCCCTTGCATGGGTCTACTGCAAAGAGTTCCCACGAGGGTGATAGGATTGTCGAGTCCCACTGCAGCCTTCCTAACCAAGCTCATGGCCAGTAGTGGCAGCGAGGATGCTGCAAAGGGTCTATTAGAAGCATCTCTCTTGACCCCCTCCCATCAATGAGAGGGTGTGTGGAGGCAAAGCTTTTTCTTCCTTGACCTTGAGTGGGAGTCATCTTAGATCTAAGACCATGTCTTCAATATGCAATATCATCACCTGCATATATAATATCTATTAAGGATCTATAATAGGCCAGGCCCTGAATGAAAGAAAAATCTATATAGGCCATGGATTTGTCTCTCTAGTAGTTTAAAACACAAGCACGTGAACTGTTTCTTAGGACAAGTCATTTTGCCTTCAGTTTCTCTCTTATTTTGTAAAAATGGGAGATAATAAGGCTGACCCTCCTTAAGTATTTACTTGCATGAATAAAGAGATCATTGTTCAATGTTTTGAAAACAGTTTGAATGAAAATATGGTGTAATTGGCCCAAGATGCACATGGCCAATGGCTCCCTGGGTCATTTTCTTGATTAACTTGGCATGCAAGGTCCTTGGAGTTTCTTCTCCAAAGACTCACCCTGGAACCTCTCTTGACCTTTACTTCCATCACATGGTCCTTTTATGTAGTGTGTTGAATTCAGCAGAGGCTCCATTAGCTTTCTAACAGGCAAGGAAGATTGTATTGCAAGAAGAGACTTGGGAAAGTAGTATCCTCTATGAAAAGGTAGGTAAGTTCCAAGTCTTGTTGGTCATTTCAGCCTGGCTAAATATCTCCACAATAATTGTGACTTTCTGACCTTGAGCCCAACTTTCTTCTGGCCTCTACCTATAGCAGGGCCTCTCTTTTCGATCTCCTGATTATGGAAGAAATGACACCATTAGTTTTTGAAGAGACCATTGAGTTTCCATCAGATTATGTTACAGGTCATTCTTTAAAGAATCAATATTCTCTTGGTCACCCATTCCCAGAAATCTTCCTTAACTGTTTCCTTTCTTCTGGGATATTTATTATCCATCTGTATAAATGCCCAACTCCTATCCTGGCTCTTGCAAAGTTTGAAGTCTTTTTTGCTATCTTGCCTCTGATCAGGAAAGATTGTTCCAAAAACAATGACTCTTTAAAGTGTCAAATCCTCTTTCATTCAACAAATATTTATTGAGCATCTACTATATTCCAGGCCCTGGAGGGTAAAATGGAGAAGGATCCACCTTGTTCAAGGTGTTCCCTGTTAATGAAGGAAAAAGAGACAAGAAAACAAGAGGTGATAGGTAATGTCTGAGATGACATGTAAGAACAAATAGGACTTGGACAAAGCATGGGTGCAAAAGGAGAGGAAGTTAGGATTAGAGCTGTCTACTGAAAAGGAAGCTACAGAGCAACCCATGACCATTTGAGGGTGAGATTTTGTACCCAAGGGACTGTATTAGTTAGGATTTTATCTTATGGCAGGTGACAGAAAATAGGTTTGGCCATGTAGGAAGGGGTCGGAAGTCCAGGATTAGTGTAATATTGCCTTGATGCTATCCGGTAGTCAGTTTCTTTCTGCTTTTCAGTTCAGCTTTCAACCTCTAACTTATTATCTCATTGTCTCAAGAGGGATGTTCAACCTACAGCATCACATCTAAGTTCCTACCAGAAAGAATAAGGTAGGAAGCACCAGACAGAAAAGACAAACTATAATGCGCATACTGAGATTGCCTAATTTAAAGAGCTTTTTGGGATACCTTACCCAGCAATTTCTGCTTATACCTCATTGACCACAATCGTGTCACATGGCTGTCCATCTGCAAGGAGAATGTTACCACCATGAACAAAACCTAGGTCATGTTATAAGGAAGAAGGGAAGATTAGGTATTGAATAGGCAACCAGCAGTGGTTACAACAGGGACAAAAAGCAGTAACAAAAAACTACATCCTTGTTTTTATATTGCATTCACATCCACTAGTTCTTTTCATCCTCTTGAAATGCAAGGAGGTAAAAGGGCAGATGTGCTTACTTCATTTTTAACAGAGGCTTGGAGAGGCAATCTGACATGGGCAAAACGATCAGAAATACAATTCAATACCAATATGATGTTCACAGCCTTTACCATACACTGTGCTACTTACCAGTTATGATCTTCTAGACATTCAAGAAGAATGTGTCCCAGGATTTTGTGAAAGTCCATATTTAGGGAAGACTGTCACATGTAATTTCCCTAGTAGTGCAAGAGGAAAGAAGGAATAAGAAGAGAATAACAAAGCCTCTTGGAGATACATGCTGAGCTATGAGCTAAGCTCATAAGCTCATTCACTTTTTTTTTTTTTTTTTTTTTTTTTGAGGTACTGGACTGGGAGTTGAACCTGGAACCTTGTAAGTAGAAAGCCAGTGCTCAACTACCGAGCCACATCAGCTCCCCTGAGTTGGTTTTTTCGTTCATTTGCTTGTTGTTTGTTTTTTAGTAGGTACTGGGCACTGAACTCGGGACCTCCCATGTGGGAAGCAGGCACTCAACTGCTTGAGCTATATCTGTTCCCTCCTTCACTATTAATAGTAGTTATTAATAACAATAGCTAACACTCACTGAGGCCTTTATAAGCATTATTTCATTCCACCCTCATAACAACACTCTGAGTTAAAAACTATAATTGTCTTTCTTTTACAGAGGTTCAGAGAAGTTAAGGAAACGTGCCCAGTATCACACAGCTAGTACGTGGCAGAGTTGAGATTCAAAGCCAGGTCTGTCTGGCCAGGCACTTAAATTCAAAACCTGACTTCCTTTTAAATGTTCCTTACCAGCTCTGACTCACTCCTGCACATCAGCCTTAAAGGGAATGGAGTTCAAATTTGGGCCTCAACAGAATTATAAATTTTTGCATGTCTTATTTCATCAAGATTGCTTGTCTCTGATCTAAACTGCAGAAGTTAAGTCTGCACATTCTAAGGGTCTACTGTATTTAAACTCCTTTAGCACTGCTGCAGCTAGATAGAGATCTCTGATGCCAAATTACTACTTAACTCTGTGGTTCATTGCAGTTGGTCTCATCCCATAGACTCTTCTTGGTCTTCTTATAAAGGGCAGTTGGTTATAATTGCTTGGTTGTCATTAATGTAACTATCCCTATGAGCAATTTCTATTAAGATGTAGACCTTTTATTTATATTCAAGAAGATTAATATGAGGTAGAAGGAGGGAATCTCGGGGGTTTCTATAACATTCCAGCACTTAGGCAAGCAAAGGTAGCCTGAATGTTAGGACAGATGGCAGGGTCTGGAATCACAGATATTAAGGCTGGCAGGTAAGGCATTATTAACTCCTCTTTCAAAGATGAGGTGACCGAGGCCTGGGAGCGTAAATGAAATGCCCAGGATCATGTATCTGGTGCCAGAGCTTGATTCAAATACTCAGGGGGAAGGAGGAACAGGGTGACTCCTTTTCTCACAGTACAGGAAGCTGTACAGGTCTCTTTGTTTTTCTCAAAGAGAGTGGCACAGCTTATTCTTGTATTGGGCCAATTTTCAAAGTTAGTAAGGAAACCATCCTTTTCTTAGGTATGTCAGTCTGGTCAAGACAGTGCTAGGTAAAAATATCCTAAATGCATATTCTAAATATACATACAAACACTCGGGAGAAGCAGCGTCAGTTCATATTTAAACCACTCCTGTTTCACAATATCTGAGGTTTGCTTTAAGCTCAGACCTCTAGGCTTTGTTCCAAAAATGCTAATTTCTTACAGTGTCTTGCTCTAGCAAGCTGTAGGACAGCTTTTAATTATTTGCTTATTCACACCATGGGGTCTGAATGTGCCATGCTCATGTCCTCTTCCAATGCAATTTAGCTTCCAGCTCATCTGCTGCCGACCAGTGATGTAAATGTACCAGCTGCTTCCCAAGAACCAGTCTGCATTCTGCAGGAGGAGGCAGGTCCCTTCCTCAGCATCAGCCTGCTTGCTCTCAGCCTCAGCCTTCTCGCCAACCATGGTGGGTCCCTCTGTTCTCACATCTCCCCCTCTGAGAACCAGAGGGTGTAATCCTCTTATGGTCCAGTGCTTTATCAGCGTGGCTTAATCTTAGGACTTTGTCAGAGTCGTTATGATCTGTTGATTTGGGAGACATGGCCAGGTTTGTTTAAAGGAGCTTGTTGGCTGGACTGGGCCCCTGCAGCTGACAGAGAGAAGGTGTCCAGGGAGAAAGCAGCACACTGCACGGAAAATGAAGGCTCTCCTGTTGCTGGTCTTACCATGGCTCAGTCCTGCTAACTACATTGACAATGTGGGCAACCTGCACTTCCTGTACTCAGAACTGTGAGTTCCCTCCACTGTACCTGCCTGTGTTTGTGTGTCGAGTCTGTTGGGGGTGGGACCAGAGTTGGTTCCCTGGGTGGTATGTCTGTTCAGAGGAATCGTTTCCACATACTCTAGATGCACTTGAACCAAACACCCTGCCAACAGTTGAGAGCTGCATGTTAGCTGTCTGTGACTTAAAAAAACAACAACACAAAACATCATACTGGATGTAGGGCTTTCCCGACAAGGCATTTTTTCCTGCTTCTGTGCCAATACTGCTTTTTTTTTTTTTTTTTTACACTCTGCTTTTTCTCAGTAGATGTATCTTCTCTTTCTTCCTTCCATAAATAGAACCAAAGAGCAATTGAGATCAGAGCTTGCATGCACGGATCTGCAGCTTCTATGGGGCATTTCTAATTGTGAGCAGACATCATCCATTTATTAAGACAATCATCTTTCATATCTGAGAATACATACAATGTCAATACAGGGGAAAGATATCCCCACATGGAAAAAGATATATATCTATATCCATTCTATTTTACTCTTACTGTTAATTTTTAAACATATGGAAAAGTAGAAAGAACTATGCAATAAGCACTCATATTCCCATCACCTAGAACTAATGATTAATATTTTGCCACATTTGCTCCATATCTCTCTTTTTTTTTTTTTTTGCTAATATGGTTGGGAGTAAACTACAATCATCATGACATTTTACCTCTAAACACTTCACTATGCATCTCTAAAAAATAAGGACATTTTCCTTACAAAACCTATGCCTGTTTTATGACAGGAAATGACTCATGGCCCCAACCTCTATAGTGATATTTTTTGGCTCATTTTGTTAGTAAGCTTTGAAAGAGTGTTGCAGACTTATGTGAACAGCTTCTAGCAATCATATAAAAAGTGTTTTGCGTGTGCCTCAGTGTTTGGGGCATTTACAAAAATGTATTTCTTCTTACTAAACAGATGTAAAAATAGCAAGGGTTGGCGTATGTGTAAATTAGAGTCAGTGGGTAAATTAAAACAGAATAGAGCTGATAGACTCCAGGTTAGAAAAGCTTAGCTGGTCACGCTTGTGATGCCACACATGAATATGTGGTGATAACCAACTCCTTTTTTATAATTAGCTAGACTGATTTGTCTAGTACCTAGCAAAGTAAATGCTCAATTAATGCTTGATAAATAGAGGAAAGAAAAGAAGGAAGTAATTCCTTAGAGTCTGAACATTCCTTTCAAGGACTCTGCATGTCAGGATTATCTGGTTCTAGCTTCAATTAATGTAAGGCTGGTCCACCTTAGATAAGAAGCTTCATAGAGAAAGTATTTGGCTTAAACCGTAATAGGGGGAGTGGATGTGGTTCAAGCAGTTGAGTGCCTGCTTCCCACATGGGAGGTCCGGGGTTCAATCCCTACCCCTGTACCTCAAAAAAAAAAAAAAAAAAAAAAAACGAAAAAAACCCAGCCAGAATAGGGAGCATCTCAGGGGAAGTAATGACACTGTGGAACGCTTTTCTAGAAACCTTTATGACAGCACAGCTAGTAGGACTATGGAGTCTCCTTTCTCATGATAGAGGCTGAAGCTGGTATCGCTGACATCCAGTGCCATAGCGTTCTCCCCCATCTGCTATCCTTGTTAGTTGCTATTGAGAATTTCCATTTAGTTACTTTCAGTTCTATGGCCTAACTGAAGCAAGGCTTTTCATACTAGCTTAAGAACTTTCTTTCTCTTTTACAAGTATATGGATCAAAGACAACTTTTCTATTGCATGGACCCAAGCAGACTTTTCTTTCCAAGTGGGAAGCAATCCAGAATGCATGATACCAGGGAATTGCCAGGATAGTGCTCCCAAACTATTTGACAGAATTTTCTGAGAAGCTTTCAACCGTTGGGGATGCATCCGAAGAGAACTCTGTGCTGCTATTCCCTGATGCTAATGGTGATAACTGATCTGAGAATTCATGACACAGTTCAGGTTGTGTGGTGGTACTCTAAGGAATACAGGCAGTAAGAAATTAAGCAAGTACCTACCCTCAAGGATTTGGCCATCTAATTGAGACTATGAGATTTATACACATAAGAAATATTAAAAGTGTCCAAAGCAGAGGGGGTAATTTTTTAGAAAGCACAGTAGGTAAAAAGTTGAGAGGAGTGGAGATTGCCCTTTTCTGTGAGATTGGTCAGGAAAAGTTTTTACAAAAGGTGGGGATTTGAGCTGGCTCTTGAAAGAATAAGGCTGAATCAGGGGTGGAAAGAGAAAGTGCACTTCAGGTAGGTTAAATAGTATTGGCAAAAAGATTGAGAGCTGGCTGTAGGCACCAAAACTCACCAAAGCATTGAAAAACAATTTAGAGCAGTAAATGGGCCTGCTGGAGTCAATTTAGCAGTGCTAAGGGACCACAGGGTGGTAACCTCATATGCCTGAGATAGAAATACACTTCTGGTACTACCATAGTCCTCTGGGATCTGGAAGGCAGGCAGGATTTGCTGGGAAGGCACTGGGAAGTGAAGCTTCCTCTTTCCACCCCTGCTTCAGAGTTCTGGCCTCAGATGAAGCTAGCCCTGCATCCCTGTGCTTTCAGCCACAGACATCCCCTGGGTATTCCTTTCTAACACCAAGGCTCTCTCTGTCTGAGTTCTGTTCCCTTGGGGCCCAGCTAGAAAACTTACACTAATCCAGTGAACTGATTCAAATTTAGCATTTGGCCCAGGGGTCTCAAACTCAAATGCCTATGGGAGCCAGGTAAGAATTATTTTAACATGTGTATCATTCTGGTATAAGACAAAAGGAAGTGGTGAGGCCTCTGGCCAAATGCAGAATATATGTATGTATGTATGTATGTATGTATGTATGTATGTATGTATGTATGTATGTACGTACGTATGTGCACACACACACATATTATACTTAAAGGCAATCAAATTTTAAAACAAAATAAAAACACTGTGCCCAGCAAGACAGACTACTTCTGCCTGCCTGGTTTGGCCTCGAAGGCCAATAGTTCATGACCCTGGGCAGCGCCTTCTTTTGCCATATCCACTGTCATCCATGGCCTTGACCCAGAGCAGTGGAATTCCACACAGGAAGCCTAAAACCAGAGTTTTTGGTGTGGAGTCCCAATCCATAGGTTAAGGGGTAGGGAGTCTAGGATATCTCCCAGGGTCTGCAAAGAGCATGCCATAAGGATAAGGGGCCATGCTTTCTTCCCCCACCTCTCGCCCCTATATGTCTACAAGCTCTCTTTCTAAACTTCCTAGACCCTAAAGGGAATCCAGGAAATAACTTTTCAGTATCATGGACATGAGCATGGCTACAGCTTTCACACCTTTGAGGGACTATTTACAGCCCCACAAATGGTAGGACTTGTATAGGTGAAAATCTTTTGAGCAACATGGGTCCCAAGACCACCACATCAGAACTGGGGCAGGGGCTGCATTTTAAAATGCAGATTCTTGGGCTCTAACCCAAACCAACTAAATAAAAAATCTCCAGGGGTGGGCCCATCAATTTTCATCCTTAACAAGCTCCCATAGAGATTTTCATGGTCACAGCAGTGTATGAGCTCTTAAATCCAGCTTGGCTGACAACTCATCTTAACTTTCCTTGTTGAAAATCATCACTTCCCTATCTGTCTCCATCCATGCTTTCACGTCCGTCTCCTCTAGCTGCTGAGATCTTAGAAGGACAGCTTGAGAGATACCAGTCTCTGTATGCCCAGCTTCCACACAGTTCAGAATTAAGTTGAACTGAATCAAATGAGTTTGCCTCCTGTCTTGGCCAATTCCTAAATGTTGCATGCACTTATAAAGAAGACCATAGTTGTGTTTCTTTGGAAGGGAGTGTTAATCTTGCTCATGCTGATGCAAGCTGGCCTCATCTTATATGTTACAGAAAACATCACCATACTGAATAGTTAAGATCGCCATTGCCCTGGCCCCATGACCTCCTATGAATTTTGCAGCATTTCTTTAAAATATTTAGTTTAGCTAAAACCCCAGGAGAAAATCTTAGAGTTTGGATGGGTGGTGATAGTAGTGGTGATACATTTTATCATCCACACACCCAATCCTCAAAAGCCACTTATGGAAAATAGAAAAGCTTTGTCACCTTTCCTCCACCTTTAAACTTTCCACTTCCTATCACCCCTAGGAAATGCCTTTCACTTTCCTGTGATATTCTGATGGGTGCAATGAACTAGTGCTTACCATGCAGAGTCTGATTGAGCTCTCAGTGCTCACACAGTGAGTTGGGTCCCTGCTTTTCAAAGCAAATAACTGTCCTTCATTTTAGAGATGCATTTTCCAGCAAGACAGCACCTGGAGTATGACAAAAATTAATGTTACTGCTGTGGCTGTGTGGCTTCTCAAGAAGTCAGGAAATGTCGGCTCGCTTTCTAGTTTATAGTCAGATAAATATTTTTGGTTTGTATGTGGAATCACTATGTACAATATTCATGCCAGAATCTGGAGAGAAATATTATACTTTATACTCTGACTCCTATAGAGATAGCAGTTGTAAATAGAGACAGTAGTTCTAAGTGAAGAAGGTTTGTTCCCACCAGAGTTTCTTAGTCGAGAAATTAAAATGAGTGATCCCAGTTTCCCAACTTGAGTCATTCAGGGCTATGGAAGGAAAAGATTCCCCGGGGAAATTGCCAAAATCCACAGGAGTTATGAGGCAGCCCTGTGTGCATCCTCCCTGGGAAGGAGGGGCAGGCTCCAGAAGGCAGAGGCTCAGAATATCCACCAAGCATCCTAGGGCCAAGGACTCCAGCCACCCACCACCTCCCCAGGAGAACGTTCTCAAACCAACCTGCAGAAGCACACCTCTGACAAAATGTACTGTCTTCATGCAGCAAGAATGTTCACCTTTGGGCTCACAGGTCCAAAAAAGTCTTACTCAAACCCTGCTTATTCTGGGCTTACACGGGAGAAGAGAGCTTACTTTGTTTGTGTTGAGCACTCATTAGGCCGTGGAATCCCCAAACCTCGGTTTCTTCTTCTCAAGGGTGAGGTTGTGCCCCAACTTTAGCCTTGGCAGCTCCTTTTCCTCCCCCACTGGCTTGAGGCAGGAATTGGGTCTTGAGCTATGTAACCTGGGGACGCCTCTTTTTAAAGGCGTTGTACTAAATGGAGAGCCACACACGGCATGTTGCAGTTGAATTCTTTCTTGCATGAAGGAGGATGGTGGTGGGGATGCGTGAGAGGAGCCCAGGGGGATGACTTCAGCTTCCATTTCCTCCTCACTTCATTTTCACTGTGTTAACTACTCCCAACACTTTCAAAGTTTAAACCAGCAGGGTGAGCTTTGTGGATTTTCCAGTAAACATTTTCCAAATAGAGTCTCAAAGAATTTGTTTCTTTTGCATCAAAATTGAAAAGAAAAATAAAATGCAGCTGATCTCTGGATTTTTTCTTTTCATATGTTTTGAGAATCTGAAGGAGAGTTTGGATTAAGACCTGGAAGGAAGGAGGTAGAGTTTACATAGGAAATGGGGTGAGGAGGGGAAATTTTCTAACAGAGAAGCAAGGTCCCTTCCCAGGGAGCAGAGCCAGGGCCCGTTTGGGGTCAATGACTTTCTCAATGTCTTTCGAAGCATTTTAGCTCAGGACGTTTAACAGGGCAATTTTCCTTAAGTTTTTAATCTTATGTATTTCAAAGCAAATTGCAGCTGCATGTTCCTGATTCATTTACGCTAACTCATCAAAATGTTGCTTTGTAATGGTTCTTTGATGCCCAAAGAGCCTTTTTGATTCTGTTCCATTGGTCTTAGTTTTTCTCCTTGGGAATCAGCAACTTCTCTTTTGCTAGCTTGAAAGCAACTCTAGTCTCAAACTGCTCACTTTCTGGTCGAAAGTGCCAAACTCAGGAGTTTCAAGATGCTATACCC
>JAKSZT010038599.1:21916014-22050007 GCA_026826555.1 Tolypeutes matacus | reverse complement strand
AAGATGCTATACCCATGCTTAGCAACAGTATTTGCCTTTTTTTAGGTCACATGACTGTGAAGGTAGAAGCAAGGCAAAGTGGAGATTCCTTTAACAGAATATCAGAGGCCTCACTGCTTGCTTGATGTTTGGTTTATTTGTTTTCTTCTTCTTTCCTAACTTTTTATAACGGAAATTGTCAAACAATACAAGAGTAGACAGAATAGTATGACAAACCTCCATGTACACAATGCTCAATTGTGGCCAGTCTTGGCCAATCTCATTTAATCTATATCTACCTAAATTGTTTCGAAGCAAATTACAGACATCATTTCATCTGGCAATATTTCAGTATTTATCTCTAAAGGATAAAAACTCTTAAATATATGTATATAACCACAAGACCAGTGTCACACCAAAAACAACTAACCTTAATTCTTAGTATCAAATATTCAGTCAGTTCAAATTTTCCTTATCATCTCATAAGTTTTCTGTTTACAGTTTGTTTGAATCCTGAGCTACGTAAGGTCTATGCATTGCAGTTGGTTGCATATTTCTTAAGTCTCTTTTCCCCTGCTCCTCCTCTTCTTCTTCCTTCTTCCACCCCACTGATGCAAAGGAGTTCTGGAGGTAAGTTGTGACAAATATAGCTTTGGCAATCTCCAGGTACTGGGCTAGTCACTGAAAAAGAAAGCAAAATAAAACAATTATTTTAATTTCACTATCCAAGTTGAGGGAAATGTGAAGGAAAGATCCAAAATATTGAACAATCTTTATGAATCTAACTATGGTTTTAGCCAAAAGGAGTGTTTTTTACCTTGTCTCCCAGAAGCTTTATAGTACAGAAGTTAAAAAAGATGGGGAAATAATATCTTTTCCCCTTAGCAATAATTTCCCAATTTTTTGTATCACAGACCTAAGTCAACAAAGAAATTAGTTCATCTGCTCATCATATGTACAGATAGGTATCTATTTATAAATTATACACAGGTACCTCTGTATTAATATTTTTTTTTTTTTTTTAAAGATTTATTTATTTATTTATTCATTTATCCCCCCCTTGCTGCTTGCGCTCACCGGGTCAGCCAACCACGCCGCGCGGGCGGGCCTGCCCCCACCAGGAGGCCCCGGGAACCGAACCCGGGGCCTCCCATATGGTAAACGGGAGCCCCACTGATTGAGCCACAGCCGCTTCCCTGTATTAATATTTTATATCCATTTTAAAATATGAACACAAACATTTTTAACGTATAAGAAAAAATTATAATTGAGTTCTATTAGTCTTTCCATGCTTCTCCTGGATTGTCTTCAGTTTGGAGACCACTGCTTGGGAAACAGGCTCTCAGGACTCACTGGTATTAGAACACCACCTCTGCAAAGTAAACAGAGGAAAATTTCCCACTGCCAGTGTGTGGGGTTGGTATTGGAAGGAATGGGGCAGGAAATGGCCCACTTCTGCAGGCCAAATAAAATTTGTGGGCCAAAGAAACAGACATCCTTTTCTCTTAGTCATTTTCCCATTTTTTAACCATCACTCCTTCCCTCATGAGGTCCATGTGGCCCCCACTCTTTTTCAGTCACCACCACAGCCCTTCTGCCTTCAACTGCACCAACCTTCACAAGCACCAAGAGTGGGCAGTAGGGGAGGGGAGGATAGAGGGGGAGGGGGCTCCAGGTTTGTGGAACCTGAAATGTTTAGAATTTGAGAGGCTCTTTAAAAAAAAAAAAGACAAAATTTTGAAATATACAGCTGCTAGTTCTCCTCTTAGGTTCTCAGGTTCTTGGAAGGACCTGTGAATGCCTCCCAGTAATCCTGCCCCTGTGCAAGCTGAAGTACCAACTTCACCCTTCTTTCTTTCCGACTCCCCTTCTTTTATTCTTTTGCTTCCCTACAGAACCAGCTCCAAGAATTCTGGTGCCCATCCAAGCCCACTTCCTGTCTTTCACTTGTACATCCCCAGAGTTAGAAGAGTCTTTCTGATTCCCCCCTGAGCCAAGGAAGTATCTGTGACCTATTTTCCTCTCTCTTTCCGCATTAGTGGCTCTGCTCCAATTGCCAGGGCCCCACAACAATTGAGTAAGTCCACTTGTCCTGAAGATTGCAGTCAAGTGGCCTAAAAGGTTGGAAGTGGATTAACTTGGTTATTAGAGGCACACGCTCAGGAGTCAGATTCATATATGGTCTGTGCCTGCTGGGCAACCTTAGACAAATTACTTAGCCTCTCTGAGCTTTACCTCATCTGTAAATGGGGATAGTAACACCTTCCTCACAAATTGCTGTGAGAATATGGAACAAGATTATATAAAGCATTTAACACAGTGCCTGGTACATAGGAAACCCTTAAATTATGGATTTTAGCATTTTACTAATATGGTATCATAGGAACATATTTCATCAATTCTAAGACATACATTTTAATATTTGTGAAAGTAGGCTGCATCTTAGACTTGATGGAACTGAACAAAGATAATTGACAGTGTTTTTCTTTCTTGGTAATATGTAAAATAATGGTGTATCTTAAGATAGAGTGTTCATCCATGGGGAGCATAGGTGGGCAGAGATAAAAAATAATAGAATTGCTGAAACTATATAATTCCTCTCTTCCTGCCTCCCTCCTTCACTGAAGTGGCAGGTAAGTGTCTTACCTGAGCTGAGAAGGGGTTGACTTAGTATCTCAGGGTGAAGTCTGTGGGGCCAATTATCAAGGAATGAGGGCCACACCTCCCACACAGCTCTGCTTCCAAGAAGGGGTCCTTCTTTACCAACACCTGCCCTTCTCTCCTGGCTTTCTGTCCCCACCCCTCCTCCCTGGAGTCAGTCTTCAGCTACCTAAGCACATGGTGGAGAGTTCCTTTCCCTGCTGCCTTGACACTACAGCTCCTACTTCTGTCCTCTGTCCTATCCATCTTCTCCCAGTTTGAAGAAGACGACTGAATCCAGCATTTTATTTAGATGATGGAGTCTGTGACCCAGAGCACAATTTTTTTAGAGCTTAAGGAAACCTTGGGGATGGTCCAGTCAAAAACTCCCCTTTTGTAGAAACGAAGGCATAATAGAGAATATTAAAATGCAGAAAATGAAAACATAATAATTTACCCAAATAACTCAGCCCTGCCAGTAACAAACTGTGAGCTTGAACAAGTCATATGACATTGTTTTGGAAACAATCAATGCATTCATTATTTTAATGTGTCCCCAGGAAATAATAAAACTGAGCTAGTTTTTAAAATTTTAAACAACAGCTGTAGGCAAAGCGATGGCATAGATGTGATACAATGATGCGTGCAGCCTTGCGAGTCACTCATTATGAAAGGAATGTCCTCTGGAGTCGTGACCATTTGGGCATGCTCAGAGAATGGTATCATGGAACTTTCTTGAACAATTTTGTACAAATACAACCTCGGGGCCATTTGACAATAATAAAGCTTTACATTTGAATGTGGCATTTCAAGGGTTTTTGTATAATCCAGGGGGAAATAATGACAGTGAAGAGGCAGAACAGAGCCCTAGAATGAAGCAGTTACAAGCTTTAGCTTATAGTGATGTAAAAAATGGCTTCTGAGTTCAAACCCTGGTTTGTTCCTTACTAGCTGTGTAATCTTGGATACATTAATTACTTAGTCTCAGCTAAGCCTCAATTCCCTCATCCTTAAATCAGAGCTCTAAATGATAATGCCTACCACATGGGGTGAGAATTAAATTTAATATACATGAAGCACTTAAAAGGTAATTGGAACATCATTAAGTGTTCTATAAACATTAGCTATGGTGATGAAAAATAAATAACCTCATTTGAACCTCACTGCAAAGGCAGAGAAGCCCCATCTTATTGATGAGAAAACCAAGGTTCAGAGAGGTTAAGGAAATTTCCCTAGATGATGCAGCCAAAGCTGGAATGCAGGTATCCTAATTCTAGGACCAGAGCTTTTTCTTCCTACGTCTCCCTTTGTTGCCATGGAGATGGGGTTGCTAAAGTATGTGTCAGGTTGCTCCGGGCCTTTACAGTTCATTGGAACCAGGTTGGGGAGAGATTCTGAAGCAGAAAAGTAAATTGCTTTATAAATAAAACTTTTCTGGGTAAAAGAGTTTGGTAATTTTTCTGGCTAGATAAATGATGCTGGAGTTAGGAGCTTTCTAGCTTGTACAATTACTTTACCACCGAAACAGGAATAAGAGGGCAGACTACAAATGGTCCCAAAGATTTTCTTTAAAGTGGCCAACCAAACACGTTTTTGGCTTCATGAGCTAACTGATGATAGGTTAAAGAGGATCAAAGGGATCCTGTCTCAAATGCATCTGGAAGAACCCTTCCCTCCTAGATGCCCCTGCATTCTTTTCTTAATAGAAAAAGCATCTGGGCAAGATCAAAAGTATGGAACCTCTCCTCTCCCACGGTACAAACCCTGTTTAGGCTTGAAGGTGATATCAGGGACCTGAAGGTGGTGTGTAGCATTAGAGTGTGTGTGTGGACTCCAGAGTCAGACTAGGTGTATATCTTTGGGCAGTTTGCTTAATTTAGCACTGAGTTATGATAATCAGCCTCAAGGAGATACTGTGAAGACTAAATGAGGACTTGCTTATGCAGCCCCAATACTGTGCTTCTGATGTTGCCTTGTTGCTACTCTACAAGGCAATTTCCTTTTTCCACACAATGCTTGTTTTCTCTCTAGAAAAGATACCCATGTGGGTATTGGGGAGTGGCCCTGGTGTCTTATTACTTGAGGGCCTTCCCTGAGTACCCCTCTTTTGGCCTCTCAGGTTCTACTCAGGGCAGCAACTTGCCTCATCAGTGACTTTTCATTACTTTGACATGAAAAAGAGACTTATTCAACTTCTGGGGTGCTGATTCTCCATACAAACCCCTAGCATGTATAGTCTCCTTCAGAAAATGTAAAAATCCAAGTGGCAACTGGATGAGAGTGAGGTCTGGGAGACAAAATTAGGAGGGTAGAGGAGAGGAAGAAAAACAAAAGTTTTCTCCATAACTTGGGCATTGTCTCTTCACTGCAAACTAAGCAGAAATTAAGATGTGGGGAATGTTGTCATATGATGTTTTAAATCCCACATTCAGTTGCTTAGTATCATTTAAAGAAAACATCAGGGTGACTGATTTTTTACTTTTCAGCTGGTTTCTTTGGATATATGTCCCTCTGCCTTTTACATTCATGTTGTGGTTGGCAGGGTTGGACTGAGGCATTTTGACCACAAATGAGTCTAATGATTTGGTTCCCCTTCAAATTCCTTAACATTTGTTTAACATTTAACAATGACAAGGAATTTCTATTAGTAAAAATGGTACTATACAGAAACAGATTAACTCTGCTTTGTCCAGTGGAGGTAAATTAATTTTTTTTTTTAATCCAACAAGACATCTCCCACTTCTTGAAAGTTCTTCTTATCCTCTGTTCAGTGATTTGCTTTATAAGTGTGATATTTCAAATTGTGCAATCTTTCTGGTAGGTGAATTAAGAACTTAAACATAGTAAAAAGAAAGCACTCATTCCTGGTAAGAGTATAATCCAGTAACAACAATTGCTTATTGAGTACTGTTGAAATATCATGCACATTCTAGGCTCTTGGGATTCTGCAGTAAAGTAATATTTCAGTGAGAGGGCAGTAAACAAGCAAACAATGTTGTATAGTAGGGGATAGTAAGCTGTATGAAATAAGTAAACCAGGATAAAGCAATGCTGTCTTATATATGGTAGTCAGAGAAGGCCTCTTTAAGATAGTGGCATTTGAGCAGAGACCAGCAGGAAGCGAGGGAGAGCTGTGAGGGTGTCTGATAATGGGATGGTGGACTTGGGAGTCAGGTTGTCCCGTTTGCAAACTCCGGATCTGCCACTCTCTAAGAAATGACTCATTATGCGGCGTAACCTGTCTGCGCCTCAGTTCCCTCATCTGTGAAGCAGTTTGAGGGCTCCTGCAATGCAAGGTTACAGCGAGTGGCCAATGAGCTTCGTATAAAAGGTTGCGGCATCTGCGCATGCTCAGGAAAACAGCGTCTGCTACTTCCGTTTTCACCTTTGCTGGGCTATCCCTGAAGGAGGAAGTGGGGGTAGTATTTTTACCTGGGTAAATATCGCTCTGGGTCACAAGCTCTGAATAAAGCTTCTAGTGGAATCTTAACATGCCAATGGCTTCCTTCCTCGCGCCCGAATTCTTGCTTAGTGCAAATAGACGCTTAACTTCCTCATCCCTAAACGTCGTTGCTTTCCAAGTTTCTCCAGGTTGTTCTTATCTGTGCTTTAAGTAGTTTCTCTCTAATTGCAAACGTATCTGTGTCTAGGCCTGATTTATTTTGTATTCCTTTATCTCCAGTCTTATGCAGCAGCTCCCACCCGATTGCCATCCATAAAGTGACACTCTCTACCGAGTCTTCAGTCAGGTATTGATACAGATTGCTGTGATGGCCAAGGGTTAACCCCCCACACACATCCCCGCAGCTGAATTTAATGCCACTTTGTCATTTTTGTCCATTTTCAGCCCCCCCCCCCGCCCCCCGCCCCCTTGAATCTAGCCAGTTTGGACTAATAGTGAAAGTAAAATCTTTCCCAAGAACACTGCATTTCAGCTCATTCACCTGGAGCTCCTCCATCATCCACTCACATTCTTAATTACAAGAACAGTATTATAGTCTTCAAAAATAATCTCCTTAACTTGTTTGTGATGATTTAAATAAATGCAAATTGTTCTTAATCCCTGGTTTTCAGAACCTTTTTGGTTTTACTTACCTAGTATTTATTCCACATTTTTTAAACCAATAATTGCATACATGGTACATTAATTTTTCACTACATTTCCTTCTATTTTCTTTCTACATCATTATCACATGTTGTTGGTCTTTTTCCAATCTTCTGACATCCCCCTGAGTGCAAGGTAATTTTTCAGGAATAATTATTCATTTTTACTGCACCATTGTTCAGTAATCATATTAGTCAAATTCTTTTATTCCCTGAGGATGTGTGTCATCTGGAGCAGCTGATTTATGCATGCTCGTGTTTGCCAAATATTCCTGTACCTATTTTTTATCCAAACTTATCTGCAAGAGTTTATAACTCTCCAAATATCACATATTTATACCTTTTAGAAATAAGTTTTTTTAAAAGAAGTTTATCATCTCAGGGTTTTAAATTTTTTTATTTCAGAATTCACCTCTTTTACTTAGTAGGTCTGTGCCCTTTCAAATTTCTTGGCCTATTTTTTATGACTCGGTGAGTTTACAGATTTTAAAGCAATCACTAAGTTTTCAGTCATTCTGTTTCAATTTTCTCTGCTGAGCTTAATAGATATAGTCCTTGGTCTGGGCATCCTATTGTTTTTGTCTCTTATGTATTCAAAACTGTTCATTGAGCCTAAGAGTTTCTGACATACCACCTAATAGGTGTTCAGTTTTTCTGTTTGACATAAATAGTTAGAAACTGGATAAAAGAACTCGAACTATAAATTTATTTCAGAAAAAAAAAAAATAGCAATGGAATGTGCGATTAGATCAGTTTCTCAGAAACTACCAAGTCTCCCACCTTCTGAAAGTATAGAAATTTCCATTATGCAAATATTTGGCTCTAATTATCTACACTTTTCCTCAGAGAAATAATTTTATTCAACCCCGACCCCTTTTTGATATGCCCTTGCCAAGTCAACATGATTTGGGCGAGCATTTGCTCAAGTTTATTCAGTTGCTATCAGTATCCTAACTTAGTTAATACTTCCACCCACCCACTGGGGAATCCTGAAGTCACAGAATACAGTCCTGGCATTTATTTTTAGAACCTAATCCAACACCCTTATTTTACCAAAGACAAATGTTTGACCCCAATAAGTGAGGACACTTAAATCAGCAATCACTTTGTGCCAAAGACTACTCCAACAAAAAGTTCCATTTATGATGCAATAACCCTTATTCTCTACAAATCTTTACAAGCTGATGTGGCACCTGGCTTTGAATTGGTGTTGGCATGCATTCAGGTGAAGCCTCACTCTCACTTGGAGATGTTTGCCTGAACAGTGTAGCCAACTCTGCCATTTATTTTATTCGAATAGCATTAAATTTGGTATTGATAAGTAGTCTGAGCAAAAATAACTGGAGCAACTGAAAATACCAGATGTCCAGTTCTAACCATGTGCCCAAGTCAAACTTTGTCATGGATGCCCCACACAAGGATGGCAGAAGTTAGATATATACTGTAGCTGATTGCAAAGAGGGAGCAGGCTCACTGTGATGAACTATTACCACAGCTTATGAGAAGACATCATCCCTGCCTTCTGAAAGGCTACATTTATCTTAAACACACAGTAACCAATCTCTTTGTTAATGTTGACTTTAGATTACAGCAGCTCGGAAGTTTGGAGACTTACACTTACATGTACCTTAAAGAGATCAGAGCAAAGGTTAAACCAAACAAGTTGGAACAGAATCATATTCTGCAAACAAAAGAATGTTCGTATGAATCATATGCTCATCCCACTAGAGAAATTTCAAAGTGCTAAAATCTTAAACAAGTCATTTGGAAAGGAGAAACTGGGGAATATCTGATATAACTCAGTAAGTAAATATCTAAATACTCTGCAGCTCTCTTGTTTTAGAGAGGGTAAAATGCTTTTCCCATTTCTAAAGACTGCATGATTAGAGGATGAGAAAAGTAAGGTATATTGCTAGAAACCTTGTGGGAAAGAGACACAAGGTGTTTCTCTAGTCCAGACCCTGGTGCCAGCATCTGGCAACTCCCCTTGGCAGGAGGTCCCTTTGTCCCCACAGATGCGAGAAGGAGCCCTTGACTGATGTAGTTGTAGTAGAGCTCTCTGAGCTGCTTTGAGGTTGCCAGGTGATTATATGGCTGCTCTGATTTTAGTCAGGAAATCTTCCTTATTTAAAGTAAAGCAAAAAATAAAAATAATACTCAAAACAGATTAAGCCCTTGGAACTGACCTCTCACTTTCAGTTGGACCAAGTTGATTTAGTCCTCTCTCTCTATCTCCTGAACTTAGCTATGTAAGGCCGCCCGCGCACAAATGTTAATCGGCTGTTTGGATTCCTCCCTCTGATTATTTCCAGAAGTTCCAGAACATGTTGTCCCTATTGAGGGTCTTCAGTTACCTTTTTTTCTTAAATCTCCCTACCCCCAAAAGAGCTTTTGTTCCAATGTGTTCAGGTTCAACCTTTCCTGGCCATGAAAATAATGAGACTGGACACTAATGGCTGCTACAGTTTGAATTTTTGTGTAGCATCTCCAGGGAGCTGAACACCTGTGAGTTTGAAGGCTCTTTCAATCACAGCTTTTGAATCACAGATGAATCAAGTAAGATTTAGTCTACAGAGGGAAGAGCTTTTAACCAGACACATGCCACTATCCTAGGCTTGGCAGAGCAAGCAGATTGACTCTGACTCTTGCAAAATGTAAGACTTACGCAGATTAATTGGACTTGAATTGCAATTTAGTCATTTTTTTTTAGAGATGAACTCTCATTCATTCCAAAAAGAAGCATATGGGTTCCAATATCATACCCCACCATATGTTCTGTGCGAGCCTACTCCCTGCATTCCTTCCGAAGTTAGCGGGAGTCCCAAGTGCTTCTGAGCTTTATAAGAAAAGTTGTTCTTGTTCTGTTCTAGCAAAAGACAATGCTGCAAGAGGTGTTCTGTGGCTGCTGATCCTGAAGATTTGTAATTCCACAGGCAGTCCAGTGGAAACCCCATGATGTCCCATTCCCATCAGCCATCCAGATATCCACCTGTGGGTCCCACATGTTGCACATGTTCCTCTGGGTGCTGGATTTGGAAGTGGGTTTTTGGCGGTTGTTGATTTTTTTATAAGAGACATTTATATTTAGCCAATGGCTGATTAAAACCAATTACTATGCAAATTTGTTTACATACTCTACATATCCCCTAAATTTTGCCTTTGGGATGAGCTAATTAGAGAAGCAATTACTTACAGTAGCAAACCCTGCCCAGCATTAGAATATTCTCTGTCCTCCCTCAGGGAGGGCCAGGCTCCGTTCATCCAGGTGACCGACTTCCCCATACCATCTCCTGCAAAGAAAGAACTGGCTGGAAAAGGCTGTTTATTTTACGAGGAGGAAGGAGTGCTGCCCATTGAAAGTTGTTCTTTCCATTTCAATGGCAAACAAAGATGTTGTCTTTCTTGGCTGTGTTCTGGGTGTGGTTGAGGTAGAGGCCAGTGGAATTCAGGGCAGAGGTTAAGGACAGATGGGGAGATAGTGCAAAGGAAGGGTCAGGGCCATCCACCTACGTGGGGCTCCAGGCAGTTCTGTGAGCCTGTTGGGTCTGGTGGTAGGACAGTCTGGCACAAGGTTGAACTCAAGTAAATGGTGAGCACGAGAACATGAAAGGAACATAGAAAGAGGGAGAGACCTGTCTTTTGTCACTTCTCACATTTTTGTCTTTGGTACTATAAAAGGAACACAATCAGTCAATATTTCCTCAAGTCCCTGCCTCTCACTACCTGTTGTCAAACACTCCAGCCTCCCTCTCTTTTCTACCCATTAAAGAGGCTGGATGTGAGGAAGACTAGAACTGGTTCTCAGACAAAAGATTTAGTCAATCAAGAAAGGGTGAGCCTACGGCTGTTGTACCCATAGAACTTCAAGGGTGTTGTTTACCTTTCAAAGCATTTATAGACATGCTCATAATTCCTTTATAATTTGCTGGATGTTGGACTCATATAAAAGATGCCAGGTATTCAAGCAAGTTGGCTGCTGTTTTTTTTCTTCTTCTTTTTTATTCCCCTTTGTCATATGTTTTAAGGTAAATCACCTTCAGCAGGAAAATCAGTATTTCTTCCCCTACTACTTCCCAAAATGCAGTCACAGACCTAGATGTGAGTTTGTTCACCTGATAGCATGCCCGTTTATAATGTTTTTTATAAACGAAACAATAAAGAAAAAGGTAGCTTTTCCTAAATAGTAGACTATACATGATCCCTGCTAAAACCATTTAAGAGATAATTGTATTTTGTTCCCACGGAGAAAATAAAGATCCTGGGGGTGGGGCAGCAGCTCCGTGGTGTGAAGGTGCAGTCTGCCACATCGTTCACGGTGGTGGTGGTGGATGGAGCTCGCGCAGACCATGAGGCATGGAAGTAAGAGGAGGAAGAGAACCAGCTAATTATAGCGAAACAAAGAAGTGATTTCTCAAGAACATTCTGTGCTTCCTCAGTGTAATCAAGAGATCTTGAGAGGCATTCAGAGCCTTCATTCAAGGAAGCTGTGTCATATCGGCATTTGTAAAACTCTTTATAAAGAAGTGATGTGGGAATTAAAGCACCAGACAAGGAACATAGTGGCCCTGAGATCTAATCCAAATTCGGTAAATCAGGGTTTCTAAACATATTTTTATGAGGGTTTCTCACACTGTGTTCTGAGATGAAGGTGGGGAGGAAGAGGAAACTTTTTTATATCACCAAGTGCGCATGGCAGGAGTTGCTTGTAGCCCAGACACTGTTGCCTTCCCACTCAGTAACATTTCCAGATGCTGTGGCCATTTGTACTCCTCTCCCAGAGTCAGAGTTCGTGAGGGGCTGCCTCGGGTGGCTGTGGCCTGCTGCACCTTGGGTTAGGGCTTCTCTACAGGAGGAGGCATGAGGTGAGAACCTGTTCATCCGTGCTGGGTGATGAGTGGCTTCAGTAGGAGGAGTTCCTGTGGGGCATTTCCTGTGGGTTTCCCACTGAGAATTGGTTTGACTTGCATTTCAGAATATAGGAGGTGGATTTCCAGGCAGAGGGTGTTGAGTTTAGATTGAAATTACTCTCTGCCCACTTCCTTATGGGTTAATAAGGAAAACCATGCATGGAATAACTAATAAGATGATGGGAAGGTAGCTACAGGGTACTCTAAGATGCTTATTAAAAACAGGTAGTAAAACACTGGGTCAGGGTGAAGTGACTAACCCACAAAGCTTAAGTCTGAACAGTTCCTGAAAATATCAAGTACTGACCTTGACTAAGTCTAATACTTGGATATTTTAACTTCCCCATCGGTAAAATGGGGGTGATGGTGCCTTTGTCAACAGTTATCAGATGCTATACCAAATGTAGAATTAAAATAGTCCCAGCTCCATGTGCTCATGAAATGAGCTAATAAACAAATGAAAATCAATAGAGGAAAAGGGAGAGGTATATGTGGTATAAAGGAGAGATTAACTAGAAAGTATTTGACATAAACACAGTGCAAGGAGCTAGGGCTGACCACTGAGCCAAGGAAACTCAACTCATATTTCCCTGGCTCTCGTCACCCTATATCTCATTCCAATCTATATCAAGGAATTGCAGTGGTTTGTATAATGGATGGCAATGCTTACCTCTGAGAACATTAGCATGGTGTTTTCAAGGGTTCATCATTAATAGAATAAAATAATAAAATGAATCATAAAAGTAATTAATATTCAGCTTCATCACAATGTAATGAGTCAAATATTTTACTGGGTTGATTTCTCATGTGCCCTTATAGGTAAGCAGAATAAGATGAGGTTTATTATTCTGAATAGAGGGGAGATAGTTCATTGGTGGCTGCATCAGGTTTGTAGGTTTCATGAAACAAAGATAATAACATTTCAGGGGAAAGACAATGATTTCAGTAGATTTTGCAAAAAGGACAAAAAAAATGTTGTGCCTCAAGCTACTGAAACAACAAAGCCTGGTCTCAGTTGGTTATAGGGTCTACCTGATGTAATTAAACAGACTTGGGTTGGAATGGAAACAGCAGTATTGGTGAGTCTCATACAACTTTGAATTTGAGTTCTTCTTAAAGAAAAGTCTAAACCTTTAAATTATGATTCAGAAAGAAAAATCTGCTTCTATTTCTCTTCCAATTCTTTTAAGTCCTGAGAATTCATCATTATTCCAAGAAAATAAACACTTCTCATCAGCACTATGACTTCATAGAAAAACACTTTCCTTTCTATCAGGTTACTGCTACAGTTTTCTTTTCTTCTATCTACAAATACAATCACTTCTTTCCGTTGTAATTTTTTTTTACAGGCCCTTTCTTGGACATTCTCTTGATGATCCTTACAACCATGCTGTGAGTTAGATGGATCAAGCATTATTATGGGCAAGGACATGAAGGCCCCAGAGATAGCAGCCTGGCCAAACTATCTGGCTGGCGAGGAGAGAGATAAAAGGTGGAGCACAAATCATGTGACATTTCATATAATGCTGTCGGGAGCACCAGAAGATAGTTAAGATGTTTCTTCTGAACCTTTCACATTTCTCCCCAAAGACGCATAGGTGTGCTTAGACTTCTATTACGACCAATAGAATTAACCCCCAGTCTCCCCATTGTCGACTTGCGACAGGTAAGGTTGAAAATAGGGCCTTATGCGAAAGTATAAGGCAGCTGAGAAGAGGACTCTTTTTTTTTTTTTTTTTTTTAAGATTTTATTTATTTATTCATTTATCCCCCCCTTGCTGCCTGTGCTCGCTGGGTCAGCTAACCACGCCGAGCGGGCGGGCTTGCCTTCACCAGGAGGCTCCGGGAACCGAACCGGGGCCTCCCATATGGTAAACGGGAGCCCTACTGATTGAGCCACAGCCGCTTCCGGAGAAGAGGACTCTTGAATCCTCTTCAAGAGCCAAATCAGTGAAACTCTGCAGCTAATGGTGGAAGAATCGGCAGTGAGGTTGGTGGTTCTGATACACAGCTGCTCGCATGGCCTTGCCTTTGTGCTTGTAGGTAACTGGACCCAGCCTCACTTCAGAGCAGCCCCGCTCTGATAAGCCACATTGTGGAAGTCTTCCAAGGATCTTACTACGCGTAAATTGTAAAGTAGTCCACGCCTGCCTTTCGTGCTGATGCGTTTGCTGTGTTCACTCACGCGTCCGCCCCCAGCCCACCCTCACTGCCTTGGCAACCCCATGTCCTCAACTGGGTGCCAAGGCACGGGGGACAGTATTCTCACACCTCGGTGTGCATTAGAATCACCTTGTACGATTGATAAAAACACAAACACTAGGTACTTGTCTTCTACACAGAACGGGATTTCTCCACCTTGGCACTATTGCCATTTGGGGCCAGATAATTCTTTGTCGGGGGTGGAAAGATGGGCTGTCTGTGCTTTGTAGGATGTTTAGCAGCATCCTTTGCCTCTACCCACTAGATACTGGTAGCATCCCTCTGCTCAGTTATGACAACCAAAAATGCCTCCTGACATTGCCCAGTGTCCCTGAGTGAGAAACCACAGCCTTAGAGAGTCTTGTTCCTAAGGGGAGACGGGGCCTAGGAGTCTACTTTCAACAGGCTCCTCAGGTGACTGTAGCTCCTAGGAACTACACGCCCAGCCCAGAGTCCCTTTAAGTGTCCTACTGGGCCTTTTCTTCCCTTTCAACCCCTTACGTGCCCCAGCCACTACTACCTGGCCACTCAGAGGCTGGAAAGCTGAAGCTCCATTCTTCTCTTCCCAGGTCAGGCCTGCAGAGTGGTGCTGTCCAGAGGCAATTAATTAACCAAATAAACAAAACCGTGCCATGTGCTCACCAGCAGCCCCCTCTCTGCATCCATGGGGGCATAGGTGCTTAATCATGGGGCCCCTTTAGAGGCAGTGTCCCTGCTGTGGTTGCATAACCCAGGAGAACAATAAATAGCTCCCCCGATAGGATCTTTAGACACAACAGGGTAAGAGAGCATTGGTGTGGCAGGTTTCTGGAGGGGGGGAATATTTGGAGCAGATGACACCTGGCAGCAATTTCCTGGGCAGCCTGGTATTTTCCCTGCATGAAGACCAGACCTAAATTGGCCTCAGGTGAGGTAGCCTCAAGCAGCTCTCCTCATCCTGCATGATACACATGCCAGGCACTGGCAAAGCAGAATCTTGTTTCCAGCACGGATGATTTGAATGCTTTGAGGAATTCCGTTGTTTAGTCTGTCTCCTGGGGTTGAAACTTCCTATCCAAATGGTCATACTGGGGATGTTATTTTCAAACTGGCATGAGAAGAATTTCCTCTGGGGACTGTCAAAGTGCTGCAATCTGGAAGAGCTAGTCCATTTGAGAGGGAAAGGACTTCCACAGGGATCTTTACAGAAAGTGAACATTTTGTTTAAAGTGAGCCTGGATTCAGTCTGTCAGCACAAGGGCTTCCAGCTATTGTGGCCGATGGCCTCGTGTCAACAGGTGCTTTGCCAAGGGGACACTG
The DNA here is from genome assembly GCA_026826555.1 of Tolypeutes matacus. NCBI lineage: Eukaryota > Metazoa > Chordata > Mammalia > Cingulata > Chlamyphoridae > Tolypeutes > Tolypeutes matacus. The sequence goes on along the minus strand of JAKSZT010038599.1, from coordinate 22,034,876 downwards.
AATGTATTAATGTCACCTGTGTTCCTTGATCCACTCCCCCTTTCTTAAGAACTTAAGCCACAGCAGTTATATTTAGAAATAGGGTTGCCTTTATTTGTTTCTTGGAAGACTGAATAAATGCTTGGGGTATCAGCTTGTGGCTATTATATATCTTATAATAGCACCCTGGCGCTTTAAGCTCTTTTCCATCCACCAATAAGCACACCTGAGTCAGAGAGTGGCTTCCAGTCCTCAAGGAGAACTCACTGTGTCTGTCTCCTACCCATTCATGAAGAGAAATACGTAGCTATATGACCAGCATGCTGTTGTGATAGGAGAAGACCACCACTGCCACTGGAAGAGCTTCTCCTCGGGACCCTCTTATAACACCAATTATTAATTATGGGCCAATGTCAAGAAAAATGAAGTGCAGAAATTGTGGCTGACCAGCTGCTTGGTTCAAAGACATTACAAACGTGGGGCATTTCAGTCTCACGTTTAATCCTTGTTCACAGTTTACACAATGATTATGAGTTCACGCACATCCCTTTACATTCTCCCCTGGCTTCTATGTTTATATGGCGAGGAAGCATCAGAGCAGGCAAAACCAAACAACTGGTCTCAAGCTGAAATAATTTATAGAAAGCTAAATATTGTCTCAACCACTGTCAATTTCTCTGTGCCTCAGCCAGGGAGCTGTGGGGGCAGAATATGAGCTGGTAGCATGTCTGACCCAGGCTGAACCATAGAATTTTAAGATAATGAGGGACATTGGAGATTGTCCAATCCAAGCCCTTCACTTTATAGACGAGGAGATTGAGGACCCGAAAAATGGGGTATCTCATATCCGCTGCATATCTTTTTAATTTCTGACCCAGTTTTCTGTCCATCACAGAATTCTGTTGCCCATAAAATGTTCTTTCCCAACAACCACTCCCTTGCTGGGCAAAAAAAGAATAAATTTCTCAACCTATGCCAACTGAGTTTAGCTTACCAAAAGAAAGAGCAAGAAGGCTGAAGTACAGTACATAGGGAGAGACATTTAAAAGACTGATCATGTGGGGAGCAGATGTGGCTCAACTGGTTGAGCACCTCCTTTCCACATGGGAGGTCCCAAATTCGGTTCTCAGTGCCTCCTCAAAAAAAAAACAAAAACAAAAACAAAGCAAAACAAATGAAATAACCAACTCAGAAATGTGGCTCAGTGGTTGAGCGCTGGCTTCCCACATACAAGGTCCCAGGTTCATTCCCCATTACCCCATACCTAAAAAAAATTTTTAAAAGGTTGATTCTGTGCTATCCAATATGGTAGCCACTAGCTACATGTGGCTATTGGACACTTGAACTGTGGTTCTTCCATACTAAGATGTGCTGCAAATGTAAAACACATGGTAGCTCTCAAAGAGTATGAAAAAAAGGAGGTAAAATATCTCAATAATAAATTTTTCTATTGATTACATGTTGAAATAGTAATATTTTAATAGATTGGTTAAATAAAATACATCATTAAAATTAATTTTACCTGTTTCTTTTTACTTTTTTGCATGTGGCTACTAGTAAATTTTAAATTATCTATATAGGGAAGCGGCTGTGGCTCAATCAGTAGGGCTCCCGTTTACCATATGGGAGGCCCCGGGTTCGGTTCCCGGGGCCTCCTGGGAAGGCAAGCCCGCCCGCACGGCGTGGTTAGCTGACCCAGCAAGCACAGGCAGCAAGGGGGGGATAAATGAATAAATAAATAAAATCTTAAAAAATAATAATAATAAAATAAATAAATAATCTATATAGCTTACATTAAATTTCTTTTGGACAGGCCAATGCTCTAGAATATTCACACACACAAAAAAAGGATTGAATGGAATTAGGATCATACTGTTTTGAAAGGACAAGAACTATATGTATATTAATATGTGTATGTATATAGATGTATGTATGCATGTAATTTTTTTAAGAAGGTACCAGGGATTGAACCCAGGACCCCATACATGGGAAGCAGGTGCTCAACCACTGAGCTATATGTAATGTTGTATCTTGCATTTCCTATTTAATATTAATTCATAATCATGTTTCCATTTTATTTGCTATTCTTTTCAAGTATGATTTTACCTTTTTAGGGTGGACTTTTTCAAACATGCATAAATGTAGAGAGAATAGAAAAATGAACCCCTATGTACATATCACCCAGTTTTAACAATTATCAATACTTCGTAATTTTATTTCACCCCTGCTCCCTCTTTTTTCTAAAATATTTTAAAACAAATTCTAGACAATGTCTTTTTACCCAGAAATATTTCAACAAAAAAATATGGCTTTAAATAGGTATATGGTATTCCATCTTCCAGTATGCCATAATTGATTAAGAAAGGGACTTTTACTTAGACATATACTTGAGTTGTTTTCGAATTTTCACCACCTAAGCAATCTCTAATGAAATCCTTTAATATAAACCTCTATTTTTAAAGAAATGGAATTCCTGATTCAAAGTAGAATAAGATTTTAAAAATACTTGATACATATGCCAAATTGCTGTCTAAAAATGCACTCCCTACCATTAGTTTATGGATACAATCTCTACCATTAAGATGCTCACAGTTTAACTGGAGAGATGGACATATTCACAACTGATAAATGCCATAGGTTACAAAGGTTCAAAAGAAAAGAATAGTTTTATCCTGAGGGTTTAAAAAGGCTTTAAGTTGGGTCTTGAAGGTGGGGTTTTATTGGCAATGGAAGGGGAACAGGCACTTCAGGCAGAGGCTAGAGCAGATGCAAAGGCACTGAGATGGGTGACAATTTGCATTCCGGCAGGGCAGGCCGTAGGTGTGGCTGGAGAGAAGAGTCTCACATCACCATGTTTGTGAAAGGCTGTGAATGAATTTGTACTTTATCTTTACCAGCAGCTCAGCTAACAGTTTTCACTGGGCTATAAGATTTTTTCCCAAAAAGTAGTCATTCTAATATTAAGTTGTATTTGTTAAAGATGGTTTCCTCCACTTACTGCCAGGGTAGGTTAGTTGATTGGTAGTAATTTAGATATGAGAATTCAGGATTATGGAAATAGTTCAAAAGTAGCTGTTGAGTCACTTAAAAAGCAACCAGTACTTATCATCTTACATCAACATTTATAAACTCACTAAATTGAATTTCTAATATAAAAATGGAGGTGAACACTTAGGAAATGTATCTAGTGACTGTGTTGGTTCATATCACCATTTATTAGAAGAGGTCTTTTTTTTTTTTGCTGAATGTGACTAAAATTAGACTGGAACATTTATTAATTTTTTTTCTTTGCCAAAAAGTCCAAAACATTGCTATAATTCTTCCAAGAAAATGGCCTGGATTTTTTTAATCAACTGCCTATAACCAAGAGATTATTTTGATTAAACAATAATTAGATACTGGCAATTTGCAGAATCCAGTTTGCAAATTACCTTTTTTCCCATTTTATTAAATGACAAGGTACAGGCTGACACTGGTCAGGTGGTGTTTCCTAAAAATGTTACTGAGCTAACAAAGAGCCTCATTATTTTGCCATTAGCCCCACTAGTCAGGGGATACACCCCTTTTCCTGGCCATCCGTGCACTCTCCCTGAAAGGGAGATGCTGTTTCAGCCACAGGATAATAGCATCACCTACCATGTTTTAGATCCAAGAACCTTCCATGACTGACTCTACCTTTAAGAAGTTATATTTGAAAACTCATTGGGCCGCTTGATACCATCATTTTCAAACTTCAAAATATAATTTTCTCCCTTTACAATAATCCTTTACTCATTCTTTGTCAGGAACATAAACCCCATGCCTACATTTGTGTCTCCTTAGATTTCTGGAGGGTCCTGGGGTTTAATCCAGCTGAAGGTATGACAATTACTTATCTGTATTTTTGTTGTGATAAACAACTCATAACAAATGAAATGAGATCTTCCTAAAAATGTGAAAAATTTCTAGGAAAGTTCAGATCCAAAGAATATTAGCACCAAATTCCATCATATAGAGACATGAATCCTTGCTGATTGTGATAATTCCCTGCAGCTTCCCTGCCCAATATCCTGTTTCCATTGTTGGCAGATGGGTACAGGCTTGATTTGAACAACTTAGAAGTCCACCTAACCCTAATAAACCTGGGGTCCCTGTTTACTCCCTCTGGAATAATTATACAGATTAAAATGTTTGACCTCACTGATTTCAGTACAATTCTCTGGTGATAGAATTTAGTCATGAAAATGTTGAGTGATAAATAGAGTGTTTGGCAAGTGGCCAAAATTTAGGCTTCACTTAAGCTTTATTCTGCTTCCTTTCTTTGCTGTGTCTTTTCTAGGCACTTTTGAATTCCTAGTGAAGTGAAAGAAAAAGGAAAGAAGAATTGAGAGCTAAAAGGTGCAACTCTAGAGCCCACGTGTGATGGAAAGTAGGAGCGAGAGCCATGTTTAGGATTCATTGGGACAATAGGAGTCAAAATCAAACACCAAAATCTCAAAGGGTCAATGGCAAAGACAGAGCCTTTAACATAGATGCAAACCCTAAACTCTATTGACCAAAAATCATTCATTGAGAAAACGCGGTGGGCAAGTAGTACATTATGTTCCATGAGAATAAAAAAGCTGTTTATGACGTTTCCCCACCTCAGATATTTTATAACCTTAGTATCCATGGTGTGTGTGTGTCTGTGTGTGTTGGAGAAGCAAGTGTGGAAATGGGATGATGAAAAAGTAGGGGGTGTTGTTTAACATATTGCAATTCTTGTATGAGAGTAATGAACCGGGAGTAGAGTAACTAATTGTTACATAGGTGGTTGGCATCAAGAATGTACTTAATGAAATATTCCTGTATCATTCATTCAACAAGTGGATACTGAGAGCCTACTATTTATCAGGCTCTCTGGATACTCCAAAGAGGGATCTCAGGCTTGTAGTAAGAGTTGAAAGAGGATCCAGTAGGTTTCATTTAAAGGTTTAACCCTTGAAGCTAGCACTTGAAGAAACCTTGATGTGGCTTATTTTAAGTCATAGAAATCCATCCTCATGTTTATTGAGGTGGCCTTTCAGCATACCCCTTGAGCTATATATAAGTTTGGGGACTGTTTTGTCATATTGGACATCCCTTTATGGGCTGTTTGCCTGATTATATCTCAGTTGTATCTTGTAACTAAATAAAAATGTAAGAAGTCAACTCCTAGCATTTTAGATAAAACACTGATTTGTGCAGCTCATTGTACTCTCCTGCCCCATCACCCTGGTCCTGCCTGCCCCACACTGTGGCAGGTCAGAGGGGTAACTGAACACTCACCAGTGAAGGAGATGGCAATGAGCCTTAATTCCTCCCTTTTCCAGCCCAAATGATTCAATAGCAGAGAAAGAAACTCTATTCCAGTTCTTCCCATGAGGGACCAGCACAGCTAGGCCTAACTACCCCAGACTTTAAACAGAGATGGTTCCCAAAAACAGCCTTCAGGGAAGGATAAAGGAAATATCTCAGTAGCTACTCTGAAAGCAAGGATACCTGGTCATCCAACCATCAACAGTGAAAGATTTCAAGAGTCCACACAGCATAAATTGGTTGGTGGGCAGTCATTTCTAAGCAGACTTGTATAATTAAATCAAACTCATTGGGAGATGGAAAGGGGTGGGGCAGTGGTTCTCAGCCTTGGCTACACATTGAGATCACCTGGGGAGCTTTAAACACACACACACACACACACACACACACACTGATTTTAGTAAACCCATCCCAGAGATTCTGATTTAATTGCTCTGAGTTTCTAAATCTCTCCAGGTGATTCTATTGTTTAACCAAGGTTAAGAACCACTGGATAGGGAGAAAGCATACTGATACATTGATGGTAGAGTTGTTTGGCAATATATTTTGAAAGCCTTAAAAATAGGCTTTTCTTTTGGTCCTGTTATGGAATAGCAAAACAAAAGCATACATATGTATATGAATGCATATGCAAACTAAGGAAGTCTTTAATAAATATCTGCCATGAACTCAACCCTGTATGTATGATTTAGAATACAAAAGAAATATAAGACATGGGATCTCAGGAAGTTTGCAATCTAGTTAGAGACCCAACCAACATCCTTGCAGGACTCTGTCAATATGTAAAAAAAAATCTGAGCTTCTGAGTTTAAGCAAGTACAGTTTATATTGCACTCATTCCTGCATGTCTTATTTCCTATGCTAGGTTGCTAAACGCTGGGGGGCACGGTCTTAGTAGCACCTAGCCTTGTGCCCTATATTTGGTAGGCTTCAGTAATTACTCAAATGCTTGTGGAATGAATGGGTTCAGAGAGAAGAGAGATTGCTATGAAGCTTCAATGGAGAAAGTGGCATCAGGAGCAGGCCTTGCATAGAATAAAATTTGTGTAAATAGTGGCCATTCCAGGTAAGAGATTGGCTTGAACAAAGACCTGGAGGCAGTAAAGGGTTTTGATGTGAGAAGGGATAGTTTACAAACTAAGGTAAAAGGCCTTGTCTAAAACAACCCAATCTAAAAAGGACAAAAGACTTGAATAGACATCTTTCCAAAGAAGATATACATATGGCCAGAAAACAAATGAAAAGAAGCTCAACATCATTAGCCATCAGGGAAATAAAATTCAAAACCACAATGAGATACCGTTTCACATCTATTAGAATGGCTGCTACCAAAAACACACACACAAAACAAAACAAAACAGAAAACAATAAGTGTTGGAGATGATGCAGGGGAAATAGGAACACTCATTCATTGCTGGGTAGGAGTTGCAGCACCACCTAGATTTCACGCACACCTGGCACATAGGTAGGCGGGAGGCTCCAGTCTCTGGAAGTATACCTAAAAACTCCAGCATCACATATAGGTTTGAATAGAAGGGACTGGTGAACCATGTGCAGGGAGGGAATCCTGTATTTTATGCATGATTGTTTTGTAAACCCACAGCTTCCCTAATAAAGGGAAAAAAAAGCCTTGTCTAGCGCAGTGACTGTGCCAAACTAAAGGAACTGAGCACAGCAAGACCATAAAAGCGAGCCTGGAAAGAGAAGAGGTTTTTAATTATCCAATAAGTAAATGAATCGGTGTTTCGGGCAAACAGGAAAAGCATCTGCTCCCACCCACCCCCTCCAAATATTTGCATAATGCAATTTTGGGGAAGTAAAATACGATTTTCAGAAAGGAGTAAGGTTGTTTCCTTTAACTGTATGGAGACAGAAGGGGAGCTCATTTAGCAGCCATAGAAACTAGCTAGAAGAATAAGATTTTTTGGTTGTTTCATGCACACATGAAAGGCCCCCCACGCCTCCACATGACACATTCTCAAGCACGATGTAAGGAACAACACAATTAATTTCCTAATACCTGAGTGCTGCATCCAGCCCAGAAAGGGCTTGGAGAGACTCACATTTCATACTTATCCTAGGAGCTAGATTGGAATGCACTTTGAGGAATGAAGGAAATGTTTTAAAATGTCATCTGGGAATGATTTTCTCTTGGGTGCCTCACCACTTTCCTGCTTCCCCCAGCTCCATGCAGAGCCATGACAACCTCTGGACAGCCCCTGGGGTTGTATAGTCTTCACAAAAAACACCAGGCACTCAAAAAAGACTCATCGCAGGCGGCTGGAAACCTGGGCTGCTTTCAAAGCTGGTCAGAAAACCTCACTGGGCAGTCAGTTCCGATACTTAGAAACCCTCACCACCATGAAATCCACCCTTTCCCAGTCACCCTAAAAACACTTCCTAGTCAATCCTGAAATAGAAACCAAAGCACCGTTGATCCACAGCCCAATTTCCCGAAAATGAGAGGCTAGACTTTGGTCATTGCCAAGTGTTTTAAAAGTAAATAGAACAATTCTGAATGGAACCAAGAATTTCAGGGACCAAATGTTAATGGAAAATAAGATGACGATCTCTCCCCCCTGCCCCTACACACACACACGCGCCTCTTAATCCATGGACAGTTAATGGAAAACTCAAATCATCTGCAGCATGGTAATTATCTCCCATCACTCTGCTCCCCCTTCCCCCAAACATATCCAGGAACACAACTCAGTGACCCCAAAGATGCCAGAGACTCTCAGAATGGATAAACCATTCTGACGTCTCAATGAGGAATTGACCTGGCATATGGACTGTGCCCAGGTCCTCAACCATCCCTCATTAACCACTGTCAACTTCACATCTGGTTTCAGCTTTGGAATTCCCAGGCCTAAATAAGCACTGGTATTTATCAGGCGCTCCTGGCTATCAGCTTGGCTCTTCCTAACTAAACAATGAAATCAATTCCCTTAGCTGATGGAAAGCCTTGGAACTGCCTAAGGTTTGGACCTGCAAGGACTGCTGTGAGGGACTGTCCTTGGGCAGGAGTTGGGGGTGACATTTTGGATGCCTATCTATGAGGGTGTCATGGGAGGGACCTGAGAGCACAGAAGTCTCCACCAATCTAGCTTCTGTTTCTGTTAAGTCTTTGGTCAAAACAAGAAAAGAAAAAAGATGCAGCAGAGTATCATGGTTAGGAAAATATTCTTTGGAGCCACAACCCTGACTTTAAACTCTTCTCTGCCACTTGAAGAGCAACCAGGTTGTCCCGATTTTAAAACTGGAAGTCCTGCACCCCAGGAACCCAGTCCTGGGGAAACTGGGATGGGTGGTTACCTTAGGTACTGACCGCATGCCCTGGGCAAGTGAACTTTTGTATTAAGTTTCCACTTCTATGAAATGGGGATAATAATCACGCCTACTTCATTAGGTGGTTGTGCGTATTAGAACGTAGAGTGCTCAGAGCTGCCTGGCTCCTGTTAAGTACTACCTGTGTTGGCTATTAATATTATTAAAAGGTAGCTTCACACATATCCACAGGGTTTAAATCAATAACAGAATCCCAGACAGAGCTAAGTTTGACTCTGGCTCTCCTGCTTTAATGCTCTGTCATCTTGGATAAGTTACTTAACCTCTCTGAGCGTCATTCCCCCAATGGAACTAATATAACCCATCTCCGGGGGCATCTGGGAGTAGGATATGCCTTGGCACCATGCCTGGTGATAAAGTACAAGCACTGAATAAATGTGACCTCGGGTAGTTACTATTATGGCTGTTATTAACAGGAAAAAGGGAGATATACTCCTAGCAGGCAGAGGGTGACAAGCTGCCTCTTTTCTCCCTCTGATAAAGCCTGTTTCCAACCATAATGCCCTGTATTTATGCTGTGCATTTGACTATCTGGATGCTTGGGTTAAGGGGCTCCCCCTAGAGGAAGAATTTTTGAAAATCACCTGAGATGCCCACACACCCAGTCAGGATCTTTTTTAAACTTCTGCTTTTAGGATGCTTCGGGCCACACCAGGTTAGCTTCCGAGGCAGGCAGGAGGATGTGGGGGTGGGATGGGGAGAAAAATGGCAGGGAGAACATAAGCCCGAAGGCATGTGGGGACCTCTGTAACCTCCTCCCCCACCCTTCGACCCCACCAAGCATTCTGCACTGACAAATGGGCCTGTTGACAAAGGGCAGGGGCAACGGCACGGGCAGTATGACGCTGACGGCTTGCGCCTGTCAGCTGCAGCCTGGAGATGCTGGCTTGATTGGAGCCAGCCTGGCTGAAGCACTGGCATCCTTGCCAGCTCAGGCTGTGTGCATTCCTCCTGTAGTCACTCGGTAGCTGGAGGGAAGAGTAGCTGTAATAAAGAATATAAGGTTATAAATACCCTGCTCCTAATTTTCCTTGCTGCTTCTCCACCTCCTGTTGTTACAATCACCTCCGAATTGTCAGTCAACCAGGGTACATGGCTTCCTACAGTCCTCAGGTGCTGCCTGCCTCACTGAAAAGTATGGGTGCAAACCCCAGCTCCTCCACTTACCAGCTGTGGGATGTTGGGAGAGTTACTTAATCTCTCTGGGCCTTAATTTTTCATTGGCAAATGGGTATATAATAGGATCTTCCTCATAAAGCTGATGTGAGGATTAAATGGGTTAAGATGTGTAAAGAGCTCTTAGACGAGTGCCTGCCTGTGGTAAGTGTGCTCAAAGTGCTGGCTGTATTTATAAGGTATTATTAATTTGGGAGTTGAGATCCGAAGGAGAAAAAGAGGATTCCATGGGCTGACTGTAATGACCCAGAAAAGATAGATGGAAAAGGAGAACCGTTAACTTTAGGAAAAAAGAATATTCATTTCCTCCCTCCCCACTCCAAAAAAGAATAAAATAAAAATTGGCACAGCGTGGCGACTGGCAAACTGTTTCTCACGCCTGCACGCCTCTGGGTGATCTATCCCACAGGAACATGTCAGCATCTTTGGTAAACCATGTCATGTGTGCTGGCTTATGTTGGCATTGGACCATTTGCTTCCTGGGCATTCTCTACCTTAAAGGCACACTGTGCCTCCCCCAGCCTCACCCTGCCCATGCCAAGAGACTGGGTTTGAGCTGCCCATAACTTGGCCTGCGTTTTCAAGTCGTTTTCCAGTTTGTTTTTAATTTCCCCTTTCTGGTGTTCATTAACAAGTGAGGCAGAGGTGCCTGGAAGAGCTGGGGACATTTTCCCCAGTGGTTTGGAGGCAGAAGAAAGGGGCTAATGAAGGGAAGGAGTGTGTGATTGGAGTGATGTGAGGTTCTCCAGTGTGAGGGCAGTGCAGGCTCAAGTTCATACTCACGGTCTAAACTGACCACCAAAGGGTGGGCTTGCTGAACTGATGAGCTCCTTTACTTCTTTACTGATGCTGCTGAACCCACGACTACACACACATGCTAATATTTTTTTCATGTTTGGCTTCTGGTAGCTATGTTTGAGGCCATGAAATTCAAACACAGGAGACATGGGTTGTAGCTTAGAGGGAGAAAAAGTTATGCAAAATCAAGAATGACTTTACATAATGTTTTTAAACCAAATGAATATTGTTTAAGAAGATGCAGGTGTGGTGAGTGACATGTAGAAAATTATTATCCAATCTGAACTCAGAATGTTCCTGAAAGGGGTCCTAGACTCAGGGATGCCTGAGAACCAAGTTGTATTAATAGAAGTCGTATTATTGTTATTTGGCGTTTCTTCTAAATAACATGATCAGGACTTAATTAGCAAGGGTAGATGCTGCTTGAGGGTGGGCTTAAGCTGGAACTGTTTTAGAAGATGATGACTGATACATTTATTTTTTACCCCGAACTCAATAAGCATTTCTAGTGCTAACATTAAAATAATTGTGAAATATTGCTTATCATGAATTTGAAATATATAGCCTGGCTTCTTTCAATAAAAGAGTCAAAGCAGCCTACAAATATTAAAACATCTGGGCCAGCATGATTAAAAGTACAAACAGAGAGCATTTAATAAAAGGACTTTCTCAGGCCACTTTAACACTTATGGCTCACAGCCCCATCCACAGGCTCTCTTTGATTCCATCCATTGGTTTGTCTCCTATAGAGTTTTGGCAGGCTCCAGAGCTCTCGGAGTCTTCTTTTTGTCTTCGTGTCCTTCTGTCCACTTGACTGTGATCACTGTTTGAGTTCATGCTTTTGAAAGAGGATAGAAACCAGGTGGGCTCTGCTCATTTTCTCCTAGAATAACCTTGCACTCCTGGTGCTTCCTCAGTATGCTGTCTTTCATGGGAGGTAGGGGGTGGGTATGGGAAATTGTGATCTTTTCTGTATTGGGAGGAGTAAATACAGAAAAACCAACTTAACACAGCAAATGTGTCATCAGCTATATTACTGATGAAAGCCACAGCCTAGAGAGCACGCACTGTGCCAGGCACTGTTCTAAGAGCTTTCCATGCATTTCCTCATTTAATCTGCACAACCCACCTTAGGCTGAGGAAACTGATGCTCAGTGGCTAAGGAGCTCACCCAAGCTCACTCAGCTGGCAAATAGTTAGAGCTGGGATTGGAATTTTTTAAAAAATGTATTTCAGTAGCACTAAAACACACACACACACACCAAAACAAAACACCCACTGTACCAGCAAAATCTATCAAAAACAAGGAATATGGCAATTATTACTCTTAGTCCTACTCAATGCATAATAGGGTTTCCAAATCCAGATCTAATAAAATTCTATCAAAGTTCTTAGGGATGTAGGTGAGAAAAAAGATAGAGTAATTAAAAACAAAAGTCTTTCTCCCCCTCTTTCCTCTTCCATTTTGCATCTTGAATTGGAGTGTAGGGAAATGGAAAGGAAAATCATGAGTTTGCTGAGAGAAAATGGAGGCTAATATCTAAACCACAAGTAATTATGTGTTTCCAGGATTGTGTGGGCTTATCCCTTAATTCCCAGTGTGGTAATTTCAGTAAACAGAACACCAAAAGGATGACTGTTGCTCAGTTCAGTTCAGCAAATACTTACTGAGTGTCTGCTCTGAGAAGTATGTATGGTATACAGGCCCTCTGAAAGGTACCCGGTAAGAGAAGATACCATGTTTATATCACAGGGAGAAATCCAACATTTTCAAAGCTTGCTTCCATTGGCCTAATTTGGGAGCTACACTCCCCAACCACACCCCCAAGCAGTTCATTCCAGTCTCTCTGAAAAATGTAGCTGCCTTTGGCATTTAGGTTCATAGACTACACTGTTGGGATGGTATATTTAGGTTTCAAAATATTGCCCATTGATTAAACTATTTTTCAAATTAAAATGTTTGCCCTAACTGAGCAAATAAATGTTTCTGCATTAATGTTAGTATCTCAGCACTGGTTAAATAACTAGTCCTCGTGGCCTGTCAGTGTTTCAGGACTCTTAGCTTGGTGAGTCTGGGTTCTGAAGTAGTGTGGGGTGGTCTGCAGACTAAGACTGCACAGTGCTAAGGAGAGGCTCCTTGGGCATAAAAGCAAATGAATTGTCCTAGCAACCTGATTCGTGTAGATGGCTAATTTAGATCACAGACTAGGAACTTGAGTTTACTTCTTTCAACAGTACAAGTCATCCTTTCATTCAGACATCATACATTGAGCACCTTCTATATATGCCAGTCGTTTTGCGCACTAAGCATCCAACAATGAAGAAAATAGAACCCAAGGCCCTGCCCATTGGAGCTTGTATTCTATAGGGGAAAGATAAGCAGGAAAGTGGAGGTAGAGATAGGATGTGCCAGAAAAGAAGCTGGGCTATTTTGAATAGGGCAGTCAGGGACAGTGAATTGTAATTAGAGATCTGAAGGAGATAAGGGAGCAAGCCAAGTAGCTGTCTGGGAAGAGTGTTCCAGGCAGGATAAGAGCAAAATGTAAAAACTCTGAAACAGGAACCTGTCAAAGCATGTTTGAGGACTAGTGGGGGATGGGTGGCAGAAGGTGTGGGTGTATGTGAGACTGTTTTAGTTTGCTAAAAGCTGCTGAAAGCAATGTACAGAAATGGGTTGGCTTTTACAATGGGAATTTATTAGCTTAAAGCTTACAGTTCTGAGGGCATGAAAATGTCCAAATCAAGACATCAGGTGAAGCTCTCTCCCCAGAGACTGGCTGCTGGTGATCAGGCATGTGGTGGTGTCTGCTGGTTTTTGCCTTCTCCTCTAGGCTCTGTTGCTTTCAGGTTCTGGCTGCTCCATCTGTGGCTTTCTCTTTCATCTTCTATGGGTTCCTCTCTGAGCTCCTGTGTCTTTTTCATCTATAACAGACTCCAGTAAGAGGATTAAGACCTACCCTGGGTCATGTCTTACTGAAGAAATCTAATCAAAGGCCCTTAACTTAAGTAATCTAATCAAAAGATCCCACCTACAATAGGTTCACACCCACAGGAATGGATTAGCTCTAAGGGCATGATCTTTTCTGGGGCCCATTAAAGCCTCAAACTACCATCAACGGAACAAGCGAAGAATGAAGAAAGTGGAAGAAGAGGAGAAATAACAAGACAGAAAATATAGGACCTTGTAGGTCATTGTAAGGACGTCATGATTTTAGTAAAATAGAGAGCAATTTAAAAAGGAATATTCTGTCTGCTTTGTTGAGAATGGATGGGAAGGAAAGCAGATCAAGTGTGGAAGCAGGGAAACCACTTAGGAGACTGTCCAGGCAGAGATGATGGGGGCTTGTACAAGCGGGAAGCAGTGGAGGTGATGGGAAGTAGTTGGATTCTGGATATATTTTGCTGGACTGTATTTGGGGTGTCAAGGAAAAGAAAGGAATCAAGGATGAGCCTGAGGTTTTTGGCCTTAACAACAGGAAGGATGTAAGGTGCTATTTTAATAAAATGGAGAAGATACAGGAAGAGCTAGTTTGGCAGGAAAGAATAGAGTGTTAGGTTTCAGATGCCTATTTAACATCTAAGTGAAGACATGAGTCTGGAGTCCAGGGGACAGCTCAGCCCATGTGGGGAGAGAAAGTATAGATCCCCACAGCCTGGATTCAAAACTCAGGTCTGCTAGGTGAACTTGGACAAGGTTTCTCTCTACTTCTAGCTTCCATTTCCTCATCTGTAAAACAGGTAGTAAGGCTTATTTTAGAGGACAGGAAGGGGGGTTAAAGGAGACAATATAGGCTAAAATAACAGACAGCCCACAGTGGGAGATCAGGAGATATTGGCTGTTCTTCTCCAGGCTCCCTTTTGAGTTGCCAGATGGAGGACCAGGGTCAGGAGGTGGCAGTGGAGATGGAGTCACACTCAGCCCAGGCTCAGTCTCCCGGGTTGCTATCACCTGACAGAGGCCTTCTCTGGCCAGAGCTCTGTGAGTTCCTTAGGTTCCCAAAGGCCTATTTCCCAGCTGCCTTATCCAGGGACACAACAGAGAGCCTGCCACTATCTCACAGTGACCGTCTCCTCTCCACAGCACAGTCTCCCAGCCAGGCCAAGTTTCTGAATTGTTCATGCTGTCCAGTGGGACAGCAGAAGCCAACAGAAGACCCAGCTGCTGGTGGAGAAACTTGCCTTCCTCCACAGTCCCCTAATCTCGATTCTCTTTGCCCAAAAGAATGAATACATCCATTAGGGTCAAATCTCTCCCTTTCCGACTAAATAATAGCTTTGGGCAGGCTACTAGCTCTCCCATGAGTGAAAGATGAACAGCTAAGAATTCGGTCTTATTCTCCGACTTGGATCTGAAATGGGGCTGGGACAAATAATTAAAGGGAAAGCCCCCACTGGGGGCTGTCTTCCCAAACATGCCCCTGCATGTACCCTCTGGAACTGGGGAGAGAGGGAGGCTGGGAGCAGAGTAAAGAGAAGGGGTCGTGTTGCTTCCTGGAGGACTAAACAGAGAAATGGGTCTGACCTACTCATACTGGCAGGTTTTTTTTTTTTTTGGTTACTGTAAGTTAGAAATTGGCATCCCTTGAGATATATCTGGCCTGCAGATGTGTTTTGTTTGGCCCCACACAGTACTTTTACAAATTTTGAGTTTGTGGCCAACTTTTAAAAATCAAGAGATTTCACATTAAAAACCATTTCAGCTTCTAAATTGCTCCCTCTGGCAACACTGGACTGGCATTCTTCAGAAACGAAGTGGCTGCTGGGCCCTTAAAGCAGGACAGCGCTGTTCCCCAGAAGCCCCACCTGGCCTCCCCTCACTCATTTCCGCACCTGACAAGCATATGAGTTGGCAAGCCCCAACTTAGAGGGAGATCAGACTGGGCAATTAATAACTTCAACATGAGAAACTGACTCGATGCTTACCTAATACTGGAGTGAACCCAGGGAGAAAGAATGTGGAGGGAATTAGAGTGATCAAAGAGAGACTGTGTAGTTGGTCGGACAGCTACGCTGAGGATATGGCAGCTCGCTTTCTTGTGGGCAACTTTCATTCTATCATAAATGGATAAATTCATGGTCAGAAGGGAGCCCTCCCACTGCAAACCAGCTCCCTTTGCCCGGTGGGCTGAACTCTGCAGAGGACACCCCAGCAGAACCCCTGTGAATGACTTCTAGTCCCCAGCTTCCATTAGGAGTGAACTCATGGACTCAGGAATTTTTGCAAGAAGGGGGTTTGTTTTCCCTTTCTGTGTCCACCCCCCCCCCCAAAGAAAGAAAGAAAAATTCTGTGGCACATCCAGTGTCAGCATTCTTATATTAAGACTGATTTGCCTCTGCTCACTTTGACCTAGGGGCACGGGATTGCCAACTTCCTTCTTACTAAGGAAACTAATTACAGAGTTGCTTTGTTTAATGGACAGCACATCCAAAGTGCATGGTTTGGTTGAAAAATAATTGTTCGTGTTCTTCGTAAATCCTTCAAGTTCATAGCTATGTCCCATCACCACCTGAGAGTACTTAGTGCTCAGAATAACTAGAAGGGAGAATAAATCCTGCTTGCTTTGAACACAACCCAGGCTTACCATTTGTTCCTGTACTGGCCAATGCTAATCAGCTCTCACTCTCCCCTCCCCGCTATTGTGCTTGTAAATCAAGAGGCTCTAGTATTAGTCATCACAAAAGTGGTAATTAGTAAGTGCGAGCAGCTACCTTCATAGATCACTCTGTGCTTCAGATTCAAGCTAAGCCAATAAGTTGGAGAAAGCCAACATTATGCAAGTATGATTCACTTAAGCTGAACCTACTTTACACGAGGTTATGAGTGTGAACATTTAAATCTAGATCCTGCATCCTCCCCAGCTGTTGTAAAGCTATAAGATAAGGCCAAAGGGAAGGCTACTTGCCCATTTTATGTGCTTTCCTTTCCCACTCAAAACTGTGTCCTTGGAATCCCAAGGATTTGAAATAGCAATGGTTTCTTAATGATGCCATCTTGGGATTCAGATATTTTTAAATGCCTTAACCCTCCTCACCAATGTGGTAGCAGAATAAGATGCCACTTTCTTTTACCAGCATATGCTCCTGTCCCTCCAGAAAGCCATGGCTTCATGCTTTTGCCGGCTACTTGTCCAATTGGAGAATTCATCTCCTGGTCTGGGAGGTCACATGGCCAAAGGCATTGCTGCTTAGAAAAAAGGACTATTTCCAGACCAAATACATCATCTAGAACTTCCTTCCCATGCATTGCTAACCAAATACTACTGGCCTGCATAGAAGTGTGCCATTCACATAGTTATGACTTTGGAGCCAGTCAAATGCATGCTGACTTTATTTTTTTTCCATCACACAGTATTTCTTCCAGTTTTTGAGTTTCCCATATCAACCACTTTGCGATTTTTAAGCAGAATATTTCCCAGCCAAAGTTGCTAATCAGTACAGTACCAATTCATGCAGGGAGCTTGAACTCTTCCAGTGAAGAAGGGAAAGTACTAACAGTATGAGCTGGAGGCCCATTTCCTCTTCTATGAGATGTGCGCATTATATGATCTATGTCCTTTTCCACTAATATTAAAACCACATTTCATCAAATCGAAGATGCTCTTGATTATAAGAAGCAACATATTTTATGTACCAATAAGAAAAGAAAATAAGAAACCTGCTGCCTGCTAAACTATCCGAAACACCTTTAGCAATGTTCCTGCAATGCGTGAATTGATCACACCAGCCTCTTGTGGCTTTGAAGTCCATTTAGAGGAGTTTTGCAACATCCCCTGCTCTCAGCTGGGTTGCTTGGCATGTCCTAGGCAATCCTTTTGAATGAGCTCAGTAACAAAAGGTGACACTGCTTTTCATCTCCTTGCAGGAATCTTCCTTTCTAACATCCCATAAACCATTTGTTGTCCTTTTGTAAGAAAATATGGAATTGTGGTCCTTCTTCTAAAGATGAATATTTGCTTCATCATTATCAAATTTATACCCCGCTGCTTTGTTTTTTGAGACTTTATATATGTGAAATAACTTTTCATTTCAATGCTGAATCACAACGTAATCTTTTCTAAGGCATCTGAATGGCAATTAAATGCAAAGGTTTAGTACCAAAAATGTACTACTCAATGAAATGGCAAGATGGCCACCTATGGCCATGTTTGCCTGGCACAGACAGTGGCGCCTGGGTCATGACAGCCTCCTGACAACAGCAATTAAAAATGCAACTATCACACATCCCTCCTGATCTCAAAAATGCTAAAAAGTGAAATGGGCATCTTAGAATAAACGAATCACATAAAATAGCTACAATTTATTGAGAAATTATTATATATCCCGCAAAGTAATAAACTCTAGATAAGAGTTAATGTCAGTCAAACCCAAGAATTATGTAGAGATCAGAAAGTTTAGCCTGGCTGATAAAATTGCCCCAGAACGCACAGCTAGGTAAATTTCAGAGGCTGGCTTCTGAGCCAGACAATAGGACCTCTGTGCTTGTGTCCTGCCAGCTCTGTGGCAGAATAAAGCATGTGTGCGCATCAGTGTAGACTGCCATTTGAGTCAGCTTACTTTCAAAGAGCTCATCCCTAGAGGACTTTCTGTAATAAACTGATTTTAAAAAATGGTTTATAATGAGCACATCCATTATATGCAAATTGCCACTTCTTAAAGGAGCCTGTCAAATATCATCTCTGCCCTCACAACAGCTGTAGAAGCTGGCTGACTACCTCTGACTGCTCCATCACGGATGTGCAATGAGATAGTTAAATCATCACTATTTCCGGACCAAAATGCTACCTGAGAGCTGACATGACTTGCCCAGTGGAACACAAAGGTGCATTCCTGGCAAAAACTATGGACCCAGTCAGCTCAAACCTTGGTCCCCTGACCCACAGGCCTGTTCTCCATTTCTCTCTACTATAACAATGGCTTGCCTTTCCAACAAAGTTTTTGTTTTTTTAAACACTGATAGTGAATGAATAAAGACAATTATATATATATATATATAATTTTTTTTTTTTTTTTTTTTTTTTTGTCAAAGACCATAGAAGCTGTTAAAAAACATGGCAATGAGTGAAATTTTTCCATGCACTGGGCTCAGAGGAAAGAGGGAAGCCCTTTCAGACCAGCCCAGTGGTAGAGAATAGAAACCAACAAGCCCACCTCTAGAGAAAGTGATATGTTGAGTAAACTCCTGTGGCTTTGTGGCCATGGTGATTCTGCTTCCATGGAGAGTTAAATATGGAATCTGGAAGAAGCTTCATATTTATATTCAGTACTGTGGGGGATTTCAGTGGGATCTAAACCCAAAAGAAGAGTGACAGTGCGGTTTGTGTACCACGCTTTCATGGTTAAAATAAATAGCAGCAAGAAAGAATTACCAAGTCCAAACAGCTCGAGATCACCAGATACCACTATTCAGCCCTATTCAGGTAGATACCACTAGAAATTTAATAAATGTGCTTTCCGGGGTGGGCAGTACTTTGAGAGAATGAAATAAGCATCTATTAAAAGTTGTCTTCTCAATTCAAGCCGTTTGGTTGGCAAGTGTGTATTGAATACCTCTGAGTGAAAAGGGAGTGAGGATAATTAAGCATCTAGCAAGGCCTGTGTATGTGAAGGGGGGCCCTGACTGAATAATGGTTAGAAATCACCTCCCCACTGGTTTTGTTACAGCTGTAAAGGCGCTTCCCACTATGGCCTGACCAAAGACAGGAAGAGGCGCTCACAAGATGGCTGTCCCGACGGCTGTGTGAGCCTTACAGCAACGACACTCTCCTCAGAGGTTTCTGCAGCTGCCACCATCTCCCTAATGACGAACGAGCCAGGCCTAGACAACCCTGCCTATGTGTCCACGGCGGAGGACGGCCGGCCAGCAAACAGCCCGTTGGACCCTGGCCAGAGCAACCGAACTAGGAGTGAGTCAAAAGGGTGGTTGTCCGGGAATGGGCTCCTTGCCTTGGGATTGCCCTCTGTGGAATATTCACTGTGGAAAGTTCTAGAAATGTTTTTTTAAGGGGAAATAGTTCTGTTAGTTTTGGCAGCAACCTAACCTCAATCCTCCAAAGTGAAATGAAATCATGAGTACCTCAGATCATTAAAACTGTCTGTAAACTGACTTGGTGAAAGAGGTTGAAGCTAGACCTAATGATTCGTCATTCTGACAGTGTCAGTACTCTCCTATCCATGCTGCTTAAGAAAAATGCTATTATATTCAGTCCAGCCTAGCAAAAAAGAAAAGAAAAAAAGGGGGGGGAAATTATTAAACAAGTCATACAGCCTTGGAAAATACATAAACTTAGAAAATATAGGTAGGCAAATTCTGTAATCCTGCTACCTAGAAATAAACACTGATAATGCTTTATTGAGTATTTATCAGACATGTACCTAAAGGATGATTTCTATTAATGCATAACTCTCTTCCTCTCCTCTCTTTTCCTCAGCAGGACCCTTTGAGCGATCCACTATCAGAAGCAGATCTTTTAAAAAAATAAATCGAGCTTTGAGTGTTCTTCGAAGGACAAAGAGTGGAAGTGCAGTTGCCCACCAGGCTGGCCAGGGAAGGGAAAATTCTGAAAACACCACTGCCCCTGAAGGTAGATGAACTCACCTGTAAGGATGGACGTGGGCTGGCCTGCCAGGGTGACTTTAGTGGGAATGTAGAAAGTGGTAAATGCCCCACCCACTTTCTACAGTGCCTCTCTTGCCAAGGATATAAAACACCTGTTCCCTTGTCCACCTACTTCTGACCAAAGCAACTAAAGGTAGAATTATTTTCTTTTTATATAGATGAAGGGAAAATGTACTGGAACTCTTATCTTCAGGTGCTAGCTTTAGTCATATACAGAATAATAACTATAGTTAATGACTGGGAAGCATTTAGAATGGTATTTGGGACATGGTAAACACACTTGAGTATTTACTGTTATTACAACTATGTAAGAGGTGCAGTTCTGAGTGTTTTATGTGTCTTAACTCATTTATTCCTCACAACAACCTTTGAAGTAGCAACTATTATTATTCCCATTTTACAGATGAGGAAGCTGAGGCGCAGAAAGTTTACTTCGCTTGCCCCAAATTACCTTGCTAAATTTCAATCCTGGTAATGTGGCTTCAGAATCCTTGTAGAAAATGTCACTGGAGCTTAGAGTCTATGAGTTTTCCCTAATGTAAATGGAGCTTTTTCATTTTATATTAGAACTTCAGAGCAATAATCATAATAGCTAACAAAAATTGAGTTCTTCCTGTGTGCCAGGTATTGTTCTAAGTCATTTAGATGTCACAACAATGCTACGAGATCAGCATTATCATTCCCATTTTACAGATGAGGAAATCAGAGCTCAGAGAGACCAGGTAACTAGCCCAAAGTCATCCAGCTAAAAAAAAAAAATGGCAGAACTGAAATTTTCACACAGACCACCTGGCTCCAGGGCCTACTCTTTTATCCACCAAATCATACTAGTCTCTACTCATGGGGGTTGGGAGTAGAATTTGGAGAATTTTCAAGCAGTGATATAAGACCTTTCCTTGCTTACTTATTCATGATCATCTCTTGTACACAAACACACAATTTATGCTCTAGCTACTCTGACCTTATTACAGTCCCTGTAAATACTGTGTCTTTCTCTTACTTCTCTGATATTATCCAAACTCATTAAGCATCTAATTCATCCTTCGAGGCTCAGCTAAGGCATTGTCTCCTCCTGGAAGCCCTCCCTGACTACTTCAGCCCCCCTTCCCTTGTGTTTTAGAAGCACACTGTGTCGCTATCAAAGCAAGGATCACATTGCATTGTAATTGCCCTGTAAGGGCAGGGAATCTTTGTATTCTGAGTGCTAGCCCGGGTCTGGCATGTAAGAGCATTTGCTAAATGTTTGTGAAATTAATAAATGAAAGAATTATAACTTCCTTTCTGCCAGTTTCCAGCCCTCTTGTTAAAAGCTCCTTAATTATACTCCATATAAACTCTTCTACTGCCCAGATAGGAATTATTTGCATGTTTATTGCAGAAACATTTTTTTTTTTTAAAGATTGCTACATGTAAGGCACTGCCCTAGGCACTGTAATGCTACATAAAGCCTATAAAACCCAGTTTCTGGCTTCAAGGAGTTCATTGAAGATTAAAAGAAAATAAAACACCATTGAGCGTGAGGTCTAAACAAATGACAATGGCAGCCCTAGGGAGAGAAACAGTACAACCAAGTAGGGCAATGTAGTCTATGTTTAAGGAATGGTTTATGATCTGCATTGGTGTTGGGTTGTCAAGTGAGGTTAAGGCCAGATCAGAGAGGGTTCAGGATGCCATTTCAGGAGTCCAGACTAGATGGAGGGCGGTGAACATACCTGAAAGCTTTAGAGTAGTGTACCTCTAGGGTGGGAGCCATCCCTCAGGAAGATGAAGATGGCAGCCATGTACTGTGGGCAAGGTAGTTGGTGGGAGAGAATAGATTTCCTCAGACATGCCAGAAACTATCCCTTTAGAATGGGGTGAAGTATTAAGACTCATCTAGGTTGGTAGCAATGTCTTTATAGGATTCCAAAAGTGGCCTTAGGATCTCATTGCTCCAGCAACCTCTGGTTAGTCTGGTGAATTCTCTTTGCATTACCTATCCATCCTTTTTAATATAACTAAAGAGACCGGACAATATGTGGGCTCAGAGTTCCTCAGTTTGCATCCTGGCACCGTCATTTATCAACTATGTAATCTTGGCCAAGTTTTATTTTTTTATTTTATTTTTTATTTTTTTATTTTATTTTTATTTTTTATATCAATGTTACAAGTTACTCTGTTAACATGAGATGATAACTACAATAGCAATAAATCTGCTTTGGCCCGTGGTTACACTCCCACCTTATTTTTTGTTCATGCCTCAAACTTGAAAGATTTGAGACAATGTCCACTCTGACTGCTTCAGACTGAGAAGGGAAGTAGATATTATGGGGCAGAGGAAAAGAATTGTTTTGTTTGCAGTTGGTGATACTCCTTGTTTTGGGGATGGGACTGGTCCATCATCATAGTTTTGTTAATTGTCAAGGGCAGGCCCGAAGAACTGGAGAGTAGGAGTTAGCTGCAACTCTGCTTGGCCAAGAATTTTTTTAACTTCTCTAAGCTTTAGCATTTTTTCATCTAAAAAAAACAAACAAACAAAGAACAAAAAACAGAGATGATAATAATCTACTTCATAGGGTTGTTGTTATTAAACAAAAAAATAGTATGCATGCAAATCATTTAGTTCAGTGCCTGGTATACAATAAACTCTTGATAAGTAATAATTATTATTACATCCTTTAGTCTTGAGCAAGGACACAATATTGACCAAATTCTTTTATTCCTAGGCTAACATAAATATGGAAGTCTAAAAAAAAAAATTACTTTTACTCTTCCAGGTCACTAGAATCTCACTGGTGTGACTCTCATTATTGTCATTTACAAGTGTGACTGGCCATGACCTTTTGCACCATCAAATCAAACATCCTTGATCATTTTAGGTTTAGGACACAGGAATATGGTTTTTGTAAATCTGTTGGGAGCGAGGTTAGAAGGGGAGAGGGCAAAAGGAGGGAAAATAAGCAGCATTGATGCTTACTTCCAAATCTTTCTCTGCCAAATTGATTTTTTTTTTTTTTAAGATTTTATTTATTTATTCATTTATCCCCCCCTTGCTGCTTGTGCTCGCCGGGTCAGCCAACCACGCCGTGCAGGCGGGCCTGCCCCCACCAGGAGGTCCCGGGAACCGAACCTGGGGCCTCCCACATGGCAAACGGGAGCCCCACTGACTGAGCCACAGCCGCCTCCCTGACAAATTGATTTTTATTTTTTAAATCTCCAGTCCCTTTTGACTAAACATGTTCTGATAATTACTTGTGATATAGCCTACTTAACCTGATCAGGGTAGTTTAAACATTAATTGAACTTAGTCACCTAAGTGCAGTTAGCACCAGGAACTGACAGATTAATACAGCTGCCCACAGCTTCATCGCCAGGCCACTCACACACATTAAATAAAGTCCCCATGGCAGCCAAACACTCACATTTACAATATCTCAGCCTTCCCCTGGCCACTAAGTTACTTTATCATGTTTTATAATAACTAGAAATACTTTGAATTCTCTCAGTTTTGTTCCTAGAAAGTTCATTAGGGAAAATGGACAGAGGTCATGAGTTTTGAAAACAGTCACAATGAGTGGATTATCCAGAACCAGGCCTTTGGTCTTGATCTTTCCAGATGACTTAATTAAGGGGGAATTCTAAGGCAAAGGCAGCTGTCAGCAGCTGTGGGAGGCAGAGGCAAATCACCCTCCACACCCAGACTCGGGCCTCATGTCACTCAGACGAGCATCCCCTTCCACTGCCTAGATCTGGCTTTTGATCCCAGCATTTGCTGGTGTCCCCTCGGAGCACTTCAATTCCACCTGAACTGGAGGAACCATGCCAGTCGGTGCTGCTGACTTACTGGTCTACCAGGCAAGTTCCTTGTGGGTCTGTTACCTGGCTGTGAATGCCTGGCTTCAGAGAGGGAGGCAACAAGAAGGCTGCTCATCAGGAGCCCCAGGTTCGATCTGGCTCTGAGGGCCACCTACCTTTGTAACCTCCAGTCAGTCACTTCATTTCCCCTCTCTGAGCTTAAACATCCTACCTTATAAAATGAAGTTTGGGGATCACTGGTTTTCAAACAATGTTCACATTGCATGACAGCCACAGCAGCTCTTCTTCTCCATATTGCCATGGGAGTTCAGGGTGCGGTGAGGTTGTGAAAATTTTCATTGGGAAGAAGGATTTCTCAATTAAAAAATAAAGTTTGAAAAACACCATGCTAGATGATCTCTGGATCTCTTTTTAGTTCTGCATTCAATAATTCAGGGGGATCAGGGTCGGACCTCTTGAAGTCACCACAAGTCTTTGGCCTGAGCCTCTTTTCTTGACCACAACTCAGATTGTTTAACTTCCCTTTGTTAACTAGGATGTTGGGTAGAGGGGACTGATGATTCCCCAAGGCTGAGAAACAGGGCCTTCAAAATGATATGAGGGACAGCATTCTTTCTTGATAAAAATACTACAAAAAATAGGAATTGAAGGAAACCTTCTCAACATGATAAAGACCATATATGAAAAACCCACAGCTAATATTGTACTCAATGGTGAAAGACTGAAAGCTTTCTGTTGAGATCAGGGACAAGACAAGGATGCCCATTGTCATCACTATTGTTCAATGTAGTGCTAGAGTTTCTAGCCAGAGCAATCAGGCAAGAAAAAAAATAAAAGGCCTCCAAATTGGAAAGAAAGAAGTAAATCTTTTACAATTCAGAGATGATATGATTGTATATCTAGAAAATCCTGAAAAATCTACAACAAAGCTGCTAGAGCTAATAAATGATTTCAGTAGAGCGTCAGGATACAAGATCAATATGCAAAAATCAGTGGTTTTTATGCACTAGTATTACGCAATCTGAGGGAAAAGTCAGGGGAAAAAATCTGTTTACAATAGCAACTAAAAGAATCAAATATTTAGGAATAAACTTAACCAAGGATGTAAAGCACTCGTGTTCAGAAAACTATAATGCATTGCTAAAAGAAATTAAAAAAAATACCTAAATAATTGTAAGCATTCCATGCTCACGGATTGGAAGAATAAATATCATTAAAGATGTCAATTCTACCCAAATAGATATACAGATTCAATGCAATCCCAATAAAAATTCCACCAACATTTTTTAAACAAATGGAAAACACAAATTTTCAAATTTATCTGGAAGGCTAAGAGGCACCAAATAGCCAGAAACATTCTAAAAAGGAAAAGTGAAGTTGGAGGACTATCACTTCCAGACTTTAAATCATATTACCTAGCTACAGTGGTAAAAAACAGCATGGTACTGACATAAAGATAGACACATAGACCAATGGAACCAAATTGATGGTTCAGAAACAGACACTCACATCTATGGCCAAGTGATTTTTGACAAGCCTGTAAAACCCACCCAGCTGGGAAAGAACAGTTTATTCAGCACATGATGCTGGGAGAACTGGATATCCATAGCCAAAAGAAAGAAAGAAGACCCCTATTTCACACCTTATACAAAAATTAACTCAAAATGAATCAAAGGCCTAAATATGAAAGCAAGTACAATAAAGCCCCTACAAGAAAATGTAGGGAAACATCTTCAAGACCTGGTGGTAGGTGGTGGATTCTTAAACCTTACACCAAAAGCACAATGGAAGAAAACATGGATAAATGGGACCTCCTCAAACTTAAACACTTCTGTGATTCAAAGGACTTCATCAAGAAGGTGAAAAAGCAGCCCACTCAATGGGAGAAATTATTTGGAAACCACATATCTGATAAGGGTTTGATTTCCATTCTATATAATGAGATCATATAACTCAACAATAAAAGAACAAGCAATCCAATTTAAAAATGGGCAAAAGATTTAAATAGACATTTCTCCAAAGAGGAGATACAAATGGCCAAAAAGCACATGAAAAAATATTCCATATCACTAGCTATTAGGGAAATGCACATTAAAACAATAATGAGATATCTAACACCACATAGAATGGCCATTATTAAAAAAACAGACAACAATAAGTGCTGGAGAGGACGTGGAGAAATAGGAACACTCCTTCATTGTTGGTGGGAGTGTAAAATGGGGCAGCCTCTGTGGAAGGCAGTTTGGCGGTTCCTCAAGAAACTAAATATAGAACTGCCATATGATCTAGCAATTCCTCTACTAGGAATATATCCAGAAGAACTAGAAACTATGACAGGAACAAACATCTGCACACCGATGTTCACAGTGGCGTTATTCACAACTGCCAAAAGATGGAAACAACCTAGGTGTCCATCAACCAATGAATGGATAAACAAAACATAGTATATACATATGATGGAATACTATGCTGCAGCAAGAAAAAATGAAATTGGGACATGTGATGACATGGATGAATCTTGAAGACATTATACTAAGTGAAGTAAGCCAGACACAAAAGGGCAAATATTGCATGGTCTCATTAGTATGAACTAAATACGAAGA
This sequence comes from Tolypeutes matacus, assembly GCA_026826555.1. Classification (NCBI taxonomy): domain Eukaryota; kingdom Metazoa; phylum Chordata; class Mammalia; order Cingulata; family Chlamyphoridae; genus Tolypeutes; species Tolypeutes matacus. The sequence goes on along the minus strand of JAKSZT010038599.1, from coordinate 22,008,245 downwards.
ATAAACACATGGAGTTAAAACTTAAGAGTATAGTGCTCACTTGGGCAGCACGTATACTGGGGTTGGAACGATACAGAGAAGATTAGCATGGTCCCTGCGCAAGCATGACCTGCAGATTCGTGAAGCATTCCATATTAAAAAAAAAAACCTGGAGTATAGGTCATTAGGAGATAAGAGGAGGGTTGAGAAGAACTACTGATGCTTAATGTATGTAGAAGCTTTAATTAACTTGACTGTAAAAGTGTGGAAATGGATAGAGTTGATGGTAACACATTATAGTGAGTAGCAGCTGGTTTATAAATGGGATTGTGGCTGAAAAGGGTAGTCTGAGGAAGTAAATGTCAATTGGAAGAAAGCTAAAGAATAATCTAGGGACTGAATAACACAGTGAACCCAGAGGTGGAAGAGAATTGTGGTTGAGGGTACAAATGCAAGAGTGTCCTTCTGTGAGCTACAGTAGGTGTACATCACTATTGCAAGGTGGTGGGAATGTGGAGAAGCATGAGAAAACTACAATTGGTGTGACCTATACACTGTGGTTAACAGCAGTACTGTAATATTCTTGCATCAGTGCCAAAGATGTACTGTGTTGATAATAGAGGTGTATGGAAAAAGTGTGCCGAATGTATGCTATGGACCATGGTTGGTGGTAATAGTCTGATATTATCTCAATCTGTAACAAATGTTTCAGCACGGTGTGGTGTGTTGGTGAAGGGGTGTTGTATGGAAATTCTTTACGTGTGTATGAATGTTTGCCAGTTCACAACCTCTGCAATAAAATATATTTTTTAAAAAATAGGGTGGGTTGGGGGAAAAATGCACCAAATGTAAGATAGGGACTATAGTTAGTAGTAATATTTTGACGATGCTCTTGCACAACAATGCAAAGTGTCGGTGGAGGGGCGATGTATGAGACCCCTGTTTGATGTTATGTGTGTTTATTTTGTAAGTTCACAATCTTTACTATACACTTATTGTTTCTGCATGTCATGTATAAATATACTTCAATAAAAAATATATTTTAAACAATGATATGAGGGGGCAGAAAAACAGGTTTGTTCTGTTTTGTCCCTTGATAAGCAGGTGATGAAACTGCAGTCTATTCCATAAAGAGGACCATCCGCTCATTCCTGGCCACTCCATAAATATCACCTGAAGGCTCCTGTGCATCCAGTCACAGGACAGCCAGACATTATGCCCTCCAGGATCTTGGCATTCCATAGGGGATTTAAGAAATGGACACAACTAATAATAATACAAGTTTGAGTGTCATGAGAAAGAGAGGGAAAGCTTTGTGCAAAATGGGATGTTTGGAGGGAACAAGGGAGAGAGGGACCACAGTAGAATTTAATTGAAAGGGATCCTTTCATGCAGGCCTTGAAGGGAAAATTGGGTTTAGGCCTGGGATGAAAAACATTCCAGGCAGAGAACTTAAACTGGTACAGAGGCAGGAAAGTAGAAAACATGTATGAGGAACAATGAATAGTTTAGTTTGGCTGAAACCAAGGTTTGGCAAGAAGAAGAGTGGTTGGAAATGTATATTGGGTGGGTGTCTTAAATAAATACTGTCTTTGTCCATTTCAGTCTTTCCAAGGTTGTATCATCTGATTCCAGATGGTGAAATTACCAGCATCAAGATCAATCGAGTGGATCCCAACGAAAGCCTCTCCATTAGGCTTGTGGGAGGCAGCGAAACACCTCTGGTCCATATCATTATCCAACACATTTATCGTGATGGGGTGATTGCCAGAGATGGCCGGCTACTGCCGGGAGACATCATTCTAAAGGTACCCATACCGTGGCTGCGGGGAAGTAATAAGGAGCTTAGTAAAAAAGTCTTTGAGGGGAGGGAAGAAGGGAGGAAAGAGGGGAGGGACGGGAGGGAAGGAAAAGGAAATGAGCAGTCATTTTCCATAATTACTATGTTGATATGACTCTTCATATGAGCTTTATAATTTGACATAGGTCTTTGTCTCTCTCTTTCTGGCTCTCTCCTTCTCTTTGTCTCTCCCTTTCTCTGTATATCAGTATTTCTGTCTCTGTATCAGTTTTGTTTCTGTCTTCTCCTCCTCCCCTCTGCCTTCTCCCCTATAGCTTCTTCTGTACTCCTTCCTTATTACAGCTCGTCTTTCTTCTCTTTCTCCTCCTCATCTTCCTAACTCTTTCTTTCTATCCCTTCCTCTACCTTTAAGCAGTGGTAATCTAAAATAATATCAAAATAGAGCATGTATTTCCTTTTTTTGGTTATATTATTAAAATTGTTTTTAGAGCAGATTAATGGAACATTTTGTATTTTATCTGCCCACTCACATTCACACGGCCCTCTAAAGTAAATTTCCTATTGCTTAATGGCCCTCAATTTTAAATAAAGTAATCCCTAAGCCATTCCTACCAGTCCACAGACATTGTGGGGGGATACAGGTGGTGGAATGGAATGCCTTGGATATTACTGTCTTCTGAAATTTGGTTGAGGAGAAGGACTTTAAGGAGGAATTTTCAGAAGAGAAAGGATAAAGGAAGAGTTGTTTATCAGACTGAAGTCAAACATGTGCCAAAAGTGACAAGAAATCCCTCCCTAGTCATATATTTCCTATCTGATACTAAGATAACAGTCTAGTTCAATCCCTTCGAGGTTGCTGAGGGGCCAGCTCCCATCTCATCATGTGCTGTTTCTTTGGCAAACTGATTGGAATAAAGGAAAAAGAATTTAAAGCAGCGGTTGCAGAAATGCTGATATTCCCTCTAGTCCCCAAGGTGGAGTACGAGGCAGGGTCCATCAACCGCAGATGATGGTCACTGCAGCTGTGACCTTCTCCATGGCTTCCTTCCAGTTCTAGTGGAAACTATGCTGCTTGGGAGGGCTGCGTAATAAAACATTTTGACTCTTGTGGCCTCCAGCTGGCTCTTGGGGGCAAAGTGGCTGCCAGGACTCTTGCAGACAGCCCTGAACTCCCATGGCCTGGGTGTGATGGGGAAAGCCAGGCCCTACCACCTTTGGTGCTCTGCTCGCCAATGCTTAGGCACAGGTGGTGCGCCCTGCCTTTGCAAGGAGAAGCCACCACCCTTCCCTGGAGATGCAGCCAAGAACCAACCAGTGATTGTATGTTTGAGGAAGTCTTTTTGAAAGTTCGTTCTGAGGCTCCTCTAACAATTGGCTGCAAGTGCAACAAACCTTACCAAACTATAGAAATTCAAGAAGATTGTTTCTCCTCCATGGAGCTGCCATCTCTGAGCACACTGAGTGCAGAGCTGCTGTGAAATTGTTTTCTTCCAAAGTGGTGACTGATGGGGGCTGCAGCCTCCAGGCCCAGCCAGATTAATTAAACCCAGAAAGCCGATGTGCATCAGCTCTGCAGATATGATTGAGGCACAAACGAGAGGGGGCAAGCAATTTAAACAGTGTTATAAAGCAATCCATCCTTTCAATAAAAGAGCCAAAAACTTCCATTCATGTCAGTTTACTTGAAACCATGCAGGGATTTCTCTTTTAGTTGAGAACATGGGCAAAAGATCTTGTAGATAACATTGGAACCTGACACACACATGCATATGCACACACACCCACACACTTACACTGTGGTGGGGACTAGGAGTTCTGTATGGATGACCCAAGGACGAAAACAGTTGGAGATTTTTGGAAAGAAAATCAGTTTGGTTTGCACAACAGTTTTATGATGAGCAGAATGGGAAATTTTCTTTTCTTCTTTTGCTTTTTCCTACTGATTCTTCCTTTTTTGTTTTCCTCAGCTAAAAAAAAATCTAAGTTTGGCAAGCAACAGAAATGAAGGTGAGGGCTCTGTAGATAAATTGTGGGCTCGTGTAAGGATAAGGCTGAGGAAAGATAGTTTCTGCTCTGTGAGTCTTGAAAAAGTGGGACAGGTCACCCTCAAAGAAAACATTACGAGTAATGTCAGAAGAAGTAACATTGAAAGATGGGAATGTTTGGGCACAGGACGAGGTGACAAAACAGAGCAGTCTTTAAAAGAAGGGTCCCAGGGGGATGGATGTGGCTCAAATGGTTGGGTGTTCGTCTCCCATATGGAGGGACCTGGGTTCGATCCCTGGAACTTCCGGGTAAAAAAAAAGAAGGGTCCTGGCTATTCTGTGGGCCTGGGCCTCTTAGGAGGGGTTCTGGCACATGGTGCTGGCTGCATGAGTGTTCCAGATTCTGAGGTCCATTCTCGCCCAGGTCAACGGGATGGACATCAGCAACGTACCTCACAACTACGCCCTGCGCCTCCTGCGGCAACCCTGCCAGGTGCTGCGGCTGACTGTGCTGAGGGAGCAGAAGTTCCGGAGCAGGAACAATGGTCTGACACTGGACACCTACGGCTTCCGGGATGACAGCTTCCACGTGATTCTCAACAAAAGTTGCCCCGAGGAGCAGCTTGGAATTAAACTGGTGCGCAAGATGGATGAGCCTGGGGTGTTCATTTTCAATATGTTGGATGGTGGCGTGGCAGACCGACACGGTCAGCTGGAGGAGAACGATCGTGTGCTAGCCATCAACGGACATGACCTGCGGTATGGCAGCCCAGAGAGTGCGGCTCATCTGATTCAGGTTGGTTCCAGGTTGTTCCAAGATCCCAGTGAGTAACTCCCAACAGGAGCTGGAATGCTCATCACCCTGACCCACCCACCCTGTTACTTCCACATGTACCATATACCATCCCTTCCTTTCAAAGGATCAAGAGTGAAGGACTAACATTTTTCAAAGTTTCTGCCCAGGTTAAAACATTACTCAAGCAGATGATGTGTCTCAGGGTCATGGAAATTTCCTAAGTATTGTCAGTAATCCAACCTGATGTACATAAATACATTGGGTTATGTTCTGTGATCTCACAAGGCTAAGATCACTCAAGGTTAGCAGGGTTGTATCATCCCTGTACCAAGTTTGTTAGACCCAGATGCAGGGGTTATTCAGATACAATCTGGACATATCCAAGAACACATCATGTCCTAACTCCTGTAGAAAACTCTGCTGTGTTTACTCAAGGGCAGCAACCACTATAGGATTGGCTAAGACTAAGCCTCCCATGCTAAACCAGTCCACTTGGAAGGCCCATGAAAACTCAAGTATGAACTTAAGAGGAAGCTCCATCTAAGAGAAGCATATAAATTATTGATCACTCTGGCAAGTAAAGTTCATAACAGCCTGACATGGATTTAAACTAATTTACTCTCATGACCAGTGTGGTGTCACCAAGGCCCCACATGTGTCTTGTTGGCTTTGTTCACCATGACAATTTCTAATGTTTATTGAGTCACCAGATTTATTCTCAGAGAGACAGGCTTTGTTCTGGGTTATTAGAGTCCAACCCATTAATTCCTTTCATTTAACAAATATGTATTTAGTTTCTGCTGCATGCCTTACCCTGGGTTAGGTGCAGAAAACAGTGAGATGACAACCACTTAGGCTGCTAAGTGTTTCTGCATAACTGGCATATGGTGTGACCGTGCTATTATGCAGGAATTAAGTACAGTGCTGGTGCAGAAGAAGGAAAGATTTTTGCTTGACTGGGCCTAAGAATGCTTCACAGAGGAGGAAGGCCTTGAACTAGGGCTTGGCAGGATCATTGGAGGGGTTTAGGAAAGGAAGTAAGATGATTCTCTAGGAAGATATCTCTAGAAGCAGTGAAGAGGTAATAGGAGAGAACCAAGATTAGAGGTCTCATCTTATGAAGCAGTGGCAATTATTTAAACATCAGTGCCAGGTTCCATTTATACTTCAGGCATAGATAGTCACCAGCAGTTACCGACTGATCCCTGTACTAAGTGCTATGGGAGATGACAAGCAGATGACAGAACCTGCCCTCAAGAACTTGGAACTTGATCATCCAAGTCCAAATAAGTCTTTCTACCCTTGGGTTCCAGTCATAGGGTTCTTTCAGGAGTTGTCAATTCTTTTCCACTGTTATGTGTGTAGTATCTTATCTCTCTTTTTAAAAGAAAATGACGTGGTAGACGGTATTGTCGTTTTAGACCTGGACAGACTGAGGCAGAGGTTCGCAAGGGGATTTACCCTACTCCCTCTGTCCATTAAGGCAGGAAGCACATGTGGTGCCTTTGTCTCTGAGCTCTAGCTCTTGGTGGTTTCCCAATTTAAAAGTGATCTCAGCCCCTATGGAAATTCATCTGCCTGGGAAAGCCTGAGCTGATACCTAATGGGGTAGGTAGAGACAAAACCTGAGTTACCAGAGGCATTTTCTTCCTGGAATTTATACCATCTATTCCCATATTCATATGCCCAGCCCCAGCTTCTCAGATGAACGCCACACTTACATATCCACTGCCTACTTGATGTCTCCACATGAATGTCTAACAGGCATCTCAAACTTAACATCCCAAACTAAACCTTTGGCTTCTCTCCACTCTACCCCTTGCCAGACCAGCTCTTCCCTCAGCCTTTCCTGGTCCTAGAAATGGCACCACCATTTACCCAGTTACTTAGGCCAAAAAATAGTCTTAAGTGTCTTTGGCATCTCCCCCCACCATGGCTTCCACCAACCAGACCACCATCAACTTTGATCTAGCCCATTGCAAGAACCCCTTACCTGACCGCCTTGCTTCCACACTAGATCCTTTACCCTCTGTTCTTCACTTAGCAGTTAGAATGATCATTTTACAAAGTCAGTCAGAGACCATGTCACTTGCTTGCTCCCAGACCTCTGCTGCTTCCCAACACACTGAGATTAAAATTCCACATCCTTACTATGGCCTGCAGAGCCATATATAATCTGACCTTTGGGTATCCCTCCAACTTCATTTCTTAAGCAAAGAGGAGAATTTCTAGTATTTTCTCCTCAATCACATTACCTTCTGCAATTCCTCAAACATTCCTAGCCCTCTTCTACCACAGGGCCAATATTCTTGCTATTCCTTTCGCCTGGAAGAATCTTCCCCCAAATACCTTCATGACTCACTTCCAAACATCATTCAGGTTTCTCCTCAAATAGCACCTCCTCACACAGGCCTGCATGGACTCTTCTACCTAAAATAGTGCATGTGTGCACACACACACACTATATCCTCTAACCTGCTTTTTTCCCCCTACCCCCTCATTTTATTATTCCCTGGCAGTCTAATATAGTACAGTATAGTACAGTATTATGTCCCCAGCACTTACAGCAATGCCTGGCCATAATAGGCCCATAAACTATCTGTTGAAAGAATAAATGAAGTCAAATTATAAAAATATAAGCATACATAAAATATATTTTACACATTAATTCCATCTTATAAGGATTGGTCAAACCATTTACCAAAGAACAAGCACCAGATCTACTTTTACATGCTCTTTGTCCTCTTGGAGACCTTGAATTCAGTAATTTTTGGTTGAACACCTTCTGTATGCCAAGAGGTGTGCAGTACAATGGCCTCATAGAATTTGGAATGTGTTTCTTTCTCTGATCTAAAATGCAATCAAGTCAATGTTAAACAGATGGTTCTAGCCTATCTGTGCCAGAAGGGGAGATCAGAAAATAGATCATGTTTATGAAATATTAACACATGGAAAATGAAGAGTCTACTTTTTTTTTTTTTTTGTCTACATGAAGAAAGTATATGTGTATATGCTTGACATGTTTGGTTTGTTTTTGTTTTTGTTTTCTCTATCTCGCTTTCTTTTTAAAATCTAGACTTAGGTGGTGGACAATATTTTTGGTGTATGTCACACTTTTTAAACTCCCTCTGCAGGTCAATCAGTGCAACTCACATTCTAGAGATAATCTATGCCAACTGCACTTCACAGCAGGCAAAAAAAAACCAACATTCTCTTACTCATGTCAGTTGGTAAAGTCTTGACTACATATGGCATTTTATTTTTGTATACTAATAAGAGGACAGCAAAAAAAATGTTGTTCCCTGAGAAATTTAATTTATGAAATAAAATCTTGCCTAACAGTGGGACTTCCTAAAAAATTCTTTTGCTTACTAAACAAAGCCAATGTGCTTTTTAAGCAGGAAAAAACTTATTTTTTTTAAAACCTAGGGCAAAGCAAATTGGAAAAGAAATGGAAATAAATAAAATGTTGGAAAAACTCAGCTAAGCAAGTTCTTGCTGTTTCTGAAGAGTGGATTTTATTTATGTGATACTTATAATACACAACAGGCTGGGGGATTAAATTAGATACCCTTCAAAGGTTGAGACTCCAATTTTCAACCAATTCTTGGCCGTGTTGCCTTGGTGTGTGTAGTACATGAATCATATTTGCCTTACAAAGACATTCCCAGACAACATGTCCTTTTGGTTATGTTTCTCCCCACGATACCACACATTCTGCTTTTTTTCTACGTTATTTCAGGGAAGAGTTATTGCAGAGAGGCTGCAACTGTTTTAAATTTGGCCAACTTTACACATGTTGGGCCCTTATCTCAGCTTACTCAACAGCAACCCTGGGTTTGCCAGAGCCCAGCATTGGACAAATTAAGAGTCAGGCTCCTCTGAAGATAAAAACCCTAATGAGACAAGCTTCAAATAGGGGGCAATTGACTTATTTAGCTATTTAGTACAACCTTATTTTTTCTTTCCATTGCCAGTTCCCCAGGTTTTTTGAGCATCAGGACTGGAATAACTATGAATGAGACAACCTTGTGGAACTGTCTGGTGGCATGCCTAAAATAATAGAACAAAAGAAATATGGACCAAAGGTTGGAGATACTAGGGGAAAAAAAATAAGAGATCTTCATATCCAAAGTCTTGGAGTTTTAGCATCTATCACCTGATAAACTGAGAGTTATGCCTATTTTGGTATCCTTTTATCTATCTGCAATTCTCAATCAGTGCATTCATATTTACTTAGAAGTTCCACTATATGCAATTAATAAATGAAGTACGTAATTATGTATTTCAAATTTGAGTGTCCCTCTTGTACAACTCCTGGACTTAATGCAGAAGCTAAAAACTTTCAAGTAATTTGTAGAAGTGGTTACAAGAGAGGATTTCATTCATACTGACATGTCTGATAATTTTTTCATCATATGAATTAATATTTCAATGAGAAGCTGTTTTATAAAAGAACAAATAACAACCAGGCTTTTCAAACGTTACAAAGAATTGATATTATTATCATTATTAAAATACAAATGTTTTTCATAAGTTCCCAAATTTCAAAGATTCATGATAAACCATGATATGGTGTACTGAACAGCTTTCCAACTGTTAAATAGTTTTACACTAGGAACTTCATGGGTTCATGAAATTTCCTTACCCATTCTGCAACCCACATATTCCCAAATGCATATTTTTACTATGGAACAGAATAAACCATGAGAGTAACTTCTAGGTAACATGAAAGAAATGGTGTTTGAGGCAAAGGAAGGTTTTCTGATGACTCAGCAATCAGCAGATTCAGGGGCTCAAAATCGTGTTTTTATTATATACTGACCTCTAGATTACCCTGTATGATTCAATTCACCATTTGTGGCTTTTTTAGCATCTAAAAGATATGTGCTTCTAGAAACCCAAAACTGAATAAGGAACCACAGTCTAGTGGGAAAAATAGAGTAAATAGACCAAATTGCTTCCCCAAATCTCCTTCCCACCCTGGTCAAATAATGTGAGCCAATTAAAGTCCTAAGGTCCTTTTCTTCACTCTTCCTCAGAGCCTCCTTACTATCCTTTTTCCTTGGCCAGCCTCTGGCCCCTCTTGGCTCACTAAAGTAGCTGCCAGCTCTCTAGCAGCAGGTATTCACAAATTCTTTTTGTAATATTCCAGGCACCATGCTAGGTGCTAAGGTTACAGTGGGGAACAAATAGATACACGCCAGATCCTCTTTCACAGCGCTCATTTTGTAGGGAATATCATACCATGCACCATTAGCTCACTCTGGAGTTATATTTCTGGATCCCCAACTTTTTGCTCAATGGGAGGTATTTTTATTTCCCAGAATTTCTTTATTTCACTGAAAGGAGGTCAAGGGCAAAGACTTTGTTTCAGTACCTAGTTGGGCAGTGTGCTACCAATTCAACAGAAAGAACTGATTACTTTGGTGTTTTTCTAGCATATCATTTGGTAACCCCGATCTTATATTGCCAATTGTTGTAATGCCATGTAAGGTCTGTGTTCCATTGCATGATCTCAGAACTAGGCTGCACTGCTGCAGTTTGTTCTGGAGTGGGGTCCTGGGAACCTCCTTGTCATCTTCTAGCTATTCAGTCATCAAGAAGACAGACATCCATGAAATTCTTGGCATCAAAGAGCAGAGAGACAACCTCCTATAATCAAATGAAATGGCAAAATGGGATCTCCGTCAATGAGGTCCTCAGGTGCAGTCAGTCCATCAGCAAAAAGACCCTACTCTGTGCTAGTCAAACCAGATCTCATTTTCTAAATTCAATTTTGTACGACCACACCCAACTTTATTAGAGTGAGTCCAGAGTTCACCAAGTTTTTGAGATAGCTTGAAAACATATAAAATATTGAAGAAACTTTGGAGTATTTGGCCTAGAAAGGAGAATAGCTAAAGGAGGATAATGAGCATTATCTTCAAATAGGGTTGTCACACGGAAATTGGTTTAGAGTCTCCCTAAAGGGCATAATTAGAACCAGCAAGCAGGCAAGAGAATGGCAATTTCAGCTCAACCTAGGATGAACTTTCCAATTAGTGCGATCTAAAAATGGCTAGTACTGCTTTGGAACACAGTGAGTTCCCTGGCATTGGAAGCACTGAAGTATAAGCTGGATATTGTAAGGGAATTGAAGCATGGGTATGGAGAAAATGCTGGATTCATGATGTATGACATCTCTTCCAAATCTGAGGCTTTCTAGTTTTATGAAACCAATGTTCCACAATTCCCCAGGGCCTTGTAAGCACAGGATGAATGATCTGAGAACAATATCTGAGCAGTTGCTGGAAGGGAAGCTAAAATGGGGCAACCCCAAACAGGTTAGAAAGAACCATCACCACAATGTATATTCAAAATCAGATTGCCTCACTCTGGGATCCTTAGAAAAGAAACCAACTGGGAATGCAGATTCAGGATGAATTTTTTTTTTTGGAAAGAAATGGTCACTAAAACTTCTGATGCTAATGGATGGAACCTTAACTAGAGAGAGAAGCTCTATAAGCATTTGCTGTTATTATAAAACCAAGTACACCTCTCACCACTATCTGTAACGGGGTCTCAAGGACCTGTACTGTGCTATAAAGAGTGCTGATTATGTCGTCTGCCAACTCTGAGCAACAATCTTGACACCCAATGAAATGATTGGGTCTGCCAGATGTCTGTATAGAATGCTATCCTGGGGCAGGACTGGGAGAATTCTTGAAATTAAAACTTTATAAAGTTAGCACAGGAAACAGAATGAATGAATCCACATGCATTAGAGTTTATCAAAGCATTTTATTAAACATTTTGTTAAAGCCTATACTATATACCCCCCAAAAGCAGCAAATTCAATAATGCTTTTGATTTAACTCCACTCCTCCCTTACTAAAGAATATGTGAAGACTTTGGCTAGATGAGGAGTTCACACCTTGAAGTACAGGTACTTTATCAACTCTCTGCCTCTAGTTATTGTTGGCCCTCTTAGCCACTGCGTGGATCCATGCAATGTTGGGACAGTAGAAAGATTCCCTCTGCTGCAATGCAAATCTCTGCAAGATGCTTCTCCTTGCTCCTTTTGCAATGGCATCTGTCTTTGATTTTCATCTCTCTGCACTGAGAAGTTCCTGGTGTGTGCTGCATCCCGATGGTATGTGCAGTTCTTATTAGTCATAGTGGATTTTGGAGGGAAAAGCACTATTTCCAGTCTGAACATGACAGAAGGGCATTCTCACCTAGTGAGATGACACAGTGTAGTGCTCTCAGATTCTCCCTCCAGCTATGAGAGTCAGGAGTTATTGTTTAAGAATGGGTTAAATATAAACAAGGCTGCTGGGCTATGGTTCCCTTGTTCTGCCTCTATCTTCTCCCATTATATAAATATTATTGGAAGTGTTGAGTCAAATCTCAAAAGAGCAGAGCAAAACCAGTTATTAAACAACAAAAAACTAGCCTTTTGGTTGATAATTCTCCATATTTCTCTCAATATTAGATTTTTTCCTGTTTCCTCAGCTAGGATTAATTGGCCCCACCTCTGAGGATGCTAAATATGTTACTACATCTCAATCATAGGTCCTACTCCTGACTGTCCATGAGGCAGGACAAACCCCATGCTCTATGAGGGGAGGAACCATGTCCCCAAGTTTCTTAGTACAGTGCGTGGCCCAGAACAGGCTCATGTCAGCCGGGAAGCACAGTGTTTTCTCGAAAGGCCTGCCAGTAAGCTGAAGTCCACAGGCACGAATGTGGATACCATCAAAATCCCTTTTCCTTTATGCTTAAGAGGACAGAGAGAGTTTAATGCTCAGCTCTTGAGAGAGAAAGGAGATTATATACCGCAATCAGGCTATCTAAGTTATAACCAGTGTACCCAGAATTTGCCGAGATCAAAATTGATGATGGTTGAAAAGAGAGAAGAGAGGAAACTTCAAGTAACTGGAATCTACTTCTAGCCATGTCTACACATTGAGATAGTCACAATAGTTAAAGTCTTTTTGCCCCAATTTCAAAATTTCATGGGAAAAGTGGCTGCCCTGCCTTTTGCAGCAAGCTGTTTCTTTGACCATGTGCTGTTTTAATGACAGGACTGCTTTACCCATCTTCCTGGCACATTATATTTGAGTATGAAATAAGGAAAAAATGAATTTTTGCTATTTTCTCATCATACTTGCTGTGTCTCCTTTCTTATCCCCCTTCTCACACGCACACCACATTCACATCAGTGGAAAGAAAGACTCTGGTGCTGGGGGCTGTTTCTCTACACTCAGTACAGCTGCACATGAGAGTTATAGCCAGGACAAATGTATTAGCCCATCTTCAACTTCACATCCCAAATACTAGGAAAGAAATTGCTTCAAATAGGGTCTACATGTGAGTATTTTAGAAGGTGGCTAGAAAGAGCCATGGATCCAGCCTTGCAGAGAATTTATTTCCAAGTAAATTAATACCAGAGTTATTTATTGTGGTGTTATTCCTGCCAACCACTTAATACCAAAGACAGTTTTTGAAAATCCAGTGAGAAATTTTTGCTTGAAAATGTGAATTAAATAGCTCCTACAGGCTGCTCCTTGGCACTTTGGAGTCTGCCTGGCAAGTTGATTCAATGCTTAAGTCTAAAATTTTCTCAGTTCTTATGAGGTGCTTAGCTCATGTGTCTGCTCCTCTTCCAAAATGAATGTGATGCAATATGCCGGTCCAGAGAAAAACATGCTGCCAAGATGCTTCAAAATATTGGAGTTTCCCCAAAGATAAAGAAGAAATTTGGGCTTAGCAAGAGAAGCTTTGCCCTGAATGCTTGCCACTTCTTATCTTTTAGTAATTTTTGCTGTGGAGAGTTCCCAAAGGTAACAGCCTTAGAATAAGTGAGGCTTGTGGTACAAAGAAAGATGCTCAGTTATTACAAAATACTCTTCCAAGAATTAAATTTAGTTGGCTAATACCATAGTTTTTTTGTGTGTGTGTCAGCTTTCTTCATTATTGCTTCCTGGACTTGTTATTTTTGTTCTATTCGGACACAGGCTTTACATGTGATGGGAAACATCAGGGAATTCAAGATAGGCAAACAACCAAAGAAAGGGCATGCATGCAGTGACTAGAGAGAAGCAGAAATGATGACGGGCTTTATATGCTAGAAAGTGAGCAAAGAACTTGAACTTTCAGTTAGGGCCCTGTTGAGTAGGATTTTCTAAATGTATGTGAAATGAATCAACTTGACCGGCTTACCATCTAACATGATATTTATAATAGACACTCACTGAGCTTTAGCAGTTTTCTTTTAAAAAAATTCATGTAGCTTACAGCCACCTAATTTTATGACCCCTAAGTTTCAAAAGAGCCCTGAGTAGAGATGTTTATTAATACAAGAACACAAAGTTAAGGTTTAGGTTGTTCAGTGTTGGACAACCCCAGGGATCTGACCTCGCTTGTGGGGTTCTTATTGCTTAAGTTTTTAAATCAAAATCCTAGTTGCAGTGGGTTGGGAGTGAGTTATGTGCTTGGGGAAGAAAGGCAGGAAGGAAACATCTCAACTCCTGTTGTCTGAGCTAGTGGAGAAGAGCATGGACTTCCCATGCCCTCCTTTTATGATCTGACTTTTCCGTGGCCTGATAACCATCCTTGTTAAGGAAGAAGGCAGGCAAGACAGTGTCCATCTTTGCTGTAGTGGCGAGTGATCAAGGGATAAGACCTTACTTCTCACATCCATCTTCCTTGTCCCCAAACCTAATCTTTCTTGGGGACTTTCTAATCAAATCTAGCCATTCCTCAGCCAACATCAACTTTTCCTAAAGTAGTGGGTGATGTCAGTTGGGTATTCAGCGTGGGCCCTATTTATGTAAGTTCCACAGGTCTAAGGTCTGGAATCTCAGCAGTCAGCCATTCTGAAATAATGGCTCACACTATCAGACACACATGAAAGTGGCCTGTGACAGAAGGCCAATCTGCAAAATTACTGTGTGGAATGGACCTTTCCAATAAGCAATAAGATTGCCATTCAGTTGCTCTGTCCAAGCATCAATGTACACAGCAGAGAAGTCTAGTAGTCAGAATTCGTGGTAGTCACATAAAAAATAAAGAATCAAGGCAAAGATGCTGAACATCATGAGCCAAATGCAAATCAAAACCACAATGAGATACCACTTCACAGCCACTAGGAAGGCTATTAAAAATAGAAAATAACAAGTGTTGGTGAAGATGCAAAGAAATAGAAACTCCCATACATTGTTGGTGGGAATGTAAAATGGTATAGCTCGTGGGGAAAACAGTTTGGTGTCTTCTCAGAAAGTTAAACATAGAATTGCCTCATGACCTGGCAATCCCACTTCTAGATATGTACCCAAAGGAATTGAGAGTGGGAACTCAAACAGATATTTATTCATCAATGTTCATAGCAACATTATTCACAATAGCCAGAGTAGAAGCAACCAAATGTCCATCAACATATAAATGAATAAACAAAATGTGGTATATACATGCAATGGAATATTATTTTGTCATAAAAAGGAATGAAGTGCTGGTACATGTTACAGCATGAATGAACTTTAGAAACATTATATGAAGTGAAATAAGCCAGATACAAAAGGAGAAATACTGCATGATTCTCCTAGAATATGCAAATTTGAAATACCTAGAATATACAAATTCATAGAGACAGAAATTAGATTAGAAATTACCAAGGGCCGGGAGTCGCGGGGAATGGAGAGTTATTGCTTAATGGACGCAGAGTTTCTGTTTGAGGTGATGGAAAAGTTTTGGTAATGGATGGTGGTGATGGTAGCACAACATTGTAAAACTAATTAATGAAAATGAATTGTATACTTGAAGTGGTTAAAATGGGAATTGTATGTTGTATTTATGTTACCACAATAAAAATTTAAAAAGAAAAGAAAAGAAAGAATCAAGACAAGGGACTTTAATCTGGCTGTAATAGAACCTAATAAGCCATCCCTATATTTCCAAATTGCTCATCGTACCAATACCCAAATGGTCAAGCCTGTCAGATGCAGGATTTCATCACTAACCCCAATATTGTGTTTTCTTGACTATTGACCCTTGGTCTTTGATTTTTGGAATGAGCTACTACTTTATGTTTTTCTCTACTCCATTTTCTGTACTCTGTTTCTGATCAACTGAACCCTTTTTCCTTTATTCCAATGTATTTTTACAACATTGTATGATCCAAGCTTGTAGATGATTTTTTCCCTGATTACATTTTAGACTGGCACCTTCTTGACAATACAGAAGGAAGGGGCACATTTTTTCTCCTGGGAAGTTGCCTCCAATCTCCCTATAGAAATGTCAACTGGCCTCATTCATGGTGCCTATACTTTTCATTCATTCACTCATTCATCCATAGGAATTTAATGAGTACTTATTTCATTCTGTTTGCTGAGGATTTATGGGTGACGTCCCTGCCTAGAACAAGCACACCTTCCAGTGAGAGAGACAGACAATAACAAATAAACAAACAAGAAAAATCATTTTATGTGGTGATAAGGGCTATGCAGGAAGCAAATAGGTGATATGTTCATGACTTGGGGAGGGGTACTGCTTTACACAGGATGCTGAGGGGGAGTCTATCTTATGAACCCCAGTGGAAGGACATTCCAGATAGAGGACATGGCAAGTGCAAAGTCCTGAGACATATTCAGGGAAGAGCAGCAAGGCCAGTGTGGCAAAGACAGAGTGAAGATAGGTGAGAGTGGTAGAAGGTGAGGTTGGAGAGATGGACAGGGCCTTGGAAGGCCAGGGCAAGGAGTTTGGACTTCACCCTAAGTGCATTGGTAGGCCACTGAATGGTTGAAAATGGGAGAGTAACATGATCTGATAGTCATTTTTAAAGTATTTGTGTTCTTTCCAGACTCACAGGGTTTTCTTTCTGGCCTTGTCTTCCTTGGATTTCTCCTTTGGATCCCCTAACTTTCATTCACTAACAAAGATACTGTTTCTCACTCCCATCTATGAGTCTTCAGTTCCAAGAATCCTATGATCTGTCATGGTCCAGAAAAGTCTATTTCTAAAGATGAACCTGTTTCTAAATTCATTAATTCTGCTGCCCCCCACCCCAACATTTCTTTTTCTTTACTATTGACCGTTGGTCTTAGATCTTTGGACTGGGCTACTCCTTTAGCCAGTGAACCCTCTTCTATCAAGAAAGACCTTCAAATAGAACCTGTGTGCAATGGAGCCATTAATATAAATAAATGAGCAATGTCTGATGACTTTTTAAAGACTATTTAATGAGTCAACTCTTCCCTAGATTTTCCCCTGGAACAATGTTCACTACTTGGTTTAAGAATAAAGGAAATAGCTCTAATGCTCTTACCAAATTACAAAATGGGCACTAACATTAAAAAAAAAAAAAAAATACCAGAAACCATGTTTTTCCAAAAACAGGGTAAAAGCAACCACATCATCGTGCTCAGTGCTGAGTGCTACTGATGGAAGCTCTGGCAGTGGCTAACACCTGTGTCTTATCACCCAGGCCAGTGAACGGCGTGTTCACCTCGTTGTGTCCCGCCAAGTTCGACAGCAGAGTCCTGACATCTTTCAGGAAGCAGGTTGGAACAGCAACGGCAGCCAATCCCCGGGGCCTGGGGAGAGGAGCAACAAGGTGAGGCCTCTCCAGGGCTGGCTGTGTCCACTGCTCCTTCCGGGAACTATTTATTGGGAAGGCTGCATACTTAATCATTTCCAAGTGTCATCTCTGGACTTCATCACCCAGAGTAACACTATTTCACTTGTCTTCTAGCACTCAGAGCCCAAAGTCCCATCTTCATGACCTGGTGAGATAGCAGGTGTCTTCAATCCAGGCAGGAGAGAGGGTGCCAGAGAGTTTTGAAACCTGATCTTACAGACCTTGTGTGGGGATCTGATGTGCTAGTCTAACCCAAATAAGAGTCAGGTTTTCAAAGAGTCATTTTCTTTTAAGACTGTTTCCCATTCGCTTTGAAATGAAACAAAATGTTTGCTGGGTCTCTGGCTTTGGACTTCCCAAATCTGGTTGGAAATTAATATAATGACTCCTCTGCTAATTTTAGTTTGTGTTTGCAGAAGTCCCCAAATCAAATCTTATTAGAGGGACCAGGAAGATAATTTTGACACTTGAAGCTCATGTAACATTAGGGAGTAGTGGGGATTGGGACAAATCAGAGTACATCCATCCTGTCTTATTGGCATTCAAATCAGGAAAGTTTTTTTTTAAAGCACCGTGCAGCAAGCAAAATGCATCTGAGGATAGAATCCATCCTTCAAGCTACTGGTTTGCAGCCTCCATTTAAATGAGTGATTCAGCCCAATTTGTACTTCTGCCTATGGCTTCTACTAGCATAAGTTAAATTCTAGCTATATTAAACTGCTAAGAATGGGGCCTCTACTGGCACTGTGGTTTTATAATTCCTTTCACCCAACCATCATGAATCATGGGAAGAACCAGAAGGACCTGACCAAATTTTTGCTGAAACTATCTGTCATGTGTCTGAATTCCTGGAAAACTCACGTAACAAAGTGGCCTAGTGAGAAATAGTAGTTGCTTTCATTTTAATTTATGGTTTCATCTGCCCTCTGAAATGTCCTCACAATAAAGTAGCATATTTAAAATGAAATTAAGATCTATGTGGCTCTTTGATGATTTGGTGTTTTATGTTCTTACTAAAGTTTTATTTTATTTAGGAAACAATGTGACTCTTTGAAAGTAGGAGCTTGAATAATTCAAAGAAATCACCAAAGAAAGCAAACCCAGATTTGTGGGGTAGAAAGGTTTTTAGCCATTTGAAAAGTTAAGGAATAACAAGCATGAAATTTAGGAGTGGGTTACCTCTGTGGGAGAAGAAAGGAAGTGAGACTAGAGAGAAGTTGTGGAGGGACTCGGACTGTGCTCGGGACATTTATTCCTGATGCGGGGCTGCAAGGTACATGGGAGGGTCATTGAGTTATTCCTTATATGCTTTTGTGTGTCTAAAATATTTTATTTTTAAAAAATCCAAAGCAAATATGCTATAACATAAATATTTGTTAGAGCTGAGAGGCACAAAGCCACCCATGATATTTTTTAATAAGCTTTAATTATTTCATAATAGATGATGTTTTAAACATTAAGGGAACATTCTCAAGTCTCCAAAGTAGGGGGGGTGGGAAACATAGATGGGAAAATCATTTCTGTCACATTTAACTCTCTCCCCTACCCACCAGCCAAAGTTAGGCAAGTGGTATGAAGGTTTCACAAGATGACTTGGAGTATTCCCTTCCTAAAATGTGTCTCTTTCTGGTGGGGAAAAGCAAATGACCATTGAAGACACAGGATACACAGGTACATTTCTTATTTGAAGTATTCTGGCCATTTGTGCTGAGTCTCTAGGTGCTCAGCTAAACATCTCTTTGTTCAGTGGTGGCTATCTGCAAGCCCACTGCAAACATCTATTTGGTAAGAACCAAGGAAGTACAAGAGAAGATTCTGCTTTCCAGGAACTTATACCTAAAAACATAAATAACACATCTATGCAGCCTCAAGGACTTCGGTTTCAGCATTTGACTCTTACATGTTATGTATTTTCTTTGGTGGAATTAATTTGGGTTTGAGTTTCCCAGCCCGTGAGAGAGTTGAACTCTTTCTGGGAAAATTAGGAAATTAATTCTCTCATCTGTTTTTCTGATAATTACCTGAAATTTGACAGATTAATTTTACCATGTGTTTAAATATTACCTCTAAAGGCAGAGTCGTGTAGTCAGGAGAGCATACATTTAGAGCCAGACATTTTGCTTTGCAGTACTGACTCCTCCTCATGACAGCTATTTCGTTGACCAAATTTTTTTAAATGGTAAGCCTCTGTTTGCCTAGCCTGACACATTTAAGTAGATATCAAATAATATTTCTTTCCTTTCCTTAAACAAATATCCAGCTAATTAGTACATTATTCAGACAATATTTATTTATAAGAAAATAATCAAAGCACTAATTCTTATTAATTGGATAGCAGGAGAGAAGCCAATATAATTCTGGAATATTTCTTAAGATACGTAATTTTGTTATTTTCAAATGAAGTTAGTAAAACATTTTTTTTTTAAACCAAAGTGTTCTCAGGTAAAAGTCTTATCTTCCAAACAATTCCTTTCTTTTAGCCAGAGGTTTACAGGACGTGTGTGTTATAAGCCCCATTTCATAGATGAAGTCAGAGGAGCTTGAGTGATTGTACTGCTGCCAGATTGCATACACTTATCACTACTAAAAACCCAAATAACAGTAGAAAGATGCTCAAACTCACTACAGAAAAATGCAATCGAATTATTGTATTCTTTTTACCTGGGCATATAATATAAATATTGATAAAACCCGGTATTTGCAAAATTGTGGGAAAATCAGCATTTTCACAATGTGTTGGTGAGATTATAAATGGTATATAACCTTTCTCAAGGGCAATTGACAGGTATCATCAACATGTAAAGTGCTCAGGCTCTTTGAAGCAATTGTACTTCTCAGGCATTAGCCTAAATAAATATTTAAAACAAGTGCACAAGATGTGTGTGTAAGGATGTTCCCAGTGCCACTGTTTGATTTTACAAAAGAATGTTAGCAGCCCAAATGTTCTTCAGTGGGGAATATGGCATATTTGTACAATGAAGTATTAGGGAATTGTTCAAGAATGACGTAAAGCCTACACACACACATATATATATAAATTTAAAAGAAAAAGATGTCTACTTCCAGAGTCTTCTGCACTGTATTTTAGCCATCACCTTGAGAGATTGATTAGCTACCCCTAACAATATCCTCTGCCCCCCATTTGGGAATAATGAAGAAAGCCCTTCTATTCGAGGGCAATGCTTTACGTCTGCCCCAGGAATGGGCTGAAGCAAAGAGCAGGCAGCAAGAGTCTTGGCGTTTAGAGCTCTGCCATGCATTGGGGGCATCTGACAACCACATGCATCTCCAAGTGAGGCTCTTTCCAGAGATGATTGTAATTAAAGGAAGAGATGTCCTGCTGCTTATTGCTTCTCAGAAGGGAAAAAATCATGTCCCTGGAAGGGACCTTGAGAGGCCCTCCAAATCTACCCCTCCACTTCAGTAGGACTGTTAGGCCTACCGTGTTCACACTCGTGCTTATTTGTCTTATTTTGAAATTTTTCTCTGAAGAAAGGCCCATTTCAGTTTTGCGATCCTCATTTGAAAACTAGATTGGTTCTTCAGCGCTCTCTGGTCCTGGGACTTATATAGACACAACGCAGATCTTACAAGTACAAATTGTAGCATAGACCTTGCTATAATTGTTCCTAAATTCTGATTTATATTCTATTACTATCAAAAACTATTTGAGACCATTTACAATTTATCCATCCATTTATTCAGCAAACATGTACTTACCATCTTCAATGTACCAAATGTTAGTTCAGTGCTAAAGATACAATAGAAGGCAATTATACAATAAGACCATTAAAATAGACATGGATAATCTAAAACAAGAGGAAATCATAAACTAATAAATACATGAAAAACCTAGGCTTATTTTGCTTCATACGGAAACATGCAAAATTGACTCTGTGTGTCTAGGCAATAGTTGTATATGATGCCAGTTATCAAATTTACAGAAGTTTGTCTTAAATATAATTTATTTAATTTGTTAAATAGATAACATACTCACAGGGCTCAAAAAATATTGTAAAAAAATGTAAATTATACATTAAAATATCTCCTTCTCACTCCATCTTTAACTTGTCCATTGCCTACTTCCACTCCCATAGAAAATACTTTCAATTTATTCCAGAATTTCTTCATTCAACTCAAAGCAAATACTAATACATATTCTTATTCTTCTTTTATTTTTCAAAGGGTAGTGTTCTCACACTTTGTTCTGTACCTTAATTTTTTTCACCAAATGAACTTTTAAAAGTTGCTTTCTTTAGATTCAACTGTAAGCTATGTGTTAAGCTGTGGACTTCTTTGAGGTTTGATAGTGTTAGAAATATTTATTTGCAGTACATGCATCCACTTAGTCCCCTGGGTCACTGCAAAAGCATGGCAGAGAATAATTTTTTAGAAAAGAATATGTTGAAATGTATTCATTGATAAATAGCACCCTTGAGCTACCATATCATATTCCTCTAATATAACACTGCATGTAACTTTGAATTTAGTCTAACGTTGTTGAATCAAAATCACAATTCTCCTAAGCTGCTTTTCAAAAGTTGGTCCATGGGGTATTCATTGTGTATACTTTGTTTTTACACAATAAAATTAAAGAATATAATGGACTTCATATTATATCAAACTCCTAGAGTAAGAGTAAAGATGCTAATTAAGGGAAACTAGGAAATGGTAAGTTTCTAGAGTATAATATCTGTGAAATGCATATTCATTTTTCTTTGAGGATTTCTGTAAATTGGCTACCTGAATAAATTAAACTGGGACTATTACATAAAAATATGGTTACTTTTTTGAACTTGGACAAAAATTCCTAATATTCATGAGTGACAAGATTATTTTGAAATGTTGACTCAGTTATATCAGGAATAAATGACTCACTTGAAAAATTTGGGACACAGCTCACTTTGTGCTTGATATTTCTCATCCTCTACCAATCTGTTCCTCCCTCCATTTTAATTGTCCCATTTGAAATGTAAATTTCCTGAGTCAGCCTATAGAATTTGGGATAATATAACTGTTTGGGAAGGGAGGTGCAAGTTTTCTGCATGTGTCTTTCTTTGTGACACC
Organism: Tolypeutes matacus; assembly: GCA_026826555.1. Classification (NCBI taxonomy): domain Eukaryota; kingdom Metazoa; phylum Chordata; class Mammalia; order Cingulata; family Chlamyphoridae; genus Tolypeutes; species Tolypeutes matacus. The sequence continues at coordinate 21,985,998 of JAKSZT010038599.1, read as the reverse complement.
AAGGACAACCATTGCATAGAGGTATGCAATGTTGGTAGTTTTTGCATGTAGGAAATGCAAACCAACTAGTGAATGAGTGCCCCGTGTTTGTTTTTCTATGCCTTCAGACCCTCCATCCTGTGGTCACTTGTCATGAGAAGGTCGTAAGTGTCCGAAAAGACCCCAGTGAGTCTCTTGGCATGACGGTTGCAGGAGGAGCATCCCATAGGGAATGGGATTTGCCAATCTATGTCATCAGTGTTGAACCCGGAGGAGTCATAAGCAGAGATGGAAGAATAAAAACAGGTAAAAATTAAAGTGATTTAAAGAACTGGGGTGGCAGAGAATTTATCAGCCTGCTGGGTTAAGAAAGTGTTTCTAGAATTAACGAGGGAACGTGAAGGTGATCTGGCCAGGACATCTGTTACCCATTGACCATGATTGGCTCGAGTAAAGTTGCTATACTGGATTTCACTCCTCTTCATATATGTAGGCTGATGTAGACCACCTTGCCTGCTAGAACTTCCTACCAATCCCAGGCATTAATAGGGAGCTGCTACAGTTATGAGCAAGTTGCCTTGATTAAATGACATATTTGGTTCCATTCATCTAAGTGGTCTTTTTGCTGGATTGATCCAGTTCATGAATTGCTTCATTTTATGCCTTTGTTGGAGAAATGATTTGATAGATTTCAATTTCAAATCAATGAATATTTACTAAATGCAAGTGCCATGCCAAGTACTTTCTCATGAGTGAAAAGCGTTTCACTGCTTTAATCTCGTGTTCTGGGCTAAATTGGGTGAAGGGGGGACATGTCATATTTGCCACTACTAATATATATCCTTAATAATATTGTCAGTTCACACAAAGGGGTAATTCAGTTAGTTGATAAGTTATGCCAGTTAACGTAAAGGTAAAGATTCATATTCAAGAGAGAAACTGTTTCTGAAGTACAGTTGCTCAGCCAGAGTTGCCACAGGAGGGTGGCATGTTAGGGGATTCAGCCAGCCACCCTAAAGGTGCTTCTTTTCCTGTCAGAAAGGGCTCAAGGCCTTTCCCATCTTTCTCCTCCTATCTTTTCACAACTGCTGTGGTTATTCTGTATGAAGAAGATGATATTCAAAGGAGGTAGGAAAACAGGAGAGAGGTAAAAGGGTAGAAAATGGGGCTCCAGGTAGTATGAATTTTAGCTTCTCTTGCTTTCCTGCAAGCAGCTGGGTGGAGAACGATGAAGTCAACCAAGAAGTGACTTGTTAGCGTAAGAATCTGAGACTGAGCATCATGCGAGATGGTGTATGGAAGTGTCCAGGGTCCAGCACGGAGGAGGTGCCTGGCCAATGGTAACAGTTATCACCTTGGCAACTAGTAGAGATGCTGTTAATTCTTCTTTCCCACCTCTTTAACAGCACAGTCCCACAACTCATTTTTTCATCTGCTGTAGACTCCCCTGCCAGTTGTGACAGACATTCTCATGGGTAGTTTCTTAATCATTCATTCAGTCCATATTTACTGAGTGCCTACCGCATGCCAGGCTTTGTGCAGGTGCTGGGAACTTTTGCCATGTGCTCCTCTTTTGTGCTAAAAACATTAACAAAAAGGAGCCAAAAAGGAAGCTTTCTTTGATTAAATAAGTGAACAAGGCTACTCTCTCTTCCTTCTGTCCTCCCCCCTTTCTATTCTTCCTTCCTTACTTTGTTTTAAGGCAAGAGCCAAACACTAATAGATAAGCTTTCGAAACTCCATTGAGTTTCCTACTTGTGTCTTGGAATATGCAGACTCTTTACCATTTGCTATATAAGAATCTAGCATCATGTCCAAATGAGAGGCCAAATATGACCCTCACCTTCACCACTCCCCCACATCCCAGCAATCCCTGCCCCTTTGCACTTTAAGCAGAATTTACTGTTTTTACCCTCACTAAGAATGGCTTCTGCTTCTGTCCATCAGGTGACATTTTGTTGAATGTGAATGGCACTGAACTAACAGAGGTCAGCCGGAGCGAGGCGGTTGCATTGTTGAAAAACACATCCTCCTCTGTGATACTCAAAGCTCTCGAAGTCAGCGAATCTGAGCCCCAGGAAGACTGCAGCAGCCCTGCAGCCCTGGACTCCAACCACAACTTGGCCCCACCAGGCGACTGGTCCCCCTCCTGGGTCATGTGGCTGGAATTACCACGGTGAGTCCCAACATGACATCTCTGTAGAGGCATGGGAGGAAACAATTACATTTCTTAGACCATTCCTTGACTCTCCTGGGCTGATATATGGCACTAGCATTTTAATGAGATCCAGGCTTGGTTATTGGACTGTTTGAGATAATTATGTCTGTATTAGTCAGTCAAAGGGGTGCTGATGTAAAGTACCAGAAATATGTTGGGTTTTATAAAGGGTATTTATTTGGAGTAGAAGCTTACAGCTACCAGGCCCTAAAGAGTCCAACTCAAGATACCATAAGAGGTACTTTCTCACCCAGAGTCATTTGCCACGGGTTGAGCAAGATGGTAGGCAATGTCTGTGAGGGTCCAGCCTTCCTCTTCCTCTTAAGGGTCTGTGGTCCCAGCTTCTTCTGATATCAGCTGTTGGGTGGGATAAGTCTTGTCTCTCTTCCATGGCTCATTTCTCTCCGGGCTCAGCTGCTCTGGTCTCTCCTCAAGTTCAGCTGTAGACTATCAGGCTCTCTCTTTTTCTGGGGCCTCTGCCATGTCTATAGAGCCATCTCTATTCCTCTGTGTTCTTCTCCTGTGTGTTTACTTCCCGAGGCTCCATTATCAAAACTCAAACTCTCTCCTTGTAGTTTTCTCTGTGAGTCCCTGCCTACCAAGGGGGCAGGGACTCAACGTCCTACTGACATGGCCCAATCAAAGCCCTAATCATAATTTAATCAAGTAAAAGTGAAACCTCTGAATTTAATACAATCTAATATGCCCTGAGGAACAGACCAGTTTACAAATATAATACAATATCTATTTTTGGAATTCATAAACAATGTCTTACCTTCTGTAACTGAAAATGCGTGCAGAAATCCTAGGGATGAAAGTCAGGATGTGTAAACCTGTTAGACATTCACATTGAAGAGCTTGCAGGGCAGCCATGTGCAACTGTGTGGGTTGTTCATGTGTTAGAGAACTCAGCTGGCATGACAGGGAAGGAGGGTTGAAATCCAGCCTGTGCTTATGCACCCGGGACCAGAGGAGGGTTCATCTTAATGTGGGGATTCTGCCGATTACTAAGTATTTTTAAATTTTTGTGTTTGAAAGCTATTTTGTCATATAATTAAAGTTCCTCATCATTTACCCATGTAAGACAGGACAAATGTGAGATTTTTTTTACCCCAAATACAACAAAACGAATGGCTTTTTCTTCCTCCACCTTTTGTCACTTGACTTTTGTGGCTGTACTTCTCTTCTCTTGCCACAAAACTAGTCTATTCTAAAAGGAGAGTAGAAAGGAAGTGTGAAAAGGTGCCAGCTTAGAAGACAGTGATTTTCAGTTACCCTGTCAATGTTTGGCTTCCTTCATTCCCTCCTCTCCCTGCAGGTAATATAACAGACACTGTATAAAATTCATACGGCACCAAAGCGTATAGAGAAGGCAAGTCTAAGTCTCCCTCCCACCCCTGTCCCCTCAGGTCTGTTCAACAGGAGTGACACTGTTGCAAATTTCTTGAGTATTTTTTCAGGGAGAGTCTGTGCCAGGCTTTGGCAAACTTTTTCTGAAAAGGGCCAGATAATTTAGGCTCTTGAGGGTCACACTGTCTCTGTCGCAGTTACTCAACCCCGCTGTTGTATCATGAAAGCAGCAATGGACAATATGTAAATGAATGGGCATGACTGTGTTCCAATAAAATTTTACAAAAAATAGGTGGTGGGCTGGGCTGTAGTTTACTAATTCCTGATCTATATATAGAAGCACACACACACAAACACAGTGGTAGTACACTGACTGTTATCCACAATGCTTTTCCTTAAATCTAACAATGTACCTTGAGTATCATTTCACATCAGTACATGTAAAGCTGTCTCATTCTTTTTTGTAAATCTATAAATAGTATTCTGTTTATTGATGCCCATACTTTCTTTAATTAGTTCCTGTTGGTAGTGGACTCTTAGATTGTTTTCCATCTTCTGCTTTCACAAATAGTGCTGTAATAACTTAACTATTATACGTTCCTCATTGAATGTTTATCTGTAAGAAAATTTTAAGAATGAAATTACTGAGTTGACCGATAGTTTGTATAGTCCATATCTAATAATACCACTATCCGAAATTATTGGGTGCTTAAACTGCTGTGGTTGGGTCTGTTTACTCTAGCTAACGACGTAATGTTTCCTCATGTGTTTTATGTTTTTTTGTTGTGTGTTCATGTTCAGTAGAGCGTTATCTGTGGGAATACTATACAGTCTAGTCTGAGGATATGTCTCCCAGACCAGCTTTGCATTTACCTCAGCCAGGTAGCCCAAGGCTACCACTAGCTTGGGGCCACTTTTTATGTTGATTTCTTGGTTGGGAATTGCAAGGATGGTAAAAGTAGGTTAAACTCAAACCCCAAACCCTCATGAGGGCAAGCCCATGGTTATAAATCCTTAGAAAGTGATCTTTTAACCCCAATTCAGAGCCCAGATGGTGTCCTGTAATGGTGAGCAGATCTCTTTTTTCCTGGTTCATCCTTTTGCTACTTTGAGGTTCTTGAATTTATGAGAGTGTTCTCATTATCACCTCCCTACCTTGCTTGGGTCCATGTTTTAATTTCCTATCCCTACATGACCATAGAAACCCCAGCCTCTGATTATTGACGTAGCCTGGATTCTCCAAAAGTACAGCCTGAGGCAGAGAATTTATGTTGTCAGTGTAGTACTATATATAACACTATATATATTAATATGTACTGTATTGCCATATATTACTGGAGTGTAATTCCACAGAATAGGGTTTTATGAAAAAGGGGAGTGAGGCAGGGAAGGAAAGAGAGGCAATAGGAAGATGTGTTTATGGAGTTTGTCCCCACACAGTGCAACTGATTGCTCAGTCCATCTTCTGAGAAGTTGGATCATTTGCACATCAGGGGCATCCAACATGAAGGCAAAGTGAGGGGAACGCATTTAATATACCAGCTCCTGTTGATTTGGTCAAATGTTTGCGCCATCAGACATTAGCATGTGTGGGCTCCTGAAAGGGTGGTGGCTTTAACAGACAAACTTCAAGGGAAGCGGATATGGCTCAAGCAGTTGGGCACCCACCTATCACATGGGAAGTCCTGGGTTTGGTTCACAGTGCCTCCTAAAGAAGGCGAGCAAGACAGCAAACTGATGCGATGGGCTGGCGCAGCCAGCTGACTCAACAAGATGACACAATGAGGGGACACAATAAGGAAACACAATGAGACACATAACAAGCACGGAGCGGAGGTGGCTTAAGCAAGTGGATGCCTCCCTTCCACATGGGAGGTCCTGGGTTCGGTTCCCAGTGCCTCCTAAAAGGAAGACAAGCAGACACAGAGAGCGCACAACGAACAGACAGACAGCAGACAGTACATGCGATCAAAGGGGAGTGGAGAAACAAATAAATAAAATAAATCTTAAAAAAAAAACAAAAACAGAGAAACTTCAGGAAGAGAGACAGATGGGACATGGGATTAAGTAAGGCACTATAGGCGCCTTGTGTGGGAGGTCACCGTGAGGCCATGCTGAGCTGGTTGCCACAGCAAAGCCTGGATCAAGAAACAAATGAGGTGGAGTGGGTCTGCAGTGGCACATAAGAAGTGTATGATACAATTACCAAGACCAGCAACCCCACTCCCATTCCCACCCCCAGCAGCCAAAGCTTTAAGCTGCTCATTACCACTCTGTTTGTTGTTCTTTTCTCTTCATTTTCAGCCCTTGGAGACTCCCTTACTTTCTTATGAGCCCAGACATAAATTTAAAATTATGTTTATTACAATGTATTCACGATTTCTAGATATTTTGTGGTAGGAGGGTTTTTAGGTTAATACACAATTTTGCCAGAAATGAATGCTTACATATTCTATACATGATCCTAAAATTTATATAGATATTACCAAATGAGCAAAATTATTGCCAAATAAAGACTATACATTTACAATCTAATCAGTCCCTGTTTCCTTATCATGCAACAACACAGTTAACAAATGCTGGAAGTTTTGGCCATCATAGGTAAAAAATTCTAATTAACTTCTTATAGTTTTCGTTTGCATTTCTTTTATGAATGAGATTGAGCATCTTTCCATATGTTTAGAAGCCATTTGTAGTTCCCTTACTATGAACTATATGTTTATAAACTTTGGCTATTTTCTATTGATAACTATATTTTTCTTATTTGTAGGAGGTTTTTATATACGAAGGTATTTACTTTTTGTGAAATGAGTTAAAAATATTTTCAAAAGCCATCTTTTGACTTGTTATGGTGCTTTCATATAGAAAATTTTTTTTACATAGGCACATTTTTTTTCTTTTATGGTTTCTAAATTTTGTGCCATGCTTATACAATTTTTCCTCCCTGAGAAATTGTTAAATTCTCTTATGTATTTTCTAGAACTTTCATGGTTTAATTTTACAATTTCTACATTTTTGGCCTACCTGGAATAAATTTTATATACAGCTTAAAATAGTGATGCAACTTAATGGCTTTTTACCCCTAGATAGCTTTTTCATTGTCTCAATAGCATTTGTTCAATAAGCCATCATTTTTCTTTTGATTTAAATGCCAGCTTTATCAAATACTAAATTTGGGACTATTTCTGAATTCCTATTCCGTTCCTTTGCCAATATCACATAATTTTAATGACTAGAACTTTATGATATGTTTTAATATCCGTTAGGCCTAGTTCACCCTTGTTACATGTTCTTCTTAGACTTTTCCAGGTTATTATTCCTTGTTTATTTTTATCGATGTTCTTTAGAATTAAGTTGTCAAGTTTCCACTGCCCTATAAATTATATTGGCATTTTTACTGGAATCACATTAAATTTCTACATTATTTTAAGATGACTAGTTTCCTATCAAAAAAACACAATATACCTTTCCATTTTTTCATGTCTATTCTTCACACACTATATAATTCACCCTTATAAAATGTATAACTCAGTGGGTTTTAGTATATTTATGAGATTGTGTAAACAATTGCCACTGTCATATGCCAGTACATTTTTATCACCCCCAAAAGAAACCATGTGTCCAATAGCAGCCCCTGGCATCCATTAATCTACTTTTTGTCTCTATGCATTTGCCTTTCTAGACATTTCATATAAATGGATTCAAACTATATGTGACCTGTTGTGTCTGGCTTCTTTTACTTAGCATATTTTCAAGGTTCTTCTGTTGTGGAGCATGTATCAGTACTTCATTCCTTTTCATTCTCAAATAATATCCCATTGTATGATTATACCATATTTTGTTTAGTCATTCATCAATTAATAGACCTTTGAGTTGATTCCACTTTTTGGCTATTGTGAATAATGCTGCTTTGAATATTCAGGTACAAGAATTTATGCGAACATGTTTTCAGTTCTATTAGGTGTATGGGTAGGAAACAAATTGCTGGTTATGTGGTAATTATGTTTAACTAGGTTTATCTTTTTGAGAAACTGCCAAATTGTTTTCCAAAGTGGTTACACCATTTTATATTCCCATCAGTAATGGGGGAAAATTCCAATTTTTCCACATCTTTTCCAATAGCTATTATTGTCCATCTTTTTTATTTTAACCATCTTAGTGGGTGTGAAGTGTTATCTTATAATTTTGATTTGCATTTCCCTAATGACTAACAATGCTGAGCATCTTTTCATGTGTTTCTGGGCCATTTGAATATCTTCTTTGGAGAAATGTCTATTCAAATCTTTTGTCCATTTTTATTGTGCTATTTGTCTTTTTATTTATTTTTATTAGAGAAGTTGTGGGAATACAGCAAAAGCATGCATAAAAAACAGGGTTCCCATATACCACCCTATTACTACCCCCTTGCATTGGTATAGTGCATTTGTTACAATTGATGAAAGCACATTTTTATAATTGTACTATTAACTATAGGCCGTGGTTTAACTTAGGGTTCACTGCTTGTGTTGTGTAGTTCCATGGATTTTTAAGAACATTTTTACTCTAGTAACATATATACAACCTAAAATTTCCCCTTTTAACAACATCCATATATATAATTCAGTGCTTTTGACTGCATTCACAATGTTGTGTTACCATCACCACCATCCATTATCATTTCCATAGTCACAAATAGAAACTATGTACATTATAAGCCTTAACTCCCTATTTTCTACCCCTACCCCATCCCCTGGTAACCTATATTCTACATTCTGACTCTACGAGTTTGCTTATTCCTTCTTACAGCTGAAAATATTCCATCGTATGTATATACCACATTTTGTTTATCCATGATCAGCTGATGGACACTTGGTTGCTTTCATCTTTCAGCAATTGTGAATAATGCTACTATGAACATCATTGTGCAAATATCTGTTTGCCTCCCTGCTTTAAATTCTTTGGGGTATATATCTAGTGGAATTGCCAAATTATATGGTAGTTTTACACTTAGCTTTCTGAGGAAGTGAGGAACCACCAAACTGTCTTCCATGGTGGCTGTACCATTTTACATTCCCAGAAATAGTGTTCCTATTTCTCCACATCTTCTCCAACACTTGTAATTGTCAGTTCTTTTTTTTTTTTTTTTTTTTTCCAATAGTAGCCATTCTAGGGTATGAAATGGTATCTCCTTGTGGTTTTGATTTGCATTTCCCTGATGGCTAATGATGTTGAGCATTTTTTCGTGGGCTTTTTGGCCATTTGTATATCTTCTTTGAAGAAATGTCTATTCAAATCTTTTGCCCATTTGTAATTGGGTTATTTATCTTTTTATTTTGAGTCATAAGAGTTCTTTATATATTTTGGATATTAGACCCTTATCAGCTATGTTATTCACAACTATTTTCTCCCATTCTGGGGGTTGTCTTTTCACTTTTTTTTTTTTTAAGATTTTATTTATTTATTCATTTATCCCCCCCTTGCTGCCCGCACTCACTGGGTCAGCCAACCACACCGCGCGGGCGGGCCTGCCCTCACCAGGAGGCCCCGGGAACCGAACCCGGGGCCTCCCATATGGTAAACGGGAGCCCTACTGATTGAGCCACAGCCGTTTCCCATCTTTTCACTTTTTTGATAGTGTCCTTTGAAGCACAAAAGGTTTAAATTTTCCTGAATTCCAGTTTATCTGTGTTTTGTTTTGTTCTTGTGCTTTGGGTGACATATCTAAGAATCATTGTCCTATAAGGTCATGAAGATTTATTCCTATGTTTGTTTTCTTCTAAGAGTTTTATAGTTTTGCTCTTACATTAGGTCTTGATCCATTTTTAGTTAATTTTGCATATAGTATGAGACAGTGGTCCAAATTCATTCTTTTTTCATGTGGATAGCCAGTTATCCCAGCACCTTTTCTGAAAAATCTTCAGGAGCATTTTAAAGTCACATCAATTATATACATTTTTTGTTAAGTTTATTCCTTCCTAGGTATTTTATCTTACTTGTTTTATGTAGAGAATTTTTCCATTATAATTTTTAGATGGCAATTGATCTGTGCATATGGATATTATATAGCCAACTCATGAATTCTCTATTTTAATAAGGTTTTTGTTTAATTTATTGCATATTCCAAGTAAACAGTTTTATCATCTACAAATAATTTTACCTCTTCCTTTCAGTTTCATAACTTTACTTTCTTTTTAATTTTTAATTTTTAATTTCTTTGGTTAGTACATCCAGAACAATTATTAAAAGGGTTATAGTAGTATAACCTTTATGTAATCTAATTATTTTTTAAAAAATTAAAAAAAAAATTTTTTTAAGGGGTTATAGTGGATATTATTATCTTGATCCTGATATTAATGGATATGTTTCAAATGGTTCCCCATTAGGCATTATACAGATCTGGAGATTTGGGGAAGTGGTAATCTGTTTCTATTTTAAGATTTTTTAAATTAAAACTAGATTTTGAATTTTATCTATTTCTTTTTTTGTACACATGAAGAGGATCATTTAATTTTTAATCTATTAATATAGTGAATTATATTAATTGGTTCCCAATATTGAACCATCTTTACATTCCTGTAATAAATCCCAGAGAATATGCCTGACTATTCCTATTTTGGGTTTTTGTTGTTGTTGTTTGTAGTTTTCTTTACGGCAAAACACCTTTTCAATTTTGGTGATGATTCCACTGATACTTGAAGAAGATGCGTTCTCTTTTCAGGGTAAGCAGTTTGATGTTTACCCATCAAATTTACCTTATTGATTGTATTATTTAAGTGTCCTATCTCCTTTGGTTTTTGTCCACTGTTTTTGTCAAGGACTGAGGGGATAAATTATGAACTAAAGTTTCCTCCCTTTAAATGTTTTTCTTTCTATTGTTCTTTATCCTTCCTGTAGGTTATGCTATATAAATGTCGATAATGTTATTTGGTACACAGACCAATAAATTTAGATCCCAATTGTGTCATATGTCTGTCTATGTCTTGTGTGTTCGGTTCAACTTCGCTCTATTTTAAGATCATTATACTTGTTTTCATTCAATTTAAATTTGTCTTGTATGCCTTTGCATATCTATTTTATTTTTGACTTTTCTGTCACTTCATTTTAGTTGTGCATCTTTTATACATCAGGGCTGACTTTTTGCTGTTTCACCAATCTTGGAGAACTTTTCTCTTTTTTTCATTCTTTTTTTTTAACCTTTCCCCCCTCTTTATTAGAGAAGTTGTGGGTTTACAGAACAGTCATGCATAAAATGCAGAATTTCCATATACCACCCCACCAACACCAAGCATTGATGTGAAACATTTGTTACAATTGATGATAGCACATTTTTATAATTGTACTATTAATTAAAGTTCATGGTTTAACTTAGGATTCATTGTTTAGTTCCATGGCTTTTTAAAATTTTTTTATTCTGTAACCATATATACAATCTAACATTTCCCCTTTTAATCATATCCAAATACATATTTCAGTCAGTTAACTATGTTCACAATGTTGTGCTACCATCACCATCATCCATTACCAAAGCATTTCCCTCATTCCAAATAGGAACCCTGTACATTTTGATCCTTAACTTCCTATTCCCTATCCCTACCCAATACCCTCATAACCTATATTCTAGATTCTGACTCTATGAATCTGTTGACTCTAATTGTTTCAAATCAATGATATCATACAATATTTGTCCTTTGGTGTCTGGCTTATTTCACTCATCATTAGTCTTCAAGGTTCATCCATGCTATCTCATATATCAGGACTTCATTCTTTTTACTGCTGAAAAAGATTCTATTGTATGTATATACTATATTTTGTTTATCCATTCATTGATTAATGGACACTTGGGCTGCTTCCATCTTTTGGCAATTTTGAATAATGCTGCTATGAACATCAGTGTGCAAATATCTATTTGCATTCTTGCTTTAAATTCTTTTGGGTATATACCTTGTAAAGGGATAGCAGAGTCATATGGTAGTTCTATACTTAGCTTTCTGAGGAACCACCAAACTGTCTTTCACAGTGGCTACACCATTTTACAGTCCCACCAGCAATGAATGAGTGTTCCTATGCCTCCACATCCTCTCCAGCACTTGTTATTTTTCTGTTTCTTTGTTTGTTTAATAGCAGACATTCTAAGGGATGTGAAATGGTATCTCACTGTGGTTTTGATTTGCATTTCTCTAATGGCTAATGATGTTGAGCATCTTTTCATGTGCTTTTGGCCATTTGTATATCTTCTTTGGAGAGATGTCAGTTCAAGTCTTTTTTTAAAAATTGGGTTGTCTTTTTCTTGTAAAGTTGAAGGATTTCTTTTTATATACTGTATATTAATCTTTTATTGGATATGTGGTTTCCAAATATTTTCTCCCATTGAGTAGGTTGTCTTTTTACTTTCATGATAAAATCCTTTGAGGAACAAAGGTTTTTTATTTTGATGGGGGTCCCATTCATATATTTTTTCTTTTGTTGCTTGTGCTTTGTTTGTAAAGTCTAAGAAACAATTACCTACCACAAGATCTTGAAGATGCTTCCCTACATTTTCTTCTAGGAGTTTGATCATTCTGGGTCTTATACATTTAGGTCTTTTATCCATTTGAATTGATTTTTGTATGTGGCATGATATAGGGGTCCTCATTCATAGGTGTCCTCATTCTTTCTTTCTTTTTTTTTTTTTTTGCAAATGGAGATCCAGTTTACCATTTCTTGAAGAGACTTATTCTTTCCAAATTGAATAGACTTTGCCACCTTGTCAAAAATCAGCAGACCATAAATGTGAGGTGTTTTAGATGCAAGGCTGCCATTGCAAAAATATCATAAATGGGTTGGCTTTTGTAATGAGAATTTATTCAAGTAAAATCTTACAGTTCTGAAGCTGTGAAAATGTCCAAATCAAGACATCATCAGTGGTGTTTTCTCACTAAAAGTCAGCTGCTGGCAGATCCTGGACTCCTGCCATGTGGTAAGGTAAAATGGTGACCAGTCTCTATGTGTTTTCTTTCAAGATCACTTTCTCCTCACACTCAGCTGTGGGCGTTTGGGCATATGGCTCGTCTTTCCCCAGGCCTTGTCTCTTCAGCTTCTGGCTGCTCTGCTGATTCCAACTTCCAGCCTCTCTCTCAGTCTCTCAGGGTTTCTCTGTCTTTCTGCGACTGCAGGTGATCCTGGAGTCCTCTCTCACATGGCAGGGTAAAAATCCAGCTTTCTTTCTCTGTATTCCATTTATATAAGACTCCAGTAAAAGGATTAGGATCCAACCTGGGTCCCACAATCTAATCAAGGGCTTTAATGGAAGCAATCTAATCAAATATGATCTAATAAAAAAGTCCCACCACAGACAATAGGTTTATAGGCACAGAAATGGTTTAGCTTAAGAACATAATTTTCTGGGGTCCACAAAAGACTCAAACCAGGACATGAGGGTTGGTTTTTGAACTCTCAATTCTATTCCATTGTTCTGTTCTTGTGCCAGTACCATGCTGTTTGATTACTGTGGCTTTGTAATAAGTTTTAAGATAGGAAAGTGTGAGTTCTTCTTTTCAAGTTGGCTTTAGCTATTTGGAGCCACTTACCCTTCCATAGAAATTTAATGATTGCTTTTTCCCTTTCTGCAAAAAGGTTGTTGGAATTTTTATTGGGATTGCATTGAACCTATAAATTGTTTTGGGTCATATTGACATCTTAATGATATTTAGTCTTCCAATCCATGAACAAAGAATATCTTTCCATTTATTTAGATCTTCTTTGATTTATTTTAGCAATATTTTATAGTTTTCTATGTATAAGTCCTTTACATCCTTGGTTAGGTTTATTCCTAGATATTTTATTCTTTCAGTTGCTGTTGTGACTGGAATTTTTTTCTTGATTTCCTCTTCTGATTGTTCATTGCTTGTGTATAGAAACACTATTGATTTTGCGGTATTGATCTTGTATCCTGCCACTTTGCTGAATTTATTTATTCCCTCTAGGAGCTTTGTTGTGGATTTTTCAGGATTTTTTGTATATATGATCATATCACCTGCAAATAGGGATAATTTTACTTCTTCCTTTACAATTCAGATGCCTTTTATTTCTTATTTCTTGCCTAATTGCTCTGGCAAGAACTTTCAGTACAATGTTGAATAATAGTGGTGACAGGGTATACTTACCTTGTTCCTGATTTTAGAAGGAAAGCTTTCAGTCTCTCACCTTTAAGTAGGATGTTAGCTGTGGCCTTTTCATATATGCCCATTATCATGTTGAGGAAGTTACCTTCTATTCCGAGTGTTCTAAGTGTTTTGTTTGTTTGGTTTGGTTTGGTTTGATTTGGTTTTTAGGAGGTACCAGGGATTGAACCTTGGACTTTGCACATGTGAAGCAGGCACTCAACCACTGAGCTATATCTGCTCCACTCTAAGTGTTTTTATAAGGATGGGTGCTGTATTATGTCAAATGCCTTTTCTGCATCCATTGAGATAATCATGTGTTTTCTTCCTTCACTCTGTTAATATGGTGTATTACATTAATTGATTTTCTTATGCTGAACCAACCTTGATACAAGGGATAAATCCCATTTGATCATGGTATATAATTCTTTTAATATGCTGTTAGATTCAGTTTGCTAGTATTTTGTTGAGGATTCTTGCACCTATATTCCTAAGAGATATTAGTCTGTAGTATTTTTTTTTCTTATTTTCCCCAGGTTTGGTAGGAGGGTGATGTTGGCCTCATAGAATAGGTTAGGAAATGTTCCCTCCTCTTCAATTTTTTTGGAAGAGTTTGAGCAGAACTAGAAATGTCTTCTTCAAATGATTGGTAGAATTCCCCTGTGAAACCATCTGGTCCTGGGCTTTTCTTTGTTGGGAGGTTTTTTGTTTTGTTTTGTTTTGAGTATAATTTTTTTATTAGGGAAATTGTAGGTTTACAGAAAAATCATGCAGAAAATACAGATTTCCCATATATCCCCCATATTATTAACACCTTGAATTAGTGTGGTATCTTTCTTATAATTGATGAAAGTATATAATTATAATTGTATTATTAACTATAGTCCATTCTTTACATTAGGGTTCACGGGTTGTGTTGTACATCCCTATGGTTTTATATTTCTTCTTTTTTAAGATATGAAACAAAATTATTTTATTGTAGGTTTATAGAACAATTATGCATAAAATACAGGATTCCATACTCTACCCCAACACCAGCACATTGCATTCATGTGGAACATTTGTTACAATTGATTATAGCACTTTTTCATAATTATACTATTTTTAATAGTAGTTACATTGGCTACAATTTATGAAAGATTAAATATTACATATAATATATTAAAATGGTACTTTCAATTATCATCCATAGTTTACACTAGGTATGTTTTGTTCCCATATTCCACCTTGTATTATTAACACTTTATATTAGTGTTGTACATTTGTTATAATTTATGAAAGAACATTCCTATACTTCTGTCTTTCATCTACAATACGGTTCATTGAGTTGTACAGTCCTATGTTTTATCCTTCAATTTTTATTCTAGTAACATATACATCCTAACATTTCCCCTTTTAACCACAGTCACCTATACAGTTTAGTGCTGTTGACTACACTTACAATAATGTGCTACCATCACCACCATCTATTTGCAAACCTTTACCTTCACCCTATATAGAAAATCTGTGCAAGTTAAGCTTCATCTCCCCATTCCCTAACCCCAATCTATCTCCTGGTAACATATATTCTAAACTTTAACTCTCTGAGTTTGCATATTATAATTAATTCAGCAGTGAAATTATACAATATTTATCCTTTGGTATCTGGTTTATTTCACTCAACATAATGTCCTCAAGGTTCATCCATGTTTTTGTATGCATCAGGATATCATTCCTTTTTATAGCTGAGTAATATTCCATCGTATGTATATACCATTTTTTTTTTTTTTTTAAGATTTTATTTATTTAATCATTTATGCCCCCCTTGCTGCTTGTGCTCGCTGGGTCAGCTAACCACGCCGCGCGGGCGGGCTTGCCTTCACCAGGAGGCCCCGGGAACTGAACCTGGGGCCTCCCATATGGTAAACGGGAGCCCTACTGATTGAGCCACAGCCGCTTCCCATATACCATATTTTTTTATCTCCATTAATCAGTTGTTGGATATTTGGTTTGCTTCCATCTTTTAGCAATTGTGAATAATGCCGTTATGAACATTGTTGTGCAAATATCTGTTCGAGTTCCTGCTTTCACTTCTTCTGCGTATATACCTAGAAGTGAGATTGCTGGATCACACGGTAATTTTATGCTTAACTTCCTGAGGAACTGCCAAACTGCCTTCCACCGTGGCTGTACCATTTTACCTTCCCAACAGCAATGAAGGAGTGTTCTTCTTTCTCCATATCCTCTCTAACACGTGTTTTTCTGGATTTTTTGATAGTGATCATCTAGTAGGAGTGAAATGATATCTCGTGGTTTTGACTTACATTTCCCTAAAAGCTAGTGGTGCTGAGCATCGTTTCTTGTGCTTTTTAGCCATTTGTATTTCCTCTTTGGAGAAATGTCTATGCAAGTCTTTTGCCCATTTTTTTTAATTGGGTCATTTGTCTTTCTATTGTTGAGTTGAAGGATTTCTTTATATATCCTGGATATTAAACCCTTATCAGAGATGTAGTTTCCAAATATTTTCACCCATTGAGTAGGTTGTCTTTTCAATTTCTTGGCTAAGTCCTTTGATGCATAAATGTTTTTAATTTTGAGGTCCCATTTATCTATTTTTTTTTTTCTTTCATTGCTTGTGCTTTTGGTATAAAGTCTAAGGAACCATTGCCTATCACAAGATCTTGAAGATGCTTACCTACATTTTCTTCTAGGAGTTTTATAGTACTAGCTCTTATATTTAGGTCTTTGATACATTCAGAGTCAATTTTTTATATGGTATGTGATAGGGGTCCACTTCCATTCTTCTACAAATGTATATCCAGTTCTCCCATTACCTGTGAATTTCTTTGGGAATTTCTTTGTTCGGAGGTTTTTGATAACTGATTCAAACCGTTTACTTTTTTTTTTTTTTTTTTTTTAAAGATTTTATTTATTTATTCATTTATCCCCCCCTTCCTGCCTGTGCTCGCTGGGTCAGCCAACCACGCCATGCGGGCAGGCCCGCCCTCACCAGGAGGCCCCGGGAACCGAACCCGGGGCCTCCCATATGGTAAACGGGAGCCCCACTGATTGAGCCACAGCCGCTTCCCTAAACCGTTTACTTTTGATTGCTTTGCTGAAGTCTTCTGTTTCTTCTAGATAGTGTACACTGTGCATTTCTAGGAATTTGCCCATTTCATCTAAATTGTCTCATTTGTTGGCATACAGTTGTTCATAGTATCCTCTTATGATCCTTTTTGTTTCTCTGGGGTGAGTAGTAATGGCCCCTGTTTAACTTCTGATTTTATTTATTTGCATCTTCTCATATTTTTTCTTTGTCAGTCTACGGGTTTGTCAATTTCATTGACCTTTTCAAAGAACAAACTTTTGGTTTTGTCAATTCTCTCTATTGTTTTTCTATTCTCAATTTCATGTATTTTTTTTTTAACTTTATTTTGTACATTTAATAATTGAAAACATAAACAATTAAAAACTAAAAAGTAAACACAGATGAATAAATATATACATTTCTCAATTAAATGTAATGGATACATATAATTTTTTTTTTAATCAAACAATATATTACACAATATATTTGGTTCATAATAATGCATTCATGTATTTATACTCTAATCTTTGTGTTTTCTTTCCTTCTACTTGCTTTGGGAATAGTTTGCTGTTATTTTTCTAGTTCCTCTAGGTGTGCAGTTAGGTCTTTGATTTTAGCTCTTTCTTCTCTTTTAATGTAAGCTTTTAAGGCTATAATCTTCCCTCTCAGCACTGCCTTCACTGTATCACATAAGTTTTTATATGTTGTGTTCTTTTTTTCAGTCGTCTCAAGATATTTACTGATTTCTCTTGTAGTTTCTTCTTTGACCCACTAATTATTTAAGAGTGTGTTGTTTAAGTTCCATGTATTTGTGAGTTTTCCAGTTCACTGCCTGTTATTGATTTCCAGCTTCATTCCATTATGGTCAGATAAAGTCCTTTGTATAATTTCATTATTTTAAAATTTATTCAAACTTGTTTTCAACATGTTTTTTAATTTATTCAAATTCTACATGTGGTCTATCTTTGAGAATGACCCATGAGCACTTCAGAAAAAGGTATATCCTGCTGCTTAGGGGTGCAATATTCTATTTATGTTGGTTAGGTCCAGTCCATTTATTGTCTTGTTCATCTTCTGTGCTTCCTTATTGACCCTCTGTCTAGATGTGCTATCTGTTGATGAGAGTGTTGTATTGATTTCTCCAACTATCATTGTAGAGATGCCTATTTCTCTCCTCAGTTTTGCCACCACTGTTTGCCTCGTGTGTCTTGGAGCACTGTGGTTAGGTGCATGAATATTTATGATTATTATTTCTCCTTTGTGAATTGCCCCTTTTATTAATATATAGTGTCCTTCTTTGTCTCTTGTAACAGTTTTGCATTAAAAGACTATTTTGTCCAATATTAATATAGATACCTCAGCTCTTTTTGGTTACTGTCTGCATGGAATATCTTTTTCCAACCTTTAACTTTTAGCCAGTTGTGCCTTTGGGTCTAAGTGAGTCTCTTGTAAACAGCATATAGTTAGATCATACTTTTTTATCCATTTTTCCAAACTGTCTCTTTTGATTGGGGCATTTAATCCATTAACATTCAATGTTATTACTGTAAAAGCAGTATGCTTTTAAAAATATGTTATATCTTTTATTATATCTGTCCCTCTTTTTACCCTTTTTCTTATCCTTACTCATAATCTTCATTGCTACACTCCATGCCCCTCTCTCCTGTCTCTTCTTTTTAGCCTTCAGAACTTCCTTTACTATTCCTCGTAGGGCAGGTCTCTTGTTGATGACATCTCTCAGTTTCTGTTTATGTGAATATTTTAAACTCTCCCTTATTTTTGAAGAACAGTTTTGTTGGATAAAGAGTTTTTGGCTGGCAGTTTTCCTCTTTCAGTACTAAAATATATCATACCACTGCTTTCTCACCTCCATGGTTTCTGCTGAGAAACTGGCACTTATTCTTATGGTGGCTCCCTTGTATGTGACAAATAGCTTTTCTATTGGTGCTATCAGGGTTCTGTCTTTTTCTTTGGCATTTGACATTCTGATTAGTATGTGTCTTGGCGCAGGCCTATTAAGTTTGCTTCTGTTTGGAGTATGTTGCACTTTTTGGACATGTATATTTATGTATTTCATAAAAGTTGGGAAATTTTCAGACATTATTTCCTCAAATATTCTTTCTGCCCCTTTTCCATTCTCTTCTCATTTTGGGACACCCATGATACATATATTTGTGTGCTTCATACTGTCATTCAAATCTCTGAAGCCCTGCTCAATTTTTTTCTATTCTTTTGTCTATCTATTCTTCTGTTTATAAATTTTCAATTATCCTGCCTTCTAGTTCACTGATTCTGTCTGCTGCCTGTTTGAATCACCTGTTGTGCCTCTGGTGTATTTATAATCTCTTCTATTGTAACTTTCATTCTCATCATTTCTCTTATGTTTCTTTTTATACTTTCAGATTCTTCTTTATGCTCACACAGGTTTTCTTAATGTCCTTTAACTCTTTATCCATATTTTCATTCATCTCCTTGAATTGATTTAGGAGATTTATTTGAATGTCTTTGATTAGTTTTTCCAAAATTTATGTCTCCTCCATGTTTTTAATTTGGTTCTTTGGTTGGACCATATCTTCCCATTTTTTAGTATAGCTTGTAATTTTTTGCTGATGTCTAGGCATCTGATTATCTTGATGAGTTTACACTGAAGCTCGGTTTCTCTCTCTTGCCTAGGTTTTTCTTGTTGATTGGCTTTGTTTAAAGCCTCTTCTTTGACACTTGTTTCAACTTATTCTAGGCCCATGTTTAACTGATCAGATATTTTCAGGTCTTCTTCATCTGATTCTTGCCCTGGATATGCAATACATTTTAAGATTGCACTATTTTTGCAATTTTTTTACCCTCAGGAGAAAGCTTCCTTTCCTCTGTTCCTTTTCCGAGAATCTTGATCTGTTTTATTTGTTTTTGTTTTGCCTGTATAGTTTTTTTGTTTTTTGTGTTTTTTTTTTTATAAATACTCCTTTACTTGTCTCTAGCTGCTTTTGCCTGGAGGACAAATTCTGAGAGGAGGGTATCCCTGGAGAGGACTTTTTCAAGACAGTATTTCCTAGCCAAAACAGGGCTGAGGACCCATGAAGGTGCCATAGACAAGCTCCCAACTGCCTGGGAAGGTGGAACAGGAATGATGCCAAATGTTTCCTTGGATCCCCAAAGCTGTGGTTTCCTGACCTGCCCAGAAGATGGCGTTTTTCAGCAAACTGTTGCCACAGCACTTAGGAGGTACTATGCCTTTAAATCTCCACCACCTCTGTCCCTGTTGGGGGCAGGGTTGAACAGTGGCTTCACTACCTTTGTCCAGGAGAGGTTGAAACAGTAGCTCAGAGCTGGCAAATTCATTAAAAGCTGTCATCAGTACTCGGCCATGCTTCCTCCCTATCCCATCCCCAAACCCTGTTCTTGGGGAAGAGCTGCCCTTGAACAAACTGTTCGCTGCAGCCCTAAGGAGGCATTGTATCTTTAAATCATATACTATGCAAGCTGTAACTAAAAGAGAGCTGCAGTGGCTATACTAATATCCGATAAAATAGACTTTAAGTCAAAAACAGTTACAAGGGACAAAATTGGTCATTACATATTTGATAAAGGGGACAATTCAACTGGAAGATGTAACAATTATAAATATATCTCCACCTAACAGCAGAGCCCCAAAATATATGATGCAAGTACTGACAGATTTGAAGGGAGCAGTTGATGGTTCTGCATTAATAGTCGGAGACTTTAACACACTGCTCTCAATAATGGATAGAATAACTAGTCAAAAAATCAATAAAGAAGTACAGGGATTGCAAATCCTTGATCTTAATGCTTGTATGTATGAACCTTATTCCTGTAAAAATGAAACTTTGCCTAATTATAATTAATGCCTAAGAATTACCTCCTAAAAACTTCCTTGTTACTTTAGCATTGCTTGTAGGGCAAGTATATTGGTGATGAACTCCCTCAGCTTTTGTTTTCCTGAGAATGTCTTAATCTCCCCTTCATTTTTTTTTAAACAAATCAATTTTATTGATACATATTAATAAAGCATACAGCTCATCCGAAGTGTACAATCAATGAAATTTGGTATAATCACATAGTTGTGCGTTTATCACTTCAATCATTATTTGAGCATTTTCATTATTTCAGTATAATAATTAATGAAAAACAAACAAACAAGAAAATTTCTCACCTCTCAATCTCTCTCTGTTTCCTCTGTTGTACATAGTTGCTGTTTCTGGCTAATCTATCCAAAGTGTATAATCAACGGCTTTTAGTATAATCACACTGTTGTACATTCATCATCTCAAAAATTTTAGAACAATTTCTTTACTCTGAAAAGAAAGACTCCACACCCCTTAGCATTCCTTCCTCAGCCCTACATAACCACTAATCTCATTTCATCTTTATAAATTGATTTATATTTACATTTTATATAAATGGAATCATACAATATGTAGTACTCTATGTTTGGTCTCCTTCGCTTAGTATGTGTTTTATTTTGCCTGACAGTAACATTTTTTGTATTAATTTATATTTGTTCAGCTTCCAAGAAAAACGGTCTTATATATGCAATTCTGCCCATATTCATATTTCACATATTTATATTTCACATAATATATTTAGTTCATAATAGGGCAATCATACAGTATTTGTCCTTTTGTGTCTGGCTTGCTTCACTTAACATAATGTCCTCCAGGTTCATCCATGTTGTCATAGGATTCATGACTTCATTTCTTCTTACCGCTGCATAATATTCCATCTTGTGCGTACTCCACAATTTGTTTATCCATTCATCAGTTGATGGCCACCTAGGTTGTTTCCAACTTTTGGCTATCGTGATTAATGCTGCCATGAACATTAGAGTGCAGGTGTCTATTCATGTCACTGCTGTCATTTCTTCTGGGTACATACCTAGCAAATGTATTGCCAGGTCCCATGGCACGTCTATATTCAACTTCCTTAGGAACTGCTAGACAGTGCTCCACAGGGGCTGTACCATTCTACATTCCCACCAACAGTGAATAAACATTCCTATCTCTCCACATCCTTTCCAACATTTACAGTTTTCCAACTTTTTAACAGCAGCCAATCTAATAGGTGTGAAATGATATTTCATTGTATTTTTTATTTGTATTTCCCTAATCACTAGTGATGTTGAACATTTTTTCATGTGTTTCTTCACCATTTGTATTTCTTCTTTGGACAGTTGTCTTTTTAAGTCTTTTGCCCATTTTTTAATCAGATCATCTGTCTTTATATTGTTGAATTGTATGATCTCCTTATATAAAATGGATATTAAATCCTTATCAGATATATGATTGCCAAATATTTTCTCCCATTGAGTTGACTGCCTTCTCACCCTTTTGACAAAGTCCTTTGAGGTACAAAAGTGTTGAATTTTGAGGAGGTCCCATTTATCTACTTTTTCTTTTGTTGCTCATGCTTTGGGCATAAAGTTTAAGAAACTACCACTTACTACAAGATCTTGAAGACATTTTCGTCCATTTCTTCTATGAGTTTTTATGGTTGTTGTTTTTATATTTAGGTCCTTGATCCATTTTGAGTTAATTTTTATATAAGGTGTGAGATAGGGGTCTTCTTTCTTTCTTTTAGATATGGCTATCCAGTACTCTCAGCACCATTTGTTGAATAGACTGTTCTTGGGCCAGCTGAGTGGGCTTAATAGCTTTGTCAAAAATCACTTGACTGCATATGTGAGGGGCAATTTGTGAGTTCTTGATTTGGTTCCATTGGTCAATCTGTCTGTCCTTATTCCAGTATCATGCTGTTTTTACCAGTGTAGCTAAGTAATATGCTTTAAGTCAGGAAATGAGAGTCCTCCAACTATGTTCTTTTTTAAGACAGTTTTGGCTATTTGGGGCCCCTTACCCTTCCAAATATATTTGATTATTGGCTTTTCAATTTCTGCAAAAAAGGCTGTTGGGATTTTTTATTGGGATTGCGTTGAATCTGTAAATCAGTATGGGTATAATTGATACCTTAACGATATTTAGTCTTCCAGTCCATGAACACAGAATGACCTTCCATTTATTTTAGTCTTTCTCGGTTTCTTTTAGTAATGTTTTGTAGATTTCTGAATACAGGCCCTTTATGTCCTTGGTTCAGTTTATTCCTAAGTATTTGATTGTTTTAGTCACTATTTTAAATGGAATTTTTTTTTTCTGATTTCCTCCTCAGATTGCATATCATTAGTGTATAGAAATGCTATTGAATTTTGCATATCTTGTATCCTGCCACTTTGCTGAACTTGTTTATTAATTGTAGTAACTTTGTTGTGGATTTTTCATCAACAAATAGTGAAAGTTTTACTTCTTCTTTTTCTATTTGAGTGCCTATTATTTCTTTGTCTAGCCTAATTGCCCTAGCTGGAACTTCTAGCACAACATTGAATAATAATGGTGACACCAGGCATCCTTGTCTTGTTTGTGATCTCAGCGGGAAAGCTTTCAGTCTTTCACCATTGAGTCAATACTAGCTATAGGTTTTTCATATATGCAGTTTACCAGATTGAGAAAGCTTCCTTCTATTCCTATGTTTTGAAGTGTTTTTATCAAGAAAGAGTGCTGTATTTTGTCAAATGGCTTTTCTGCATCAGAGAGAATCATGTGATTTTTCTTCTTCAATACATCAATGTGGTTTATTACACTCATTGATTTTCTTATGTTAAACTACCCTTGTGTACCTTGATCATGATGTATAAATCTTTTAATATGCTTTTGGATTCAGTTTGCAAGTACTTTGTTGAGGATTTTTTGCATCTATATTCATTAGAGATATTGTTCTGTAATTTTCTTTTCTTATAGTATCTTTATCTAGTTTTGGTATAAGGGTGATGTTGGCTTCATAGAATGAATTTGGTAGCATTCTTTCCTGTTCAATTTTTTGGAAGAACTTGGGGAAGATCAGTATTAGTTCATCCTTGAATGATTGGTAGAATTCACCTGTGAAGCCATCTGGTCCTGAGCTTTTCATCTTTGAGAGGTTTTTGATGACTGTTTCAGTCTCTTCACTTGTGATTGGTTTGTTGAGGTCTTCTATTTCTTCTAGGGTCAGTGTAGGTTGTTCATGTGTTTCAAGGAATTTGTCCATCTCGTCTACATTGTGTAGGTTTTTGGTGTATACTTGTTCATAGTATCCTTTTATGATCTCTCTTATTTCTGTGGAGTCAGTAGTAAGTCCCCCCACTGATTTTATTTATTTGCATTTTCTCTCTTTTTTCCTTTGTCAGTCTAGCTAAGGTTTTGTCAATTTTGTTGATCTTCTCAAAGAACCATATTTTGGTTGTGTTGATTCTTTTTTGTTGTTGTTCTGAATTGCATTTATTTCTGCAGTGATCTTTACTATTTCTTTTCTTCAGCTTGGTTTGGGATTAGTTTGCTGTTCTTTTTCTAGTTCCTCCAGGTGTGCAGTTAGATCTTCACTTTTAGCTCTTTCTTCTTTTTTAATGTGAGCATTGAGTGCTATAAATTTCCCTCTCAGCACTGCCTTTGTGGTGTCCCATAGGTTTTGATATGTTGTGTTCTCATTTTCATTCATCTCAAGATATTTGCTGATTTCTCTTGCAGTTTGTTCTTTGACCCACTGATTATTTAAGAATGTGTTGTTTAATCTCCATGTATTATGAAGTTTCCCTTTTTCCATCCATGATTTCTAGCTTAATTCTATTATGGTCAGAGAAAGTGTTTTGTATAATTTCAGTCTTTTAAAATTTATTGAGACTTGTCTTGTGACTCAACATATGGCCTATCTTGGAGAAGGATCCATGAGCACTTGAAAAGAATGTATATCCTGCTGTTTGGGGGTGCAATGCTCTATAGATGTCTGTTAGGTATAGCTCATTTATCATATTATTCAAGTTCTCTGTTTCTTTATTTAGTCCCTATCCAGATGTTCTATCCAATACTGAGAGTGGTGTGTTGAAGTCTCCAACTATTATTGTAAAGACATCTATTTCTCCCTTCAGCTTTGCCAGTGTGTACCTCATGTATCTTGGGGCACTGAGGTTATAAATATTTAGAATACTTATTTCTTCTTGTTGAATTGCCCCTTTTATTAACATATAATGACCTTCTTCTTCCCTTATAACAGTTTGCATTTAAAATCTATTTTGTCTGATATTAGTATTGTTACTCCAGCTCTTTTTAGGTTACTATTTGTGTGGAATATCTTTTTCCAACCTTTCAATTTTAACCTGGGTATGTACTTACATCTGAAGTGGGTCTCTTATAGCCAACATATAGATAGCTTTTTTTTTTTTTTTTTTTTTTTTGTTTTATTCTGTCAGACTATCTTTTGATTGGGCAGTTCAAGCCATTAACATTCAATGTTATAACTGTAAAGGAATTATTTATTTCATCCATTTTGACCTTTGGCTTTTGGTTGTCATATCATACTACTGTCTATCTTTTTACCTTTTAATTTACCCTTTCTAATAATCTTCATTTCTACACTCTTCTCCAAGCCTCTTGCCCTTGATTTTTCCTTTCAGGCTATAGCACTCTCTTTAGTATCTCTTGTAATTCAGGTCTTTTTGGCAACATATTCTATCAATTTTTGTTGCTCTGTGAAGACTTTGAACTCCCCTTCATTTTTGAAGGACAGCTTTGCCAGATACAGAATTCTTGCCTGGCAGTTTTTCTCTTTCAGTACCTTAAATACATCATACCACTTTCTTCTCTCCATGGTTTCTGATGAGAGGTCGGCACCTAATCATATTGAGTTTTCCTTGTATATGATGCTCTGCTTTTCTCTTGCTGCTTTCAGAATCTTCTCTTTATCTCTGATATTTGTCATTCTGAATAGTATGTGTGTCGGGGTAGGTCTATTTGGTTTTATTCTATTTGGGGTGCATTGTCCTTCTATATTAATATTTATGTCTTTCATAAGGATAGGGAAGTTTTTAGTCATTATTTCCTCAGTAATTCTTTTTGCCTCTTTTGCATTTTCTTCTCCTTCTGGGACACCAATAATGCATATGTTTTTGCATTTTGTGTTGTCATTCAATTCCCTGAATCTTGTTCCATTTTTTCCATTCTCTTCTCTTTCTGTTCTCCTGTCTTTTCCAGTTCAGATGTTCTGTCTTCGAGATCACTAATCCTGTTTTCAAGCAATTTAAATCTGCTCTTATGTGCCTCTAATGTATTTTTAATCTTATCCATCGTGTCTTTCATTCCCATAAGGTCTGTTACTTTTCTTTGCAGACTTTCAAATTGTTCTTTATGCTCACCCAGTGTCTTCTTAATATCCTCTATCTCTTTAGTCCTATTTTCTTTCATTTCTTTACATTGATTTAGGAGCATTGTGTGATTATCATTGATTAATTATCTTAAATTCTGAATCTCTTAAGGATATTTGTTTTTTCCCTTTGGCTAGGCCATCTCTTCCTGCTTCCTAATATGGCTTATAATTTTTTGCTGATGTCTAGGCATCTGATATGTTGGTGAATTTACTCTGATGGCCAATTTCTCTCTTGCCTATTGTTATTATTTTTTCACAGCTCTTCTTTGATATTTGGTTCCGCTTATCCTAAGTCTTTAAACTTGCTCAGCCTAAGTTATCAGACTCGTGCCTGGGACTCACTAATGGGATGCAGACTTTGTCTCAGGGGTGGGGTAAAGAGAGTTCTGTGAGAGTTCTGAAAGCAGTTTTTGTCCATGTAATTCTTAGACTGGCCAGCAGATGGCATTCGCTGGCTCCCTTTTCCATGGAGGTGTATCTCTCTCCGTTTTCCTTTGTTTTCTTCTGGCCAGAGCTGAGACTCAAAGCATTCTCCACTGGCTGAATTCACTGAAGAAAAGCCCCCTGACTGGCCCTTCCTTTTCCCTTGTGACAGCTAACAGAGAGGAAGATGTCTGCTCCCCTCTTAGTCAGCTGCAATGAGCCAGGGGTTTTACCCCCACTGGATATCTTGGGGGTGGGGGAAGGGAGCCCTTCCTGGTGGCTAGGAGGTTTAGTAACTCACAGTTTGCTGTTTCGGCTTCTTTGTCTCTCTGTCCCTCACCCTCCTGGAAGTTGTGAAGCACTGTCCTGGTCTGCTGACCCCCAAAGCAGATCTCTCAGGCAGCTTTTGGCTCTTTTTCCATTGTTTTTGTGAGAGAGATAAGCCTTTCTACCTAATCTGACACCATCTTCCCACAATTCTCCTTCATTTTTCAAAGAATTTCTCACTGTATATAAAATTCTTGGCGGGCAGTTGTTTTCTTTCAGCACTTTAAGTATTTCAACCTTCTTGCCTCCATGGTTTCTGATGAGAAATCAGCATTTAGTCTAATTGGGATCCCCTTGTATTTAACATGTTGCTTTTGTTTTACAGCTTTCAGAACTCTTTCCTTGTCTTTTGCATTTGATAGTATAATCAATATATGATGGGGTATATTTTTCTTCATGTTTATCCTGTTTTGTGTTCTTTGAGCTTCTTGGATGTGCATGTTCATGTCTTTTGCTATGTTAGGGAAGTTCTCCATCATTATTTGTTTGACTATTCCTTCTGCCCCTTTCTCTCTTTCTTCTCCTTCTAGGTCTCCCATAATGTATATAATGGTGCATTTGATGGTGCTCCATAGCTGTCTTAGGCTATTTTTGCTCTTAATATTTCCATTTTGTTTCCCTTGATTATTTCACTCTCACATTTATATCCCTTACAATGTTTTCAGTAGAATATGCTCTCCTTTGCAGTTGCTTTCATTTCTGAGATCTTTTTAATTTTCTCTTCCACTTCCTTTTGCTGTTTTGTCAGCTCATTTCATCTCCTTTGTCTCATATCTTCCTTGAACTCTTGTTTATAGAGCAGTTATTTCAGAAGTATTTTTAATTCACAGTGATATGATGGTTAGAAATTGGTTATAAATGTCATTTTTTAACATTTCTATAGCAGCATTTCATTTCTGGAGCAGCATTTTCCTGGTGTTTTTGTCTGCCACTGTTTTTCCTGTTACTATTTTACCTTTCTTTTGCAGTGTCTATGATTTTGTGTCTTTTTTTAAATCTTTGAATAAGTAAATTTTTCCTGGACCAGAAATTTGGGGAAGGAACCAGGACCATATTTCCAGACAGTGGGAATTTCTCTTTATTTTTTATTTTTTTAATATATTTTTTAAAAGTTTTTAAAGGTACTGAGATTACATAAATGTCACATAAAAAATATAGGAGATTCCCATATGCCCCACACCCTACCCCTCCCACATTTTCTCACATTAACAACATCCTTCATTAGTGTGGTACATTTGTTTTTGCTTTTTTTTTTTTTTTTTAATTTTTTATTTCTTTTAAAAAGATATTTAGATTACATAAATGTTACATAGAAATTATCGGGGATTCCCATATGCCCCGCTCTCCACTCTGCCCACATATACCCATAGTAACAACATCCTTCATTAGTGTGGTACATTTGTTACAATTGATGAACACATTTTGGAGCATTGCCACTAAGCATGGATTATAGTTTACATCGTAGTTTACACCCTCTCCTACACAATTTTGTAAGTTATAACAAGATATATAATGGCCTGTATCTGTCATTGCAATGCCATGCAGAAAAATTCCAATGTCCTGAAAATGCCCCTCTATTACACCTATTTTTCTCTCTCCCTCCCCTCAGAACCTCCAGTGGCCACTGCCTCCACATCCATGATAAAAATTCTTCCATTGCTAGAATAACAATAAGTTTATAGTAGAATAATAGTAAGTTACTCTAGTCCATTGTTCATTCCCTAATCCTGAGGATTCTGGGATGGTGATGCCCACTCTGCCTCTAATTGAAAGGGGGCTTAGATCCCATGGGGGCAGATGGATGGGACTATCTTGCTTGCAGTTGCAGTATCCCTCTGCTCCTTGGGATGGTCGTTGTCCATCATCATCTCCTTTTTAGTTGTCCTGAGTGAGTCCAATGAACTGGAGAGTAGGTGTTACAACGCTGCTGAAATTCAGGGCCCAATTGGCACATGGACAGCCCGAAGATTTGTCTCTTGGACATACACCTATCAACTCTAGTACTAACATAGGTTCAAATAAAAGGGGCAGAAGAGCCAAGTGTAAGGAAATCACAACTGAGTCCAACTTTGTCACACTGGGGAGCATAAATTCCAAAGTAGGGTCCACTGGCAGGGTGCCAAACTCCTGAGCTGTCTGCCCTGCCTATAGTGTCTGGATGTCTCCAGAGCCCTCAGGAGCCCCACTATTTGAGGTAATATTTACTATGGCAGTCAATGAGATCCTGCTGAGACGTGCAAAAGCATAATCTCTGGAGTGACCTCCCGACCCCCTTTGAAGTCTCTTAGCCATATAAAATCATTTATCTTTACCCTTTCCTCCTTTTGGTCAAGGTCTTTTTCCAGTTGCATTGCTAGTTGGTGTTTGGTAGTAATCCCTCAGTGCCAGGGAGACTCATTCCATGCTGGGGGGAAGGTAATGCATTTATATGCTGAATTTGGCTTATAGAGAGGCCACATTTGAACAACAAGGAGGCTCCCAGGAGGTAACTCTTAGGCAACCTATAATACTAGGCTAAGTTTCAATTTCAAAAGTAACGGTTCATAAGAATAATCATCAGTATCAAGGGTTGGTCAATGGACCATCCTCCTTCACTAGTCACTGTCCCTGTACTTGGGGGATTCTTGGTGTCCCATTAGAGAATGTGGCAGAGCTCCCCAGGGTGGGAATTCAATATTCTTTAGGTTATTGTGTGGATCTCCACCCACCGTGACAATGCCCTATGAACACTTGAACACAATCATATGCCTTATAGTGAACCTCCTCCCATGCATCCCCCATCACTGACACCCCACACCAATGGTCCTCCCCTGCCACAGTTGTAACCCTTCTGTGATCCAAAATTTCTTCAAAAATGAATCCAACAAAATAACCAATTACAATTAATAAGAAAATGAAATAATAGTTTTTAAAATAACAAATAAAATACATAACATTTTAAAATTTTGAAATAAAAAATACAAAATTAAAAAAAAAGTTTTTTGGCATTATGTCTTTCATCACCGTATGATCTGTTGTCTTGTATGTACACTAACATTTTCTTCCGTTTATTCCTCTAGTGTCTTATTGTTTTCATTTTATCTTCAAGGAAGCTTTAGGCTACAAAAAAGTCATGTAGAGAATATAGGGGACTCCCATATACCCAACATCTTACCCCCTTTCCCCTTTCTTCTATTAATAACATTTTTACATGTGGATGGTATATTTGTTACAATTGATGTACAAATATTGAAGCATTGCTACTAACCATGGTCAATGATTTATATTATGTTTACATTTTGGACCATACACTTTTATAAATTTTGATGAAATTTAACATGGCCTGTATGCATCATTGCAAGATCATGTAGAACAATTCCAATGCCCCCAAAATGTCCCATATTCCATCTATTCTATTCCTCCCTCCCTCTCTCCTGGGGACCCATGGCAACCACCAAGCTTCACTCCCTGAAGAACAAGATTCATAGTTATTTGCAGTAACATTGAGGGCTTGACATACCAGCCTGTCCTCCCTTATTAGATACTGCCTATGCTCTTGAGAGACTCCTGCCCCTCTATTTGAGAACATAGCAGGATCCCCAGGATGGGAGTCCAACACCTTCCCGCTCATTGTGTGGGTCTCCCCCACTGATACAACACACTATGACAAGATGAACACTCACTCCTTAGAAGCCTGCTCCAAGTATGCCCTGTCCTGCATGTCCCCCACATCCAACACCCTAAACAAGTAACCCTCCCCTACCATATTTGCCAAAAGAATATTCCCAATGTTGTAGTTTCAACCACATACCTGCAAATCCCCAGAGTTCACCTGCTCCCTCTCCTGACCTTCCCCCCAGTTCCATGGACAGTCCAACCCCCCCCACCCAACCTCCCTCACAGACCAGTACCGCCCAACCCAATAGCATCACTGCACCCTTATCATGCCCATCCACTGCACAGCTACACCCTTCCAACTTATCATAGATGTTGCCCATGTGGGTATTGTCTCACAACCGTATTCTCCCTTTCTGTCTCCTGTAACCTGTCTTACAGACTCTAGCCCTCTGAGTCTTCTCAGTTTGCTTAATTCATACCAGTCATGTAATATTGTCTTCCAGACTCTAGCTCTCTGAGTCTTCTCAATTTGCTTAATTCATACCAGTCAAGTAATATTTGACCTTCAGTGCCTGGCTTGCGTCACTCAACATAAGGTCTTCAAGATTCATCCATGTTATCCCATGTGTTAATACTGCATTCCTTCTTACAGCTGAGTAATAGTCCATTGTATGTATATACCAGAGTTTGCTTATCCATTCTTCTGTTGATGGACATTTGGGTTGTTTCCAACTTTTGGCAATAGTGAATAATGCTGCTATGAACATGGTGTGCATATATCTGTTCGTGTCCCTGCTTTCACTTCTTCTGGGTATATACCCAGCAGTGGGATTGCTGGATCATATGATGCAGGGTTATATATGTTTCTTTACTTATCCAAACCAACTGAGATCAGACTTGCAGGGTCACTCCCCCACCCTACTTCACTGACAGACTGTACATAAAGATTATTTGTTTGGGTTCTCACTCTGGCTAACATGCCTTTCTTCTCTGCTGAACTGGGGCTAACAGTCAGCCTTCTTACTACCAGCCCACCTGTTTCTGTTCTTCGTGTGTGGAATGGGTTGTTTGCCCTTTAGAGTAGGCCACTCACTTTGGACCTTGGGGCTCTACTGGCTACTCTTCAGCTGTCATCATCTCTATTACATCTTCCCTCTTATACTTTCACTGCCTTTGGCAGCTCTCCATCAATAGTATAACTCTTAGTTTTGTTTAAGTTAGAGATTGCATTTCTTTATCCAAGTCTCCCAGTTGCTTTTAGGGTACTTTTTAAAAGTGGAAGGGGAAACATAATCTTCACTGTGCCATTTTGAAACCAGAAAAATGCCCAGCCTGACATTTTTTTCACATATCCTTAATAGTCACGTTCCTGTAATTATGCTCTCAGATATGCTCATGATGTGACTGCCCAGTCATAGCACTATTTCAATTTTCACAGGGAAGGGACCCATCCACATATTTCATCTTAACTGCACAAAGCCCAGAGAATCCCAGTTTCTCCCTGCGGATAAATGCAATACTGTTGACTTAAATGTCCTAGTCATTTTGCATGAATGGTGTTCTAAGAACTTCAGGTCGTTCTTTTGCCTCAGCAAAAGTCATTTGCTTGAATGCTAGGGATTTAGGAAGACTGCAAAGAAATTAAAGAAAAAGAGAAGAAAAGAAAAAGAAAATTTACAAGGAAGAAATTTCCCTTCAAGTTAATGAAGCTACTTGGTCAAACATTTTCCTCTTTGCATAACAAATGTTGAACAAAAACAATTTCCCCTAGAGTATGATCCAGCCAGATAACTAAGACTGTTGATGAAAAAAAAAAAGTGATATAACATGTTAGGATTTCTAGAGACAGGAAATTCATTGTAATCATGCCCTCAGCTGCAGTCTAACACACAGAAAAGAATATACTTGAAGAGGGTAGCATTAGTATGCTGAACCAGTGGATGCCTTTCCTGAACCAGTGGTTGTCAGATACTGACAGTGGCAGAGAAAGTTAAATAAAGGGCAATGCAAATGTGCAATGTGTTTTACTCTTATCAATAGTGCATTGTGTGCCAGACGCCTGGGCAGCAGCTCCAGACTTTGTCTCTGCACTATACAAATTATCCGATACCATTTAATTGAGGGTGATTCAGAAAATACTGAAGACCCTCTCTCAGTACCCATACTCCACATCTGGAAGTCTTTCAGAACATGCTCTCTTCTGGACAAGTATGTTAGTAATATACATTAACTGTTCTTTCTCTTGCCTAGGAATTTAACGCTTTACTTTTCTGAAAATTTTAAAACATTGTGAAGTAAGTTGTCTATTTTGAATATCAGGGAAGCAGCTACCATGGATTTTTTTCTTTTTAAGGAAATTGCCCAAGGTTACATGGCTAAAAAACAAGCAAAGCTGGGATTTTAACTGGGCTGTCTGGTTCTGGAGTCTATGATCTTAATCACTCTGCCTTAAGAAATTTGGTGAATTTCTCAAGAGGATGCTAAGCCTGCATTTAGTTTTTGTCATTTTGATTTATACCATTTGTTTTCTCTACTCCCTAAAGCAAGTTCTGTAGGAGTTTGAATAAGACTCAGACTGTTTTCATTGGATGAGTGTTTTTATATAGCCACGAGCATAGTATGTATAGTTTTCTTCACTGCTTACCTCTTAGTCTGCAAATTTCTTGCCATTCCTCTGTATGGTGATTGCTGATAAGGCATAGTCAATGTAAAATCAAATGTGTTACTCTTGGCCAAGTCATTTCCAAAGCAAATTAAAAAAAAAAAAACAAAAAACTTTCTTTTAACCTACCCCAAATCTATATTTAATGTAGGATATGAATGTTTTTTAGTATGTTTGCTGTAGTAATGGATGGATCCTCCAAAAGTAAAGAAAGTCTTTAAATGGCTTTGCTGAGCAGACGTCTGTTGAATGAAATAATGAAGTAATATATAATGTACAAAGGTTAACCCTCATTGACTTCATAACCCAGTGGGCAACAAAATATCACAATAAATCATTGTAAATTGTCAATTATAAAATTTATGATTAAAATATTACAAATGCTGTGATAATGCACCCTTCTACATATGAAGCAGACAGTGCTTTGAGAATATAGAAAAGCATTGGAGTGAATGATAGTAACTTTCATCTGGCGGAGGATACAACCAAATTGGAAGATAAAAAAATAACAGTTTTTCATTTTCTAATAGTGCTGTATAGCAAAACAACGCAAAATCTCAGTAGCATGCAACAGTAAGAACTTATTTAGCTCACAAATCTATGGGGGTCAACTGATCTGGGCTAGGCTTGGCTGATCTTGGCTGACTTACTCAAGCTTTTGCAGTCCACATGGGTCATTTGGGTGGCTCTGTTGGTCTTGGCTGGACTAGCTCACATATCTAGGGTTTGACTGGCTATTGCCAACATCTCTCTGATGATCCTATGTCTGATTCCAGAATCAGAGTAAGAGGACACTATGAAGTTATGTGACAAGGGACATGGATTCCAGGGAGGGGAGAAGAATTGGAGCCATTAATGCAATTATTTAGCCACAGAAGGGAAGGCTGAACACATATTAGTGTTTTGAACACACTGAGTTTAAAATATTGGTAGTGGGGAGAGGATATGGCTCAAGCGGTTGAGCGCCTGCTTCCCACATGGGAGGTCCCGGATTCGGTGCCCCATACCTCCTAAAAACAAAAAAACAAACGACAAGCAAACAAATGGGGAAAAAAAAACAACAACTCAGGGGAGCTGGTGTGGCTAAGTGGCTGAGCACCAGCTTCTCACATACAAGGTCCTGGGTTCAATCCCAAACCTGGTACCTAAAACAAAAACAAAAAAAACTCGTGGTACATCCAAGTTTGATAAATATTTCTAGAGCAGCAGTATTCAAAGTTTTGCATCTCAAGACCCCTGTAAGTTTTTTTTTTTCTCTTAAAAATTATTGATAACCCCCAAAGAGTTTTTGTTTATATTGGTTATATCTAAAGATATTTACATTATACATTACAGAAAAATTTGAAAGTTTTTAATTCATTTAAAATAAGCCCATTATATGTTAACATATCTTTTATGGGGAAAAAAAAACCAAAAAAACAATATTTTCAAAAAGTTACTGAGTAACTCTAGCTCAGTGGCTAGATGCCTGCTTCCCATGTATGAGATCCTGGGTTCAATCCCCAGTACCAGTACCTCCTAAAAAAAAAAAAAAGCTAGAAGTGTGGCACTAATATTTTTGCAAATCTCTTTATTTTATTACTTAATAGAAAACAACTGGATTCTCATATATGTTTGTGCAGTCAATCTATTATTGTATCATGCATTGTGTATCTTCTGAAAAACTCCATTTTGTGCCTATAAGAAAATGAACATGAAAAAGGCAAACAACGTTATACTATTAATATGAAAGTAATTTTACTTCCAGACCCCCTTGAGAGGGCACCTATTTTGAGGACCACACCTTGGAGAAAGATCTAAAATATAGATAGATTTGGGCAGGATCAACATGCAGTGATGTTGGCAGAAGAGCTTGATGCATTTAGGGGCTCAGTGGAATACGAGGTCCACCGAGAAGAGGGCTGAGGAAAGAGGAATCCTTGAAGGAGGCTAAGCAGGAATGGCTAATGAAAGAACAAAAAACATCCACTGAATTCAGCCTCATAGGGGCTTTACGAGAAACTTCAGACAGATTGTGGAGATGAGGGAATGGATGCAGTGAATTTCAGACTAGACTTTTAAGAGAAGAAGAGATGGTAATTACTTAGGAGAGGGTAATACCACGCTAAGAGGTGGGAAGGGTGCTATTTTTAAGAGTCAGTATTTCAGTCACCCTCCTCCATGGCCTCAGCCCAAACTTGTCATCTTCTAGAACTGCTTCCCCTTCTGAAATCAGTCAAATGTTCTGAATACAGCCTTCTACCCCTCCAAGTTCCTAAACCCTTCTAATCCACAGATTTCTAAATTTCCTCTCAACCCCCTTCTGTCTACACTTTCATCCCAACTCACTTAGAGCCATGGGCCATCTCTTCAACCATTTTTTAAAATTAGTATCTTCCACTTTCTTACTCCATTGCCTCTCTGGCAAAACCACAACTCTAGATTTATCTACTATGTCATTTTCTCTAAGCCTACATCTAGATCTCAGAGCACTGCTGTAGAATATCAAATTACTGACATTCTTTAAATTCATGTGACCTCATTATTGCCCAAGTATCCTTTTCTCTTGTCAGCTCTTGTTACCCATCTCTTATTATCTCTCCCTCATTCTCCATAGCAGCTATTTCTTGTGTAATCCATGAAACTTAAACCTCCACTATTTCAGAAGATAAATCTATGTCACAAACTAAAACTCACTGGATTACACCTCCCTTAATGTTCTGTCTTAATACCTCCCAATTTACCTGAATCCCTATACAACAGCCTTTCCTCTTTCCCTCCTCTCTAAAAGTGATGCAGTGATTCCTTCCCTTCTCAGTCTTCCCAGGGATTGTCCCTCTTCTTTCTATGGTCTTGACCTACTACTCCCTCTCTGTCAGCTTTATTTTCTCACCAGTTAAGTATGTTCACATTTCTCATGTTTAAAAAATCAAAAGCGTCTCTCAATCCTGCAGCTTTATCTTTCTTTTATTCTTGAACAAGCAAACTTCTTGAAAAATTATCTATCCTTGCTATAGCCAGGGTTTTTGTCATTTATACATCTCACCAGTCTAGCCTCTCTCACTCTTGCCACTAAAGTGCTCTCAAGAAACTCAATAAAAACTTGCCTATGGATTAATCCAATGGGCATGTTTCAATCTTTTCCTTGCTTTAATTCTTTATAGCATTTTCCCATCCTCGTGGCCCTCAGCCATATCATTACCAATAATTCCTATCCCCAAATCTCCTGTTCAAGCATTCTACACTGATCCCCACCTCCTATCTTTCCAGATCATTTACTTACTACCCCCATTCCAACATGGTCTTTGGTTCCTTCTGGAACCAGATGCCTACTTTTGGCTAGGTGGTTAGGAAAGGCTGTGAAGAGATGACATTTAACCCATGACCTGAATAGCAAGAAGCAGCCAGCCATGTGAAACACATTAGGACATTCCAGAGAGAGTAGTTAACACAAAAGTCCTGAAGTAGGAACTAGATATATATGGCAGACCTTCCTGGAGAATAGTTTTACTTAAGGAGAAAAAAAATTTTTTTAAGTTTTAATATAAAAAATTTTATTATAAAGATTAGCATGCAAAACTTGAACACAATTTAAAAAATCAGAATGTATGTCAAATAATGGAAAAACCACTAGATGAGAAACATAAGAGAAAATTTCTAGTTCTGGTCCTGTCACTGAATGGCTAGAACATGTTACTTCACCATGTTAGTCTGTTTGCATGGGTAATTAAGCCCTTATGTTAACATTACATTTTCTATTAAATTTCAATTTTTACCTAAAAGAGAATTTTTACTTTAATCCTCCTTTTAAAGGAAGGACCTTAGTCCAAAACTCTTTTATTTAATAATTTCTTTTTGGAATGTCTAATATTCCTTTTACATGTAACATCTTCAAAAATCTGAGCAATGCTAAGTGCAGCCAACAGACTGTGTATTAGTGGTCTGCAGTAAGTACAGAAACAGATTGTTTAGTAACTTTTATAGAATTTAACATTGGATATTTATCAAGACACACCTTTTTTGTAAACAAATGACAGGAGAAGTGACTTCAAATGATAATGATTTCAAAGAAAGAAGACTAAAATAATTCATACCGCTTTTATTCATCTAGTGAATTCAGTTTATAGCCACAATTGTTGGTGACATGGTAAGACCACTTTATTTCTGGAGAGCTGTTGGCTAATGAAACAATAAAATAAGTACCACTTACACACCAAAGTTCAAAACCTAAATAATTTTTTGAAAGAAAAAGTATTGAATTAAAAAGCCTCTAGAAGCATATGTCCAATATGTCACATACAAACAATACTTTGTGGGCATCTTAAAATAGAGTAGCAATTCTACTCTTAATACATGTTACAACATGGATGAAATATGAAAACATTATGCTAAGTGAAGACTAAATTTGGTGAGTCTATAGCAAAGAATGTACCACTTTCTAATGACTCATATATGGAAAATCTACTCGGAAAAAAATAAAGCTAACAACCTTTTTCATTTTAACATGGTTAATGTACAGGTATTATTACCCTGGCAAATCTTTTAGTATACATACTACTTAAAGATGATGGTGATGTGAGAATTCTTTTTTAAAGTTCTTTGCCAACAAGCACAACTAACTCTGAACTGTTTACATTGTCAGAAAACTTGAAGTTTAGGTTTTATGAAGGAGTATGTTTTGCTGGTACAACTGCACTGACTTGAAAACCTTCTGGAATAGTTACCCAGATTAATATAACCCAATACAGCCCTTCCTTTGAGAAAATTTGCTATGGGGAAAAAAAAAAAAAAAGTAATATTGAAATGTGTGAACTCAACTGTGGGCTTGGGGGGTCGGATGTAGCTCAACTGGTTGGGCGTCCGTCTGCCATATGGAGGGACCCGGGTTCGATCCCCGGGACCTCCCGGTAAAAAAAAAAAAAAACAACTGTGGGCTTGGTGACAGAGAAATTCCATGTTCATGTATTGGAAGACTTAATATTATGATGTCCGTACTACCCACATATACAGAATCAACATGATTCCTATTAAAATTCCAGCAGCATTTTTTTTGTGTAAATAAAAAGCCAATCCTTAAATTGATATGAGTTGCGTGGGACCCTGAATAGTCAAAACAGTCTTGAAAAAGAACAAAATGGAGGACTCACACTCCCAATTTCAAAATATACTACAAAGCTATTGTGATCAAAACAGTATGGTATTGGGATATGGTACAGACATATAGACCAATGAAACAGAACTGAGAGTGCAGAAGTAAATCCACATATCTATGGCCAATTAATATTTTTCAAGGGTGCCAAATCCATTCCATAGGGAAAGAATAGTCTCTACAATAAATGGTGCTGGGAAAACTGGATTTCCTTACATAAAGGAATAGAGTTGGACCCCTATCTCACACCATATACAAAAATTAACTCCAAATGGGTCAACCAAAACCACAAAACTCTTAGAAAATAACAGGGGAAAGTCATCATGACCTTGCATTTAGCAGTGGATTCTTAGCCTTTACACCAAAAGCACAAACAAAGAAAAAATAAGCTGGACCTTATGAAAATTTAAAAAACTTTTGTGCAAAGGACGGTATCAAGACAGATGGGAGAAATTATTGAAAAGTCTTATCTGATGAAGTTTAATACCCAGAATATATAAAGAACTGCTACAATTCAACAACAAAACAGCAAACAATCCAATTAAAAAATGGGCAAAGGACTTGAATAGACATCCAAAGATAAATAAATGGCCAATAAGCACATGAAAATATGCTCAAACACCATCACAGAATCCTCAGGATTGGGGAATGGACTATGGACTAGAGTAGACTTACAGTTGTTCTATGTAGGCTTGTTGTGATCCTAGCAATGGAAGAACTTTTATCATGGATGGGGAGGCAGTGGCCACTGCAGGTTCTGAGGGGAGAGGGAAAAATAGGTGTAATTTGGGGGCATTTTTGGGACTTGGGAATTATCCTGAATGACATTTCAATGACAGATACAGGCCATTGTATATCATGTAATAACTTGCAAAAATGTGCAGGGGAGAGTATAAATTATGTAAACTATAATCATCATTAGTGGCAATGCTCCAAGATGTGTTCATCAGTTGTGACAAATGTACCACACTAATGAAGGATGTTGCTGATGTGAGAAAATGTGGGAGGGCTAGGGAACGGGACATATGGGAATCCCCTATATTTTTTGTATAACATTTATGTAATGTTTCTTTTAAAAATAAATTTTAAAAAAAGTAAAAAAAAAAAATATATATATATATATGCTCAATATCATGTCATTAGGGACATACAAATCAAAACCATGAGATACCAGTTCACACCAACAAGGATGGCTATTATTGTTTTTTTTAAAAAAGGAAAATAAATGTTTTCTAGGATGTAGAGAAACGGAAACCTTTGTACATTGTTTTGAGAATGTAAAATGATGCAGCTGCTATGGGAAACAGTTTGGCAATTTCTCAAAAAGTTACATAGAAATACCATGACCCAGTAATTCCACTCCTGATCCACTCTACAACATGGATGAAACTTGAAAGCATGCTAAGTGAAATCAGCCAGAAACAAAAGGACAAATATTGATGATTCCACTTGTATGAAATATTGAAAATAAGCAAATTCAGAGAGAGAGAAAATAGATTAGCAGTTACCAAGGACTAGGGGAAAGGAGAAATGGGAAGCTATTGCTTAATGGGTATAGAGTTTTTATTTGGGGTGATGGATGGTGAAGATGGTAGCATAACATTATAAATGTAATTAATGTCACTGAATTGTACTGTTAAAAATGGTTAAAATGGCAAATTTTATATGTTACCAAAATAAGTTCTTTTAGAAAAGTATTGTTGCATGATGAATAAGATGGTTATCAAGGAGAAAAGTGCTGTCAAAATGTTTGAACCACAGATTTAACCCTTATTATTTCTGCAAGGGAAGAAGTCAATTTGATCTCAACTTTTTAAAGATGCAAAAACCTGTTTATGATTTTCTTCAGTCGTTTTACCAATCTTAATACTAACTTTTGAAAGGAAGGAATATGAAATATTTTTCAATGGCTGATAAGATCAAAAGGCAAAATGAAAGAAGTCTGAAAAAATAGTTATAGATTATAATTTAACAATTGTCAATGAGGTAAATGATAAATTTGATACAAACATTTTATAAATTTGATAAATGTTTCAATTTTCAGAAAAGATGATCAAGAGCAAGGAAAATCATGTATCCAGAATTCATTTCGTTGAGATAAATTTGACTATAGAAGCCTAACCCTAAAAAAAAAAAAAAAAATTGGCTATAATAACTACAGGATAAATTGATTGGAATAGGCCACCAGTCAAGAATTAAAGATGAATTTTAGAATTAGAGCATTACTTAATTTTAGTAAAAAGTTAAAAATCTGAGCTTACTGAAATTGCTTTAAATTTTTTTCTTCTGTTTACATGAACACATCTGTAGGACTGTTTTTTCTACTGTTTTAGTTTGCTAAATGGTGCCAAAGCAGTGTACCAGAAATGAGTTGGCTTTTGCAATGGGATTTAATAGGGTAAAAACTTACAATTCTGAGGCCATGAGTATCCAAATCAAGGAATCAGTTATGGGCGATTAGGAACACGGCAGGGCATAATGGTGGTGTCTGCTGGTCTCCTCCTCCACATCCACCTCCTCCAGGCTCACTGCAGGATACGCTAGTCTCTCCCCTCTCCTTCTGACCTCATTGCTTTCAGCTTCTGGCTAAAGTGGCTTCCTTAGCTCCCAGGAGTTTCTGGCTTCTTTCTTGGTATCTGGGTTCCTGTCTGTCTCTGTGGCCTTCTGTGTATTATTATTTTTTTAAAGATACTTATATTACGTTACATACAAAATATAGGGATTCCCATATTCCCCACTTCCCACACCTCCCATAACCTCCCACATCTGTAGCTTTTTATTCCTCCACTTACAAAGGACTCAGTAAGAGGATTAAGACCTACTCTGGGCCATGCCCTACTGGAGTGATCTCATCAAAGGAAGGTCCCTTAACTGAATCTAATCAAACGATCCCATCTATAATAGGTTAACATGCACAGGAATGGATTAGCTTATAAGAACAGGATCTTCTG
Organism: Tolypeutes matacus; assembly: GCA_026826555.1. Classification (NCBI taxonomy): domain Eukaryota; kingdom Metazoa; phylum Chordata; class Mammalia; order Cingulata; family Chlamyphoridae; genus Tolypeutes; species Tolypeutes matacus. The sequence continues at coordinate 21,944,941 of JAKSZT010038599.1, read as the reverse complement.
GGATCCACCCATCTTCAAACTGTCACAAGTATAGCAGAAAAATAGTTTAGCTGTATCCATTATCCATTGAAAGTAGGAATGTTGAAAAGCCAACCCAGATAAGTTAACAAGTAAACAATCTCACTTGTCACATTAAAAGCATTAAACGTTGCTGTATGTGGTGTTTTTTTCAAAGTGTGCATAGAGGCATTTAATATTGGGACAAAAAATTACAAATATATTAATAGCGATAGTTTATATATCCATAAACAATTTAAATGAACAGTGAATAGTTTTTATAATTCTTTTTTGCTTATATTTATTGAAATGTAGTTTTATATTTTAGCGAAGGAAATTGCGTGTACTGTGAATGAGTTATATGTATGGCAACAGGTACAAAACAAAACTGGCATAGAGTTTAATTTTAACAGTACATTTTAAAGGTATTCACCAAACAAAGCTTGTTTTATTTCAAGTGGGAGTCAGCAACATGTCATGTAACATGAAAAAAGTCATGTTACACTGATTAGCAAGGTCAGTAACAAATGTAATGACCAACTTCAGCACTTAAAAAAACATTTCACAAGATACATTTTATTGTTTTTGTTTTTTTTTTAAGTATTAAATGAATATTTAAGGTACAGTTTATAAACTAAGCAGCCATAACCAACATGAAAACACTTATTTTCTTTCAAACGAGTTCCTGCACTACAGCTTCACATAGAGTGGACAAGTGAATTTTAGTCAAATCTAGACTCATCACACACTTCTATCATAACTGTAACAGAGTTTGCACTTAGCCTGTACCTATGTTAACACTGATCCAACTGTCACTAAAAAGTAAAACCGAAATCTAATTTTCTATTTTAGCTGAGAATTCTACTCATTTACAGAAGACCTGGTGTCTTTCCTTCTCCCATTCCTTTTATAATTTGCTGTTCTTGACAGTTTGTATTTTTCTCCCAATGACAGTTTGTATTTTTCTCCCAATATGGATTGTTTTCATAATCTTTAAATTTATGTCGGCTTTTCCATAACAGAAAACACATAAACTGATATTTTCAAAAGTCAAAGAAACCTCTGCAAATTAATTCATTAGGGTTAGGTTTAATTTTTTTTCATTGAGGCTAATCATTTATTCAAAAGAATTTTGCCTATATTAAAAACTATTGATATTCACAATAAAAATATGATATCCTTAAATATGTTTGAATTTGTTTTATGAAAGATTTAGGCATATCCAGCTTTTTGCTAATACAAGTTGAAGCATTAAGTCTTTATGTCCAAAATATGATTCTCTTTCCCTACAGAAGTATAAACAGAACACTGTATAATGGTGTTTTTTTAAAGTGTGTTCCTATGAAAAACAGGTTCAATTAGAAAAAGCCAAATAACAGTACAAAGGTCACTGAACTATGACACAATTTTGAGTGTGACCCAAATGCCATTTAGTCTAAAAAATACCAATAAAGGGAATGGGAGATGAATCACAATAATTATTGATGGAAGATTAAACTTACACATTAAACTTACACATTGATTACATTCTATTTCAGGTACTTATATAACTGTAAAGATATTATATTACGAAGAAACACAGCTGGAAGTCTGGGCTTCTGCATTGTTGGAGGTTACGAAGAATACAATGGGAACAAACCTTTTTTTATCAAATCTATTGTTGAAGGAACACCAGCATACAATGATGGAAGAATTAGGTAATAATGACTATTTTACAAAAAAAAATAATATCCAAATATAATATTTTGTTTTATATATGTAAAAGCTTGGCCCCATCTGAAATAAGGCATGTATTTGTTTTTTTCCTGGTAAGATATTCAAAACATTTGTGTAGCATTCTACTTCTAAGAAATCCAAAGTGATTATACTTACTTTTGGTCCCATACTGTGACTTCCTCTGCTTTTACCATCCCTTCTAACAAAAACTGAATGGATGGGGGTTTGGGAATTTAAGTGAGGAGAGGGAAAACTTAATTAGAAGTAATGTAATTAAAATTGACAGATGTAGCAAAAACTAGGACCACCAAAATAAACTTTAACTTCAACTATGGATTAAAATATAAATCTTTTTTTTTTGCTTTTTAGATGTGGCGATATTCTTCTTGCTGTCAATGGTAGAAGTACTTCAGGAATGATACATGCTTGCTTGGCAAGGATGCTGAAAGAACTTAAAGGAAGAATTACTCTCACTATTGCTTCTTGGCCTGGCACATTTTTATAGAATCAGTAATAGGGTCACAGAAAGACAGAAAATCACAAATAGGCTAATTAAGTTGAAACATATACAATATATTTATCTTACCAATTTTTATATGTGAAGGATACACTGTAAAAAATGTAAACTTCAATATCAGGAAAATTGTGATTTCATGAAAGCCAATTACAATTCAGAAACAATAAAAAAAAATGAAAACTACTACTAAGTTTTTATTCAGTATGGACGATTTCTCATTACTCCATAGCTTTCAGTTTATATTTTTCTATTAAATAAAAAGCCCTTGAACAGTGGAAATGGTTTGTATGCTCCACTGAATCAAATCATACAATTAAGAAATTTGGTATATGGTGAGGTCTGCAAAGAGCATATCATGGGCATTTAAAAAATACTTCAAAGCCAGAGGATTTTAAAAGTACATTACTGAAAAATGCTTCAATGATCAAATGAGAAATAAATATTTTTCAAAAATTATAGTTGTCTTTTAGTATGATACTAAAACTCATTTCTATTGTCACTATTTAAAAGATCTTAGTAATTCATTCTTTCAGATATGAAGTTATTACAATCACTGATTAACACCCTCTTGAGTTAGCTCTAAAAATGCTCAGAATTATAAATCTGTATTTTCTTAGTTATAAGAAATAACTAATCCAATGCTCTTGTCATTATTTTATTCACAATACAACTAGTAACTGTATAAAAACTACACATCCTGCTCAACTAACAAGCCTTGGATAAAGCATCCAGGAAGGTCACACCAGCTTGACCCTGGCTCACATAGATGGCCATGAGACAAATCAAATTTTCGTCACAGTGACAAGTATTTGTATGTGTGCCTACAAGAAAAAAAACTAAGGATATGTTATTTCACACAGGCCACCAAATAACTTGAGTTTATTTTGGATAGAAAAGTGCCCCATCAAGTTTTACCATGAACACAAATTTTTAAAACTGAAAACCCATCAAAAAGTTGCGATACTAAAAATGTATACAAGTTCTTTAATATGCTAAGCAAGAGTACCACAGCATTAATCTCAAGATTCAGAGGTACCTTTTGATAACTTTTGTTCTGCAACCTAAGAGACTGGTATTTGATCAACTAAAGAAAACTATGGCCAAGGTACAGCCTTGACCTTTATCAGATATGGTGTATGTACAAAGGTAATAAACCATTGTTTTTAGCTTTAAAGAGCTCTTTGTAGCTCTTTAAATTCCCTGCTGAGTGACTCATTCACATTATTTTCTTGGATATAAAGTCATTGTTGTCTTTTTATTTTTTAAATATTACAAGACAAAAGATTTTTAACTTAACATGAAAAATTCACTATTTTATTTTGAAAAAAAATTTAACTTTTTATACTAACAGAACAAAGGTAAATTTCTTAAACATTATCCAGAAAAATAACAAGATTTATAGATCTATTTCTGGCACTAATTAACACAAAAGGCCAAAATCATGCCTATTCTGCAGGTGTAGCTTCAGTGCTCTCCTGTTCAGGAGCAGGCTCACTACCAGCTTCTTTTCCTTCTTTGCTTCTTTTAGATTTTTTGTGCTTGTGTCTTCTGTGACTGTCTCCTTCTTCACTTTCATGGCGACGTCTACTATTACTGAAGAAAAAGAAAGGGAGACAAAATTAACCCACTCTGTGTAGGTAAATTCTCAATATAACACTGGGTTTTAAATAATCTAAATCATTCTGCTTCTCACAAACACATTTTGGGAAGTAACCAGCTTTTTATGGCCTTTTATGCAGAGATTATATTTACATGAATTACAGTCCGAGTTTTCTTTGATTAAACTGAACACTGACTTCTTTAATATTTACTATTAAAGATTGGAGGATGCCAAAATTCCTCCTCTACCAATGAGATAAAGTAATGTCAACTTTTTTCATATATATTTTTTATTACATAGTAATTTTGGCTTATGGGTATTAAATGTATTCTTGTTACTTAGATTTAAGAATTTCTGTTGAAGCCTCATAGGAACCAATGATTTCAACAGATTATTCTGAATCTCCCAAGTAGGAACACATACTATTCAGTTGGCTATCTAAAAGTGTTTGGTTGTTGTTACCTCATGAAGTCAAATCAATTTCTTTCTCAACTTCAAACGATTCACTATTTTAATAAGGAGCAAACCTTCGAGATGACTTGTGCCTGGTCTCCTCTTTCTCTCTGTGTCTTCTTTCTCGATGCCGCTCTTCTTTCTCTCGACTTGCTCTATGCCGCTCATAGCCTCTTTCTGTGTATTCCCTGTATCTGTATCTCTCCTCATCACTGAAAGTAGAACAGAAATAAGTTTTCTTGACAACTGGACTATTAGAAGTAAATTAAAATTTGCCAAACAAAGAACATGAAATATAAACTTAATATAGCAGCCTATGTTCAGTACAATTTAGCAAGCATTTCAGTGCAATATAGACTGAATGAAGTATGACTATTGCTGAGTCATACAGACCCAGATCATGACTGACAACTGCCTTAGCTCTTAGCTATGCGACCACAGGCAAGTTAATTTAACTTAGTATGGTTTCTTCAACCAAAAGGTGAGGATAATAGGTCCTACCTTAGAGGTACTATTATTTGAGAATTGTAATTTTTTAGCAGAGTGCCTAGTGAATAGTAACACAAGCTTTTCTTTCTTACTATTGACTTATAATAACAATGTGCCAATTACCAATCTAGGCTCTGGTAACAGGACAAACAAATAAGACAGCACTTGTCATAAGGAATACAATATCTAATGGGAGAGAAAGACGTGCAAACAATAAGTCCATGTGAAATGTACAAAGGACAGAAAGGAGAAAGAGAGGCCATATTAAACTTTTAAACAGCCTTTCTGATTGAAGATGAAAGAATCCAAAGTAAACTGAAGAACTAGTATGAGGAAAGAAAAATGAAGGTATACTACTATGAACAAGGTATAACTGACTGTTAAGGGGAGGATTTCTGTTTGATAAAGAATAAAAAAAAAAAGTTCCTTAAGAGATGGTTTAGGGGAGCAGATGTGGCTGAAGCAAATAGGTGCCTCCCTCCCCCATGGGAGGCCCCAGATTTGGTTCCCGGTGCCTCCAAAAAAGACAACAAGCAGACACAGAGAGCAGACAGCCAGTGCAAACACTGGGGGGTAGGGAGAAATAATTTTAAAAATCTTTAAAAAAAAAAAAAAAAGAGAGATGGTTTAGGATTTTATACATTTTGTTACAGTCGTTTTTTTGGAACCTTGACAGGATTAACTACATTCTGTAGTAAAGTACTTGGCCCTGAAATGGATAATCATAAAACTAACCTTCACTCAACACTTATGTACTAGACACTGTTCTAAGTACATACATGTAGTATCTCACAGTGTATACTATTTTAAAGAGGCTGATATATTTCTTGCCTTATTATAAAAATCTAAATGACTTTTTGTGTATTCAGATGACATTTTTTTACATTAAGAAAACAAAGAATCATAGCACTTGAACTATTTTAACAAACTTTTCATTACCTTAGACTGTCTCACTAAAACTGAGAAAGGAAAAAAAATTGTCTTTTTGGCAGAAGTACAGAGGCAATTAGTGCTCATGCTAAGGGCTTCAGCTATATTAAGAAATAAATGACATAGGTAACATATACTCCATATAGCTTTGCAGAAAAGTACTTTGCTAAATTATCTAACCTTAGTGATAAACCAGTTAAACCAGTAACAAACAGTTAAAAGCATCATAACCCTGTCTACACTATTAGACTTTGAATGGAATGCCTCATTCTTTGTATCTTTGTATTCCTTGGATTTTGTATTCTACAATGTCTTGAACAAAAAGTTTCCAATAAACAACTGCAAAAGGTGACTACATTTTTGTGATGTAAGCAATGAAATCCAATGTTATTTAATAACATCAAAAAATTGATAGCATGAGGAGTTACAAAGATCAATACATATTAAGAATAGATAACTCTCATTGAAACTTCTGTGAAAACATAAGGATCTCTGAGATCTGATTATAACCTCCAATTTTTCTGTTAATAAACATACCTTAAATTTGGCTAAATAAAAATAATCAGTTGCCTGTTGACAAACTGCAGGCCAAAAAGAAAGAATAGAAAAATCAACAAACAGGAAAAAAAAAAAAAAAAAAAGGTAACTTCATGTTGTTCAAAGTGGCATTTTACAAAACACTTTTAGGTATAGAATGATGCAAGTAAGACTTTCAGTGTACAAGTCTTTTATATCCAGATCTAACCTAAGAATGCAAAATATATAAAGAGACATCTTATTAAATAATCCATTTTGTGCTTTCAATTGTTATGGGATAACTAGAGATTTCATAATTAATAAACAATGCTTTCTTATGTCTTTAAAAAAATGGGATTTATAACTAAGATGACTCATTTTAATCAGCAGCTCCATTTTCTTTTACTCAGTTTAGAATTAAAAGCAGATTTGTCTACTTAGCTCATATTTCCAACCAAATTTCTCATATTATTTGTAAAGCCATGGGGACACAGTTAAAATTCTAAAAATAAAATTATTTGGCTCACTATGGCTAGGTACATGGTAGAAAGTAGATGAAGGCTCTTAAATCTGCTTTGTCAATTACAGAAAAAGTACATTCATCTAATAGAGAGGTAGAAACATGAACAGAGGAACATCAAAGCAATTTCTATAAATCCACACAAAATACAGACAGAAATTTGCCTTTACACATGCATATATTCTGAGTAGGTGAGGTAAGGACAAATGGCTAATAACTTCTAATGCATAAACTTAAGTTGCACCTCCATCTTGTGATTTTGGAACTAGAACTGATGGGTAGAAATAGAGAGTGATCTTTCCTTACCACCCCAGACCTGTCTTTTTCTTTTATTTTTTAATGTCCCTTAACTGACATTCCTCTCTCCACCTTTCTCTCAATCCTTCAAGTCTCTTTTTTCTTTCTTTAAGCATAAAGGTCACCCCTTTCTATAACTGAACGTCAGTAAGCTATCTCACTTAGAATGAATACAAATACCTTTTAGAGCACTGTGTAACTGAAGAATTGAAGAGCTTTGGTTCCTAGAAATATGTTTAATAAAAATTATTAAATTAGTAACTACATGCAACATCGATGTTAAGGACTGTGAATGGAAGAAATAGGAGAGAGAATCAGGAGAAAGTTTCACCCACATAAAAGAACAAGTCAGCCTAATTGTAGTCACTAAGCAAAAGTAATGACTCAGTCATGCTATACTTAATGCCAAGCCATATTCACTGACCAAGCAGTTATTATTGCCTGTGATACTTTAAAGTTTTCAAACTTTTTATTCAGAAAAATAAAATGTGTATGTGCTCATATGAAAAAAACATACATACATAAATGGGTGTTTGTACACAAAAACACATTTTTTTCCCTAACCACAAATTTATACTCTATATTTGAAGGGTGGAAAACAAGTTATCTGAAAGGTAATATGCCATGACAGGCAGCGTAGAATACTGGAAAGAATACAGGCAGAGTAGCCCCAGAAAAACTTACTTCCTTATTTTACTGCTTTTAGTATGTGTGATCCAGAGTAAGGTACTTAACCTCTTTAAATCTTAGTTTTCTTATCTATAAAATATCCAAAAATCTTTTCAGGGTCAATGTTAAGAACTGGTGATAACATTTATAAATATCTTGGTACAACTGTAGGAACTCAATGAATGTCAGCTACTGGGCCCACTATCTTCATGAATTTAATTTAATGCTTAATTTTTCAGAAGCTTAACTTTTTTGTGCAAAGGTGAATGAACGTTATTACCAAACATCTGAAGCAGAATAAACTAGCACTATGGCAAATGAATATTAGAGTTAAAATGAGGTTCTTTTTATAATGACAAACTAAATTTACATAAAAATAATTCAGGTTAATTATCTTTTAAGTTGTCATTTGTAACTTTCTCTATTCCTCTCAACCTAAAACCATATTGTGAGCTTTGTGGCCTTTAGATTCTGAGGGCAGGCATATCGTGAGAACCTTACAACAGATGGTGGATGATTTAGTCCCACACACAAAATATAAAGACCCCTTTTCTGATAAGCAGCAGCAACACAAGTTTCTCTGGGCCTGAAAATCATTAGAGCATATTTTAAGAACCCTAGAATGACCAGCCTTCTTTCTGGTCCACAATTAAGCTGCCTAAAAAACAGATGTTGAAACTGGTCTGCAATTTTCAAAACAATACCCTGTAATTTGTAACACAACACACAACATGCCATATTGCTAAAATGTCAGTCTTCAGGAAAAAAAACTGCCATTTCTTGTGCTTCATTTGGATTTTATAGAGTATGCCCTATTCCTGGAATAATTCAGAACACCCCAAAATCTCTCCACCTTTCTGCCTCTCTATGCTTAAACTTTTAGTCAGATTTTGGTAAACACTGACTCCTGCTGCTCTATATCTCAACAACCTGAAAATCAATCTTAATGTTATCATTAATGTTTTTAGTTTCAGTGACAATTAAGTAGCATGTGTGTTTTAAACATATTATTATGCAGAAAAAAATTATCATCTAGCAAAGCAATTCATTCTTGTCTTCTTTCCTATCAGTTTTTCATTAAACTCCTTACTTGTGAATATGTACATCCTAGAGATAGCAGTGGTATCTCAAATATATTCATCTTAAATCTATTAGAAACAAATCAGGGGGCAGATGTGGCTGAAGCAGTTGAGCACCCGCCTCCTACATGGGAGGTTCCGGGTTTGGTTCCTGGTGCCTCCTAAAGCAGAGCTTGTTGTCTCCTGGAACAGACAACGAGCAGACACAGTGAGCAGACAGACAAGAAAGCCATCTCGGAGGTCGGGGAGTGGGGTGTTTCTAAAAATAAAGAAACAAATTATCCTTCTGGAAAGAAATACCCTTGAGAAAAGAATTGTGCATTTAAGGGGCTAAAGTTAACAGCACATGTCCCACCAAAAACACACACATACACACACACACACAATCATATCTCTGTTTACCTATTTGGTTAATAAAATTTTATTAAGTGACTACTGTGCAGAAGTGATATTACTGGGAGCTACAGAAAGGAAAAAAGATTAAATCCTATGCACTTTCTTCTTACCCAACTTTTAAGGTAATTTTAAGCTATCAACCAGCATAAGCCAGCTTTACAATATTAGGAGGTTAAATCTAAGGATAGTGTATAAAAAGCTTTGTATTTTCATAATCTAGCACTGTGCCTGGTACATGACAGGACTCAGAAAATGAACTTTAAATGAATGATGAGATAAATTGTTTTTTTTTTTGCCTTTTTTTTTTAAAGGATCAAGCTCATACAGGGAGGATTAAAGAGATTGAAAAATAAAAGAATTTTTAAAATGCTTTTTGAAACTAAAAAGGATTTTAAGTAGTATCTCAACCACATCCCCAGTATATAGTATGGTTCTGCCTTATGTTTTCATCTCCTCACTTGAAAGTCAAGATTTGAACTAGATCAGGGGTTCTTAACCTTTTTTCGTTCCATGGACCCCTGTGCTAGTCAGGTGAAAACCACGAACCCCTTACTAAGTCCACACTATACTGTGTATTATTTAATAAATATATGACACCCACACCAACACGTCCTCACAAGAATAATGTTTTTTTGAATTTCAATTCAAGCTCACAGACCCCTTGTTAAGAACCCCTGGACTAGATGATCTCTAAGGGCCTTTTTAAAGATGTGCCATGACCACATCCAACAAGATAAAATGCTGTCTCAATCAGGCATATCTTACATCCTGAAATGAAATATTGCTTTGTCTCATCAGCAAAATCAGAGAAACCATCTATGCACCATACATTTATATATCTCACTTATAAAAATAGCTGCAATGAAAAAAAAGTTACTTTGGACTTATTTCATTCTACACTGTGATGGTATTTATAATGATATGTGAATAAGATGCCCAAATGAATATTTTAATAGTAATGATTGATTTTTGTTTCAAAATTTGCCTAGGTTTCACCAACAGTTTCCAAAATTGCTTTTCCCCTCCTCTATTGTATTCACCTCCTCCCCTGAAATGTCTAAATGACTATTAATCATTTATGCATTCACTATGTGCTCAGGATACAAAAATAAAGAAGGGCTGTCAATGCCCTTAAAGAGGCATGTGAGGAAACATGTCTTAAGAAGCATGTGGAAGAAACAACTAATTCAGTCTTTAAAGTTTAGAAGAACTCACAGAAGATAGGAGTTGAGTTGAATGTTGAAGGATGAAGAGATGTTTGTGAGGCAGGAAAGAGAACAACAACATAAACAAAGGAAGTTTGAAACTATGAAGGATTACCAGTATACTAGTTCAGTACAGCTAGAACATAAGGTATACTGGCTTGGAGAGAACTGAAGTTAGAATGTAGAAAGGTGCCGTGATGTTAGACTGTGAAGTGACTTCTGTATCATAAGAATAGTTTTGGAATTTATTCTTTAGGAATAAGTACATGTTAGTACTCCAGCAGTACATGCATTCTTTCCAGTGTCAAGAAAGTTTTAGGAAATCAAGTTCCAGAGCTCTAGACCCTCAATTTCCACATTTATTCTTTCTTAAAACTGAACTGCCTAGTAATACACCTGCAGGTAAAATGTCATGCCAATTCTCCAGCCAACCTCTCTTCTCATAATCACCCTTCTCTCCCTTTGAGAAAGATACTACCTTTCACCAGTCTTCCTATGGTGTGTTGACTTGAGGTATAAAAAACATCAACGCATCAAAAGAGCTAATTCAAAATATTAGTGCTAGTGAGCCCTATTTTATTCAACACACCATAAAATTTCTATAGTGCTCTAAGTCTTCCCTTGTTTTACACATCTTTTTGTTAACGACAAAGTGTGGAATAAAAAAAGGAGTATTTTCCCCTTCAAACAGATGGGATTCTTTTAAGAGGAAGGGGTTCCTTAAACAAAATGCTTTGTGTTCACATATATCTGTACTATTCAGAACAAAACAGTTTTGCTGGCAGAGATTGTGGGTTTGCAGGGACATTTAAGCTGACATTAAACTGGAAAGCAATCAAGTAAAAAAAAAAAAGGAGTATTTTGGTCTGTGTGCCCTGGAACATCTTAAATTCATACATATTGCAGAGTAGTGTGATGGGAATTGTAACGATTATCCATTAATGTCCCTTACTCTTCTTTCTCCAAACTAGTGTTTTGTTTTTTTTTTCTTTTTTCTTCAAAAAAAAAAAAAAAAAAAAAAAAGCAGCATCCTTTTGAAGGCAAGTCCTATGAGAGTAAAACAAAACAAAACTGTTGAGAGTCAGCACCTTATTTTGGGCTCTGTGACCATTCTGTTATCTTACACTTAGATGGGGATATTGATTAACTATTTTTCTGAATAGAAAAATGAGCAAGGGGGGGATAAATGAATAAATAAATAAAATCTTTAAAAAAAAAAAAAAAAAAAGAAAAATCATATCAGAGTTTCTCTGATAGATATTGCTGTGATATGGTTGTCTGGCTTGAAAACGAGAACAGTCTTTTACCAATTGAGTTATGTGGTAGCTATTTTCTGTAAATGGAATAAGGAAAATCTGCAGCTTCATATTTTGAATGAAAATAAATATTTAACACACACAAAATAAGCAAAGATGTATTAAAATTAACTATCGATTTTCTGAACTTTTTTACTGAGCATTTAAGAATTCAATCACAAGAAGTGTAAAATTTCCAACTGTTAAGGAGAGCCTTTTTATATGGTTTTTAAAAATGGATGATGACACATAACAAATCGCTATTGTGTTCTTAAGCCACTGGATATATTTAAAGAGTGATTATTTCATTTTAGAATATTAATGTTTATAATATACTGGAAGTTAGATATATATTTTTGTGAGCATTTAAACTTAAGATGTAAAATGTTAGTTGGCAAGAAAAAAATATGGAAGGGGATACACTTGGATAAGTGAACAAACAAGTCTGAAGACTGTTACTTAAGGTAATGGGAATCCTCTAAGAATTAAATAGCCTTGATAATTTTAAAGTAACTTTTCCAAGTGTTCTTCAAGCAGTCTTTTTCCAACTGAATTGGATTTGCCATCCTAAAACTGCATATAAATTCTAAAGTGTATATGAAATACATATATACAATATCCTACACATTTAACACACCTGTTGAAAACACTTGGTGTAGGACTGTGATCACGTTCCCTTTCTCTCTCTCTGGTGCGTTCTCTTTCTCTGTCACGATCACGATCTCGCTCTCTGTCTCTGTCTCTTTCTCTGTCCCGATCTTTCTCTCTTCTTGCATAATAGTCCCACTGCTTGCTGGTGTCCACAAGACTAGGCCATGAAGGAGCAGAACCAGGAAGGTGGGGAAAGGCAACTAAAGAAAAAACAGAATAATTAAAAAACAAGGGTTAGGAATTTACAAAAGAAGAAGCCAAAAAACAAAACAAACAAACAAACAAACAAAAACCCCATAGCTTGCAGGAAGATTCAGCAACAAATCTTAAAGACTAAACATAAAGATCCTTCTTTTTGCAAGGTGAACAGGAACCAGAATTAGATTAAATATAATATCCCAACATCAAAAATGGAAACCAGAATACAGTGGAACATCTTCAAAGTGTTGAAAGAAAGTATCTGCCAACCTATAAATGTGTACCCAACAAATCATATTTTGAGAATAAAATAAAAGGATTCATAGATAAAATAAATAAATAAGGAAAATTTATAACCAATAAGCTTTTACCAAAAGAACTTCTACCAGGTATATTTAGCGGAAAAGAAGACTAATCTGAGAGATATCTAAGATGTAAGGAAGGAAAGACTGAGTAAATAAAAGGTAATCATATATGCAAGTCCAAACAACCATAATATCCAATAATTTTTTTTAAAGGGTAAAATTAAAATAATGGCCCACAACACAATGTAAATTAGGAGAGGGTAAATAAAATGTTCCAAGGCTCCAGGATTGATGGGAAAGGCAGTCCGGAAACTGCTTAACCAAACATTGTTAAGTAGGAATAATATATTTCAAGAGTAAGCACTAACAAAAATAAAAATTACATAATTTCAAATATGTGGAAAAACAGAACTAGTGAATCAACCAAAAAATTTAAATAAAAAAAAAAAAAAGACTTGGAAAGGATGGTGGAGGCAGGGAAGGGACAAGTACAAATAGCTCAATAATGAGAATAATGAAAAGGGGATTGAATTCACCAGCTAAAAGACAAACAGTTGGCCTGTACTTTTAAAAAATTTAATTATATTCTGAATATAAAAACCATAAAACAATTTTTAAAAATCGTTGAAAATAAAATGATGGGAGGGGAAAAAAAAACACAAGAAAAATATTAATACACACCCACCTCCCAAAGTAAGGTCACTACATGAATGACAAAGCAGACTAGTACAAAAGTATTACTTGAAAAAGAGAGGATGACTATATGAAGATGGAAGATGCAATTCACCAAGAAGACAGAACAGGTTAAACTATACCAGTTATCTGACAACATAGCCTTAATTTTTAGAGAGTACTTAAAATTGATAAAGATACAAGATATGGAAAAAATCCACCATGATCCTAGAAGATGAATATATCAATTATTGATAGATTAAGCAGACAAAAAAAATTTACAGATTTGAGCAACACATTTAAAAACAAGCTTGATTTAATGGACAAATATAGAGCACTGTCCATAAGAATTAAAGAATATTTGCTCTTCTCAAGCTCTTATGAAATATTTAATAAAAAATAGCTCTCTCTGATAAATCATGCAGCAAAAAAAACCAGATTTAAAATCATTAGGAACTGAACATTAACAAAAATATGACATCAAACGCTTTGGAATGCAAACAGTTTTTGAGGGAAATCTAATGTTAAGAAATGCATTAGAAAAGACTGAAAATTAATGCACTAAAACATCCAATTTAAGAACTTAGAAAAAGAACCGAATAACCGAAAAGAAAGGAGATCATTGAGTAGAAATCAATTAAATAGAAAACTATCATACAATAGGAAAAGGCTGAAATTTGGTTCTTTGAAGACTAGACAAATAAAACAATCTTCTGACAAAATTAAGAGAACAAAGAAACAATATCAGAACCAAAAAGGAACCACAACCACGGATGTTGCAAAGATTAAAATTACCAATAGAGAATATCACACACATTATACCAATACATTAAAAAAGTTAGTTGGAATGGATAAATCTCTAAAAAATAAAAGAAATAAAAAGTTACCAAACAAGTGACCTAAAAAGTTACAAGTGACCTAAGAAGAAAAATCTTGAATAGATCCATAAATATTAAAAGCTTTAAGTAAGTAATTTAGAATTTAAATCCCTCCGCCCCAAGAATAACATTATACCAGATGGCTTTTACAGGTAACTTCTACTAACTTATAAGGTACAGACCATTCCAGTCTTATACAAATTTCAGAGAATAGGAAGAGAGAGAGAATTCCTTACTTATCCCAGGTACTTGTAAAACCTTTATACAAAAAACAGATAAAGACATTATAAATTAAGAGAAGTAATAGGCCAATTTCACATATGAATTTAGATGTCAAAATTCTGAATAAATATTAGCAAACAATTCATCAATGTAAATTTAAAAAAAAAAAAAGATAATCAACCATGACCAAGCTGGGTTTATGTTAGTAAATCAACAGTGGCTTAAATTAGAAAATTTTAGAAATGCAATTTGGTACATTATCAGATTAAATAAGCAAAACAATATGACCACCTCAAAACTTATTTGATCAAACTGAATATCCATTCAGTTTAAAAATCCTTGGAAAACTGAAGAGGAAAAGGGAACTTCCTTAATCTAATGTAGAGTTTTATCAAAAACCTCGGAGTAAAAATCTGAAAGCATTTTATATATATATATAAAGGGAATAAGAGAAGAATGCCACTTTCAGTACTTCAACTCAACTCTGTATGTATAGAGATCCTAGACAGAACAATAAGACAAACAAAAAGGCTGGGTGATTAAAATTTAGAAAAGAAGGAAACACATTATCTATAGATCATATTGCCTAAACAAACTGTACAAATTACAGTGAGAATTCTGCAAGGTTACTGGCTACAAGATCAGTATTTTTTAAAAATTCAACTTTATTTCTATATATAAGCAATAAAACACAGAATAAGTAGTTCAAATGAATATATCATTTACAACAACAACAAAAACATCAGGTACCTAGAACTAAGTCTAACCAAAGATGTGCAAGAAGTATATGGAGATAATTATAACAGTTTACTGAAATACATTAAAGAACATCTATGCAATGGAGAGAGTCCTTGTTAATAGACAGTCTCAGTGATGTAAAAGTATGGCTTCCACAGAGGAACAGATTTAGGGCGTCAATGAAATTCAAAAAGTATATTAAGAGCAAGTACTCTGGAGCCAGGCTGAATAGGTCCAAATCCTGACTCTGCAAAGAGGATTCTAAAATGTATATGAAGAGCAATGGCCCAAGAATACATCTGAATCAGAATAAGTTAGGCAGTGTTTACTGTACCAGACATCAGACTTAGTATAAAATTCATAATTAATATAGTATGGCACAGTTAGCATAGGGATAGTTAAATTAACCAAATAGTCTAGAACACCCAGAAATCGATTCACCCATAAATGGAAAACTGATGTATGACAAAGATGACACTGCAGATCCTTTGAGAAAACTAAGACTATTCAATAAATGATGCTAGGAAAAGTGGTTCTCACTTCATATCATATGCAAAAATTAACCTCAGGTAGCTTAAAGACATAAACATGAAAAGCAACTTGAAAACTTTTTGGAGGAAAAAATTAAATACTGGAAAATATCTTTATGTCCTTGAGGTGGAGAAAGTCATGGCCCAAATATGAACCCAACTAAAATGTGGTATGACTTTACACAATTGATGAAGTTTAGGGGAATAAATGGTAATTTGAATTTGCTATTGGAACTCTCTCAGCTTGAGAGATTTATGTGTTTGTTATAACTATCTCTGTGGTACACAATATTTATAGTCATAATAATGTAAATACAGATTATTGTTTAGCTTTTTGAATAAAATACTTGTCAGAGCACAGATAATTACAGGACAGAATGTAAATGTTACAAGTTAAATTACAGCTGGACAAAGCTGGGAAGCAGAGGGCAAAGAAGAGCTGAAGGCCAGGATAAACACACTAATACCCTCACCTTAAACACACAGTAGATTCATGGTACATGAAATAAGAGGATAAGCATATACATAAAAAGAGAAATAAAAAAAGTGATATAATTTTACTGGTGGGGAAAGAAGAGAGGTAGTGGTGGTAAGTGACAAAAGATACATCAATCATAGTAGATGGTATATAAAGTTATAGAAATCAAGAAATAGAGTGTTAAGTATATGCGGAAATACCATGGAGATCTTAAGAACTAAAAAACGAACCATTAAAAATTCTTGTCAGGAGCAGGTGTAGCTCAGTGGTTTGAGCACCTGCTTCCCATGTATGAGGTCCTGGGTTCAATCCCTGGTACCTCCTAGAAAAAAATAAAAAATAAAAAAATAAAATGCTTGTTTCCACAGTTCTTACTTATTCCTATAATGATTATTTTTGAATGAGTCTTACTTTTTAAGAACAGTTTTAATATGCTTATCAAGAAAAATTACTATTTCTATCTACAATTACCCAGTGGTTTGAGAATGGATTAAAAAATTCTAAATAAGTAAAATAATTAGAGATTAAACAACACCAACAAAGAAAGAAAACATATTGCTCATCTTCACTGCAAGGCTTTGTTTAACTAGGATGAAGAGAGATAACGTTCCTCTACTTGCAATATGATAAATATTATCATTAAAGCCCTTCATTAAGAAAAAAAAGTCTCTGAGAGAGGAGTTGGGGACAGTGAAGAGTGAACAAGAGACTCTTGCTTTTTTGATAAACAATGTGCATAAATTACTTTGAGAGAAAGTTAAATGTTTAATTAGCATTTTAAAACCATAAAATATTCTACAAGGGGACTAAGCATATAATCTCAAGAATGAAGTCATCTTTCTGATATGGGCTAGTTCTGATGTTCATCTGTATTGAAAAAAATAAACAAGAAACTCAACGACAAAGCAGAAAACGGCAAGTCCTACAAAAGAGGTAAAAATAAAATTTTAATTAATTAAGAAAGAAATGTTTACATATTAGAGGCACTGTATTTTACAGGCACTTTATATTCAAACTTTATTTTACAAATTAGGAAAAATATTTAGGTTATTTCACTTATCCAAAATTGCCATGATAAGTTGAACTCAAGGACTCAAATCCAGCCTGCCTAATTAATTCTGGGGCCTACGCTTTAACAATTATGTTACACTGCCTTGGAATTCAGAAAAGGGAGAGAACTTGGAGCTTGTTGGAGATGATGGTGATAACCATTAAAAACAAAACAAAAAAAGAGCTAACATTTGAATGTTTATTAAATGGGCAGGACCAAAATACTTCAAGATATTCTCATTGAACTTTTTTACCTTATGAGGAAGAATTATGCTCACCATTTAACAATTGAAGATCTACGATCTATAGAAGTCACATAACTAGTAACTGGGAAAAGCAAGACTCCAACCTAGGGAGTATGACTTCCTGGGTGCCTAGCGGGGGGGGGGGGGGGGGAAGGTGGAAACACTAATGCAAGGTATTAATAGGGTGGTATGTGGGAAACCTGTATTCATACCTGATTTTTCTGCAAACCCACAACCTCTCTTAAAAAAAGAAAAAAAAGGTGGAATAGTCACTGAAACAAGAAAGTCAGCATAAAGAGTAGCTTTTTAAGTGAATGAATGGCAAATGTGGCTTTGAAAAAGTGCATCTGAAAGCCTAGGATGACACCCTGATACCACATATCTAGAAGGTAGGTGGAAATATATGACTGGTACTTATATCTGCTCTATCACCAAGGTTTATAAATTCCCACAGGAAATACCTTTGGCATCTATTCACTTTTCTCCATCCCCAGTGGTACTATCTCAGTACAGGACACTAATTTCTTCCCCTAGATTCCTCCAACAGTTTCTTATCTGTTCTCCCAATCTAAGTGGCATTTTTGACAACCACACTTTTCTACCTACCCTATAAATCCAATTTTCCCACAGTAGCTAGCCTAAACTGTACATTTTCAAATATAGATCTAGCAATTTCACGACTCAGCATAAGACTTAGAAATGATTCCCTATAGCACTCAGAATAAGATCCAAATTCCCCAAAATAGAATGAATAATCACTCATTTCATTTCTACATATTCAGTACACATTCTCTATACTCCAACCACACCACTTCTTTCAGTTCATAAGGTCTAATGTTCTTTCTCACCCCCATGTCTTTGCACAGCATAGTAGTCAAATCATCTCAAGCTGCAGAGAGTTGGAGCAAGAGAGCCCACTTTTGTGCTACCATGAAACCCTCTTCTCCTATCATTACATTACACCTTATTTTCAATTTGGCTGCCTCCACATTATATTATAAATTCAATAAGGGCAAGCACTATGTCTACTTGCTGTATCCCTACAACCTGGTACAATGAAGAGCATTTCTAAAATAAATGAAGGAATGAATAAATGAATTGCGAAGAGATCTAGGCAGAAAGTCGTATCAAAAGTGCTTGGAATGGTTAAACTTGTCAAGAGAAAACACAGAAAAAGGGCCCAGACAAATGATTTAGAAGAAGAAAAGATAAACCAGTGAAGAAGAAAGACAAGAACAAGGTTAGTTTGAAAACATATGAATCAAGAAATAGAAAGATTATGGTTAATGAAGACAAACAATTTAGTGACAAAAGGGCTTTGGTTGTAAACTACAGGGTTTGGAGAGGGAACCTAGTTCTCACGGAATTAAGATAAAATGTTGAAAAAGTATTCAGTAGTCATTACTCTTTGGAGAAATTTAACAGTGAAGGAAATGATATAAAGGAGGGAAACTAGGAGAGAGAGAGATAAGAAATATTATTTAAATTTCTTAAGATATAGGAGAGAAATTTAAAGATGCAGTGAAGAAAAGACCAGCTAGGTCAATTAATCTCTTCCTTACTCCTCCCTGTGGAAAATACATTTTCACTACTACAATTTCAAATAACTATATAAGTCATTAAAAATTTCTCTTTAAAGGTTAACTTTTCTAAACCTCAAAACAGTTTTGTTTTTTCAACATTATCTCCTGCACACCCAAGCCTTCAATAATGTTACATTAGCACTTATGATACTTTCTGTTTTGCATAAAACTTTTTAGTATTAAGTCCCATATACTTGATTTCATTGACAATTATACCACACTATCATCACATGGCCATTGTTTATGGCTTACTATCTTTTCATTAATGGCTTAAATATCTTTTTAGGAATAGGCAAGGTACAATTATCCCCATGTGTTATGTATTTACTCATTTTTAAAAGTACAGTTGATAAATAAATAAAAATTATTCTAATTAATTTGGCAGATACATAGACCTAGATTTTCCTTTAGTTAATGTTTTTAACTGCTGTGTAAGATACTATTTTTAAACTATGGAAAACTGTATTATTTTTAAAATATTTAAGTACTTTACTGATTCAAATTGAATTTGGGCAACTAATAATGATACTTACCATTGCCATATGGAAATGCACGTGCAGAACGACTATCATAACCAGAGGAATGTCCACTGTTGAAGAAAAAATGCATTTTTATGTCTGTTGCAAATAAAAGTTCTGAATTTCAGTAGTTTGGCTGCAAAATCATGACTTTTATTTATCATTAACAGTTTAATGATAACCTTTAATGCTATACTTTTTTTTTTTTTTTTTTGAGGTACCAGGGCTGGGGATTGAACCTGGGACCTTATATGCAGGAAGCTGGCGCTCAACCACTGAGCCACATAAGCTTCCAAGTTGTTTTTTTTTGTTTGTTTGCTTGTTGTGTTGTTTTTGTTTTTAGGAGGCACCAGGGACCAAACCTGGGACCTTCTATGTGGGAAGGAGCACTCAATGCTTGAGCCACATCCGTTCCCCTATGTTTATTTTATTTTTTTATACGTTTATTTTTAATACTAAACACACTTAGACTTTTTAACAGCAAAAATACTAAACCTAACACCTAATTTTAAAGAAAATTTACTATACTAATTAACCTGATAATCCAATTAATTCAAGCTGACTCAAAAGTAAGATGACAGAAAAATAAATTTGAGGCTAACAGATAACTTGAAACAGTTAAAATTTGGTCTTAAAAACTTAGTTTTAATGATTATAATCAGTAATTCAGTCCCACTGAAAGGATCAACAAATAATTCTTTCAAATATTTTGATTGCTAAAGCAAATATATATTTAACAGACTTAATAAAATTAACGTCCTTATGTTCTTACAATTCATACTTTCCTGAATTTTATTTCCTCTGAAAGTCATATCCATGTTTTAATACTATTGATGTAAAGTTCTCACAACTGGATCTGTCTTTTCACATAATTTGCAAATATTCACTCTGTGTTTTAATCTACACAACTCTATCAACCTCATTTGGAAAATAGGGAAAGTGAGACTCAAAGAAATTATGAAACCTTCTGAACAGAACAAAGACAGGAAATTCTGAAGCCAGAATTCAAGCCAGGTCTGTATATCAAAGCATGTGTTCTAAACACCATATTGCCAACTATAACGGAAGTACCGTAAGTACAGGGTATAAAAATTAAGGCTATTGCTACGTAGAGTGAATCCAATTCCTCTTGTAGAAGTGGAAATGCAGCAGGGTAGGAAGGAATGAGGCAGCTTTTCCCTATCATGGTCCCTGATAATAGTTGTCCTTACCTAATCCCCAGAAAGGCATTATTCATAATTTCCAGTAAACTATGTTTATATACCCCACAAAACAAAACTGACTAGAGCCAAATTTTTTGCAATCTAGGGGTTTCTTTAATCAAAGTGTCATAAATCAAGGCAAGATATTTCAAAATACTATTATTTAGTCTTTTTTATCCTGCTTTGAGATCAGGCTATAGAGCTGACATTTTATTTAAAAGCAACTAATATAGATCCTAGGTTAATGAACTAAAAGGCTGGCTATATGTTTATAAAATTAAATCTTTGAAAATATTGCCAAGCTATATATATGATTCTTCTGTCAAAAGCCTATCAATGATCAAAAATTTACAGTACCCCATACTGATTTACCTTTCTATTGTTGGTATAAGAGATGGAGGTGGAGCGCCTGGTGGAGGAGGAAAACCTGAAACATTCAATCATAAGATAAAAAAAGTTACTAGAATATAAACATTTAATGTCAAGAGTGAAACAAAGTTGTTGCACATCACTAAATTTCTTTGGGGATAATAAATGTGCTTCTTCTCTATATTATAATGGACAGAAAAAAAATGGAGCTTAAACTTATAAACAGATTTTGGAGCTTTAAAACTTTATATGAACAGTCTGGTCTAATAAACACGCAGAGCACAAACTGAAGGTCAGGACACCCGGTCTTATTTTCAGCACCACACACAGCCCATTTTGTGAATATGAGAAAGTTAATCTCAATGCCTTACCTTTTCCATATATAAAACAGTAGCAGTGTTGCCAACAGATACGTTATACTTGAAATGTTTTAGAAGAAAAGTAAATAGAATAGCATTTACCTCTTTCAAAATATTTTTGAGTTTTAGATGTACAGAAATTTCCTTAGAATATATAATTTATAAAATAAAACTTTACCAGTACATATATAAATACTTAAGGTTGAGAACATCCATCACAAAATATGTTTTAAATAGCGCAACCCCAAAGAACTACTTTACAAAGAAAGGCACATAATGTAATTTTTGGATTAGTTTAGGAGGAGAATAAATTGCGTCTTTTTTCATGAGGTCTGCATACTCAATAATTCACAATGCCTAAATGAAATAACACAGAATAATAGGGCTAAAAGGAACCTTAACAATTCATCTACTCTGCACTTTCAAGTCAGATAGGCAATAAAGTACCCTAACAAAAGACTTAAAAACCTCTAGATATGGAAACTCCACAACTTGAGATGCCAATTCCTTCCAATTTTAACAACCCTCACTATTAGGATATGTATTGTATTTATACACTATAAACCTTTCATTCTACAATTCATATGCTGTCCTGAATGAGGACAAGAGGCATTCCGCTGTAATATTCTCTATAACCCTTACATATTTGAAAACACCTCCACTAAAAACCTCTTATTTAGTATACTATGTAAAAGAACAAATCCCAGTTCTCTTAAATCCTTCTCAAAGATTCATTTAAATAAATTTTTGGCCCTGCTTCAATCCATTAAGTTTATCAGGCTCATCTTTACTATATCCAGTTTTAGGATCTGTAACTCCTCTTTTAAACATCTTACAAGTATAAAGTTTAGCAATTAACACATTTGTCCTACAGTCCACAATCCTATTTTATACAGCCTCACAACCACAACGCTTTTTAAACTATAAAGGCCAAACCAATAATTCCATTACGATTTTTTTCTGGGAAGTTTTGTTCAGCCACATTCACACACAATCAGTAGCTCTCTACCCCATGCATACTATTCTATGTTAACTGAATTTTACTATTTCTGTTTATCAAGGTGATTTTGAATTTAGACCCTCCCTTCCAAACATTGTCGCCTCTTATTCTCTTCATAATATCCCTTGTTTCTTAGCACTGAACTCAATAAACACACTTGCTATCACAATATAAAAATATAACTGACAAAAATATAAAACAACAACACTGGGTCAGGTATAAACTTTTATTAATCATATCCTTACAACAATGAACAATCAATTACCACTCTAAGAACAACCATCTGACCAGCTGTGAATCCCATCTGTGTTGGTTCAGAATATATTTTCTCATGATACTGAGTTATGCTAGCAGACAAAGGTCAAAAATAATGATAAGATCAAGATAATTTATCTTTCTCATCTCTTTTAGTAATTTTACCATATAAAATATTTATTAGTCTGAAGAACATTTTTTTAATAAAAAATATATTTTATGTCCTATACTATTTTCTTCTCAAATTGATATGGTAAAAATTTTCCCAGAATCTCTATTTCTACAGAAATGGGTAAGACAGGTATAAGAAAACTAAATGTCTTAATCAAAACTGGAATGAAGCAAAGGCAGAGCTGAAAATAGGACCATGAAATCCCAATAGCCTATTCCATATTCTATCTGCATCAACACTGTCCCTCCTGTAACTGTAAGCTTGAAATTTCATGTTTATTAACAACGATGGAGAAAACATGAAAAAAGTTTTACCTGGAGGTGGTACAGTTATTGGAATACCTAAAAAACAAGTGATGAAATTTAATATAGTAATTGGATTTCATAACCTGTTATGTATTAATGCCATCACCAAAACAAACTTTGAAATAAAACCCCTGGCCTCATTATCCTCTCTTATTCACTCAAGAGAATCATTCTGTTTTCTTGCAGAGGACCAACAATTCAAGTAAAGCATCCAACTTCCCTGATAAAAACCCATCCTAACAACTTGATAATATATGGTTTACCCCACTACTTACAGTCACAAATGAAGTTAAGAGATCAGTTAGAAAGCACGTTTGTGCAGATACAAATATCAAACCCCATGAAATTAACACAAATTAAATTTGATAATGTCTGACCTTATTTCCAACAAATATACTTATACTTTAACATTTTAATAGGGAAATTGATGTAGGTAGGCTCTTTCTTAAGTACTGTAGGTAGAGTAAGGTAACTCTGAAGATGACAGCTATCGTAAAGCTCAATATATTGTGGGACATTCAAGTGTAGATTCAGATTGTTTTACTGTGGTTGGCAGGAGCGGGAGAAAGTTACTAGTTCTCTTGATTTGGGGGAAGTAGAGAAAGAAGGTATAGTCAATACCTGGTATAGA
This sequence comes from Tolypeutes matacus, assembly GCA_026826555.1. Classification (NCBI taxonomy): domain Eukaryota; kingdom Metazoa; phylum Chordata; class Mammalia; order Cingulata; family Chlamyphoridae; genus Tolypeutes; species Tolypeutes matacus. The sequence continues at coordinate 21,920,901 of JAKSZT010038599.1, read as the reverse complement.
CAATCCAGGGCACATTATGATAAATGTGGAAATTTACTTCTACAGGCGTCAACAAATACTAATTTGAGTGGCTCCCACTAATTATTTGTACACATTATAAACTTTAAGAAATAAACAACGTGTAAACATTCTCAATTTACATTGGTCAAATGTGCCCTAAACCCTAATGTGAAATTTATTTATAAATGTTTAATCTCTAAAATTAAATCCAACATTTTAAATTTAAGAGATAAATGAAAGTCAGTTTATGTAGCATGCAAATTGTAACAACTTTCAGTTAAAGAAAAACAAAAGGTTTCTAAGTACAAAAATAGAAAAAAATTTTTTAAAAACCTTTTCATGAAAAGCTTTATACCATAAATAACTTCAACACTATCAGAATGTTCTACAAAATTCTTACAAACTGCATCAAAATTAGTCCAAAAGAGGAAAAAAATAACTATATATGCATAGGAAAAAAAATAGTAAAAACTAATCATTTTCCACTGTTTTCTTATTGATGAAAACATCTGCTAATAATTTATTTTAAAATTTTCCAATGTGCTTCTTATACCAGTATAATAGGTTTATATAAAAAGATCTTAAGTCAACAAGTGACCTTAAAATGGAGATTGAAGCACCTGACTTAATCACCCACTGCCATAAAAGGATATGCTAAACTTAAAAAAAAAAACCAGCAAAACTGAAAAAGATATGTAAAACAGCCATCATGTTTCAAAAATCAATTGGCCTACACAAGAGTCTACTAAACTCACAGTTAATGGCAATTCTCATCCATCCTGAGATTACATGGCTACTTCCTAAACTACTAAATTATAAGAATCCAACAAACAATACAAGCTAGCAGAGTCCCACAAACACCAAACTAAATGGGAAAATTAGGAAACGTAAAGCATACTAAATGTTCACAATATTTACTGTTATCTGAGTAGTACTGATATCTACTACTTTCTTTAGAAGAGTACAGATTTTTTTTTTGAGAACATTATTGGGCTTTACTATTTTTATCTAATTTTCAGATTTAAACACATCAAGCACAACTTCACCTAAATGAATACATGAGCAGCATGCATCACTTCAGCTAGTGGTTTCACTAAGCTTACTAAAATGTGAATTCATACAAAATAACTAACAAATTACTATTCGGCCCCCCTTAAAATTTAGTCCTCAAAAAAACATTTAAGTTGGGAGTGGATGTGGCTCAAGCGGTTAAGCACCCGCCTCCCACACGGGAGGACCCAGGTTCAGTTCCTGGTGCCTCCTGGGAAAAAAAAAACAAACAAAAAAAAACCAACAAGCAAAACAATGAAACCAACTTGGGAAGCTGATGTGGCTTAGTGGCTAAGCACCAGCTTTCCACATACAAGGTCCCAGGTTCAATCCAGGGTCCCCAATATCTCAAAAAATAATAATTAAAAAAAAAAAAAATTTAATTGTTAAAAAAAAAAAAATTAGGGGAAGCGGCTGTGGCTCAATCAGTAGGGCTCCCGTTTACCATATGGGAGGCCCCGGGTTCAGTTCCCGGGGCCTCCTGGTGAAGGCAAGCCTGCCCGCACGGCGTGGTTAGCTGACCCAGCAAGCACAAGCAGCAAGGGGGGGGATAAATGAATAAATAAATAAAATCTTAAAAAAAAAAAAAAAAAATTAAGTTGAGAATTTATAAAATATAGAGATAAAAGACATATGAACAAATTATAAGGTATGTTATAAAGATAGTTAAATTATAGTCTGCCTTTAATTTTAATCTTAAAACAGTAACATCAAGAGACAGATTTTAAAAATCAACTGAAAGGAATTAAAAACAAAGAGAAATCATGCTATGCAATGTCTTTCCAATCAACATCTGTACATCAGAAAGATGTACAGAAAGGTGGGAAGGGGACTAGAAAGGGCCCTTCTTGTGAGACCTCTACTTCTTTTAAGACATTATTTCAGTGCAAAACTTTATTGGTGAATGTTCGCTGAAACAAGCTGGTAAAACACTATAGAACCAATTCTTTGATTCTAATCAAATGTATTTTCAAACTGCAATTAAAGAAGTTTTTAATACATGATATTATGAAAGGCCAACATCATTCTTATGCAACAATCACTTATTTGGTATTTGACTTTTGTTAACAAAACAAATACTGTAAGGAAAGAGAAAATTTATCTCAAAAATCCTTTCCTTTCTACCTTAACTCCTCACCTTCTTGGCCAGCATACATGCTGACTAATCAACACTCTAGAAATACATAAGGCAAATATTTTGTTTCTTTTCTGTATTCTTTATCTTTAAAATGACTTTATTCTCTAAAGCTTTGCATAATAAGTAGTAAAGTAGGATTTCTAGTCTGGCCAAAAGCTTTTGCAAAAGTAATATTCAAGCTTTAACAGGTAAGAACAGATCAGTGGTACTGAAACTTTAGTGTGTCATCAGAATCACCTGGAGTTTATTAAAACCACAGATTGCTAGACACCACCCCTAGAATTTCTGATTCAATAGGTCTGGGGTGGGGCCTAAGTTCTCAGGTGATGATCAAGTTGCTGGCCTAGGGACCACTGGATGAGATTTAAATTTCCCTCCTGATTGTACTACTGAGTAAACAAAGATGAAACAAATTCCATCTCAAATTTATATGAAAAAATAAACAAGGGCATCTATATGTGACACTCAGGAAATAGACAGGCAAGGAAAATAAAATATATTAAAAGGTATTTACCTATATTTTTAAAAAATCATGGCATTAATAGAAGGGTTGTGAAATAAAAAAACATTATTAATAAAGATTGTCAATTAACTTATTCTCAATGTATTCCATCATTGTTTTTATAACTAAGGCAAAAAAAAAAAAAAAAAAAAAAAAGAGGTTATATCGTAGGCAGCTTCTGACATGGCTCCCAATGATCCCTGTCTCCTGGTATTTGTGTCTCTGTATACCTCTGGTAGTCATATCCTCCTCTTGAGTGTGTAGGCTGTACCTAGTGACTTATTTCTAACAAACAAAACACAGCAAAAATGATGGGACGATATTTCTGTGATTAGATTACAAAAGACTATGGCTTCCATCTTGCTGGCATTCTCTCTTGCCTTCAGCATGACACTTTTATGAAGCAAGCTGCCATGCTGGAAGAGGTCTATGTGGCAAGGAACGGAGCAAAGCCTAAGTCCAACAAGCTAGGAGGAATTGATTCTTCCAATAAACAGGGAGTGAGCTTGGAAGCATATACTTTCCTCAATCAAGGTTTTAAGATGACTGTGAGATTTGTAAAATTTTGAAAGCAGAGAAACCAGTTAAACAGTGTCCAGATTCCTAATCTCTAGAAACTGTTAGATTATAAATGTATGTTGTTTTAAGCCATGACAACTTGGAGTTATTTGTCATGTAGCAACAGATGACTAAGACATATACTAGGTGAACTATCTTTTCTTCTATTAAGTGCACATGAATGAAAAAACATGGCAAAAATTATGTGAACTATGCTTCCTATTTCTCACTACTAACCCCCAAATTTCATCAGTACTATTGTTATGAATAGATAAGGCTGATAACTTTCCTTAAGACTCACAGATTTCTACTTCAAAGCCATCAAGCTCAGAGGTAAGTTATACATAAAGAAACTGAGTTCAAAAATACAGTTTATAAAAATCTTTAAATATAACCTACTGCCAGAAATGCTTTTCTATGCATCGGTATTTTTACAATTATACATACACATACGCACGCACAAATATATCAAAACCATCAAACCTTTTAAAAAATAAACACAGAATTCAGAATACTGCAAAACTACTTCTTAATAAAGTAAAATAAATAATTATTTCTTCATTTTAACAAGGTGGAAAAAGAATGAAAGTAATTTTAATGAAAAAAAAAAATGTGTTAAAGTCGTGCTATGGTCACAAAACTTTGTACCTAAAAGATGAAAAAGATCATTTTAGATTAACTATCAAATAGACAAACCATTTATCATATCCTTATTAGGATATCTGAATCCTCTAATTTATAAAATTATCTATGGCTGGCTTACAGAAAAGAAAAATTCCATCAGACAAATTAAAGCATCTCAAACCAAAATATCAGTATTTTCATAGAGAACATGTAAAGGCGTTGATCTCTATTAGCTTACACAGAATCAAAAAAACACTGGAACACCAGCACAAACAAAAGACAGATATTAAGCCATAATTAGACTCTAGTAGATGCAACTTCTCAGAGTATCAAAAATATAACTACTATAAGGGGAGCATCTATGGGACAAAAAGACATTCAAAATTCAACATTGTGCGAATATTCTCACTGTCCTGATTCTGTGATAATCAGGGTGGGCTAAACATTCGCTATATTAGAAACCATGCATTTGTCCCCAGACCTCGTTTTCCTCCCTAGGTCTGGTTTTTAGAATGCTGGTGATAAACTAAGCCTGATTTATTATATGTCCATCCTGTATGGGAAAAGACTGTAACTCTAGGTATCTCTGGTCAACCTTAAGAGATATAGCAGGGGGCTATATCTGGTTGGCGTCCATCTCCCATATGGAGGGACCTGGGTTCGATCCCCGGGACCTCCTGGTAAAAATTTAAAAAATATATAGAAGGTGCGTGGGCCGCCAGGCCCTGTGCGCGGGCGCACCACCAGTTCCCGCGAGCCACACAGCAAGATGATGACATAATAGGAGAGTGACACAAGGGAGAGGCAAGATGAGACGCACCGAAAAACCAGCAACTAAGGTTGCGCGGGCAGGATGCCTCTCTCCTACATCAGAGATTCCAAGGATTGAATCCCAGTGAAGACAGGAGGAGAAGGATGAGAAGAGAGGGCAGAAAATGGACACAGAGTTGCCCAGCGAATGGACACAGAAACAGCAAAAACGGGGGGGGGGAGGGGGAAGGGGTGTAAAAATGGA
>JAKSZT010038599.1:21848034-21915914 GCA_026826555.1 Tolypeutes matacus | reverse complement strand
TAAAAATGGATAAAAGTAAATAAATAAATCCTTAAAAAAAAAAAAATTCAACATCTTAAAGAAGCTGTTAATCTCTATTAAATTTATATGTAATTTTAACTGTGCAAAAAATGTTATTTATTACAGATAATTAGCATTATTTCCTACTGTGAGTTTACTGAAAAAGTTGATAGGTTGGGGGGACGGATGTGGCTCAAATGGTTGGACGTCCGTCTCCCATATGGAGGGACCCGGGTTCGATCCCCGGGACCTCCCGGTAAAAAAAAAAAAAAAAAAAAAGAAATCCTACAATTCAATAATAAAAATAAAAACAATAAAAAAAAAAAAAAATTGATAGGTTGGGTTTTTATTTAAATGGAGAAAAAACACAACAAGAGAGAAAGTGAATACAGTACTCAAGCACTTCAAGGAATTCATTTTTTAAAGCATTTCTGAAATGCTTACTTTTTTTGGCAAAGAGTATCAGTTAATATGAGATAATAATCACTTTTTCCTAGCACTTAAAAACCCAAAGGGATGGCAGACTCTATTTCTGATATAACTTTTATGAGAGAATTTGCAGCAACACAATTATATGGGCCAACATGAGTCAAAATCAAAGCCATTATTAATGATTATTTTTCAACATTTACTTGAAACAATGAGAAAAAAAATTCTGTCATAAACCTGTTGGTTAAGACCAAAAATCTGCACAGAACTATAAAATTAGCTTAATGAATATTATATTCATAAAATAGCTTTTTAATTAGATGGACAAAATTATGTTTTTCAAGGGGCTGATAATATTCATTCCATGCAGGCCTGGATTCTGCTAAAGCAGCAGTTCTTAAAATATGGTCTAGATATTCCTGGGGAGATTCTTTCCAGGAATCTGCAAGGTCAAAACTACTTTCATAAAAATAAAAAATACTACGATGTTATTTGCCTTTTTCACTTTCTCTCATCTACAGAGAAATTTTATTCAGAGGCTACATGACGTGATATCACAATAGATTTAATGCTGAAACAGGGATGGGAATTGAACTTTTTTCTTTTAAACCAGACAATAAAGAGATTAGCAAAAATGTAAAACAATGCCACTTCTCTCTAAATATTTTTTTGTTATTCTGGAAAAATAGTTATTTTTCAGAAATGTTTTTATGTTAACATGTAATTGGTTTAGTATGCATATTTTAAATGAATATTTAAATTTCTCAGTTTTAATTTCTAATACAAAAAATATTAATAGATATAACACACATAAACACTGAAGGCCTTGTGGTCAGCAATAATTTTTAAGTGTAAAGGGGTTCTGTGACCAAGAAGTTTGAGAACCATTGTGCTAAAAGAACCAGTCTGCTTAACAGAAAAACAATCTAAAGAGAATGAAAGCCTTAAATGAAATGCTGAAAGACTCCATATGTAAGCTGTTTTTCCCATGTGTCAACTCTAACTCGAAATCAAGATATTTAAGGAATGAACAAGATTTTAAAACTCATAGTTAATAGCACCAGACAACCAGTAAGACACTGACTTAAATGGCAACATTTAAGAAGGAATTCACTTCCTTCTAATATGCAGAATCTTATACATTTAAAATCTAGATAAATAGCTAAATCCTATATACCAACTTTAAAAACAAGGATGCCTTGTACATGGTCCAGACTGGTCGGGTTATGTCTCAGTAAAGCAAAGAGGCTTCTGCAACTTAGTAGAATTCTAATTCTGGGCTATATTTCAATTGTTCCTACACCCTACAGAACCGTAATCATATGAGCCTTAATACTGATTGGAGTAACAAAAGTATGAGTTAAATTGAATCTGCCTTCTCATTTTCAATAAATTTCATTACAAAAAATAAAGATAAAATATGTCACTAAATTAAGCCAACATTTAAAAACTTAATTTAAAAAACTACAATCAAACCTAATATACTAAGTATGAGCCTAGTTTAAAAAAAGTCTATACACAAATTTTATCACAATTAAGTTTATTTTAAAAAACAAAATCATCTACTCTATGATATTGATCTTACAAATTTTACAATTTTTCTCTCAAAAAAACAAATATTTAAAAACTAGTTTATTCAGTTAAACATAAGACTTCTTAAGAAAACCAGGCAAATTGTAAAACTTCAACTAACTTAATTTTTAAAATAATCTGATTCCTGCTCTTTTCAACCCCTCTCAATTCCTTACCTACAAATATATATGCATGCACGTCAAATCAGGAATATACTTTTTTAAGGCTCCTAAGACCTGTTATTGGGGTGAATACAAAGATACAGCTTTCTTGACATAGGTAATCATTCATGTCAATGTTGTTAATAAGAAAACAGGCTTTGGAACAAGACTGACTGCTTGGGTTAGAATTCTGGTTCTGCCACTTCCTAGCTTTACTTAAGTACTAGTTTCCTCATTTGTAAAGTTAAAATAGTAATATCTACTTCAGACATTACTACAGAATCAAATGAGTTAATACAGGGAATTTGCTTAGAATAGTGCTGGGCACACAGTTAGTAGTCACTAAGTATAAATTATTATTTTATTACTTTTCGGTAAAAGCATGAAACCACACTAATATATTCCTGAAAAGACTTAAAATTGGAACTTTTAGTTAAAAAGAAAATGAAAATAGGAGATCCTCTGAAAACTACAGAAGTCCTTGGTTAACTGGTATTTGTTTTCAATAGCTACTATCTCTATGGCCAGAAAGAACCTATTAAATACTTTTCCATTTTAAAGCTAATTCAAAAGACAGTGATTTAGAATGAGAAGTCCCTAGTTTATACCTTTGTTATACTCTCTAATTCATAATATCCTCTTTCTTCATCCAAATCCAGTGCAGCCAGAAATATGTTGTCTTCTCTGTGCTAATAACTTGATTTCATACATGTTTGCAGATGTATGCTTAAAGGGAGAGGAGGCGATGTATCTCTCCTCTTTTGTTAACTATTCATGTGAGAGTCAAAGTCACTCAGATCAGAGTTATCAATATCATGTCATCACTGTTACGGTGCAACTACTTATGCAAGAAGCCATGACTGTGAACCTCCAATTATAGGTGACCATAAATTTTATCTTCCAAATTGGGACATTTCTGAGAGTGAAATACACTCTTAATAATTATGCTGGAATAAGAATGTAAACTAGGACTGTTCCAGGCAAATTGGGATGTATGGTCACCATATTTATGAAAAAAACTGCTAACACCCCAAAACAGAGGCATAATATTTGTCCCATTATAGGCAGGATTTTAATCTTAAAAACATATGCATTAGAAGGCTAATGCTAACAAAGGCAACATTAAAATACATGTAAATCCATTCTCAATTTTTCCCTTATGTATTTCATAAAGAAAAATAGAAAACCCAGGTTTCTCCAAGAAAAATGGGAGTACTTCTTTTAAGGCAATACTTACAAAAATAATCCTGAGCCACATTTTTCATTATCTGCTTGTGATTCTTAAGGTGCTCTAAATGACTGCAAATTCTATAGAACATACTGTAATTGTGTGGTTCTGTGGTAAATGGTAACTGAAAACAAGGCTTTAAGCAGGGCCATTATTTAAGGTGGTATAAATCTATGCAGCCTACAGTTTTTCTGAACCAGGGTCATTCTGATTGGTAAGTACCTATACCAATTGTCAATCTCAAAATCACCTCTAGTTTTAGGGATACATAAATATACTGTTAACTTTTAGCTAACATATTTAGGGATTTTCAAGTATATACAAGACACTGTAACTAACACTGTGAGGAAACACGGATGGACAATACATAGCCTATACTCTGCCCAACAGCTCACAATGTGACATAAATAAGGAATAATTCAGATTTTGTTTTAATATGAATTGGAATTCCTTCTCTTAGCAAATATGTCACAGTTAGGTACAGCTTAGAGCAGCATTAAACTTAAACCGTATTCCATAAATTTTGACAAGACAACATGGAAATGTATCTAAGAATAAGCATCAAAGAAAAAATTGAAAAAAAAAAAAGGAAAAATGGACAGGTATTTAAAATATGGAAAGCATGTAGGTGAAATTTAACTTTAAAGAGATAATTAGATTAAGCAACTGAAAAAGAATCAGTGGTTGTCCACAGGATAATGGTATTGATAAACTAACATTTAAAAATTTATCTTTAAAATACAAGGCAAAGAAATGGAGATAATTTTACTATTTTGAAAAAAGTGAACTTTTAGACAATGCTATTCCATCAGCAATAGTCTACAGAGTTTTACAATATTCTTATACCAGTGAAATATTTATTTGTTCATCATTAGTTAGTTCATACCACGTCTCTCCCTAATAAACAGCTAGTGTTGAATATACATAAATTATTAGCCATTTGGGTTATCTCTATTAGCTAGTAAATAGGAAAATTCTTTAAAATCAATCTTTGGTACCAATAAAATTTAAACGAGATTACAAAGCAATCTAGCGTAAGAAATATTACTGCATATATTGATCTTTTAGTCTCAATATGTTAAAAAATTAATTATTTCTACATTTTATTTAACTCCTTTTTAAAGGACAAAGGAATCATTTATGATCACATGTCCTCTTTCCCCTTTCATTGAGCTAATTCTCAGTATATTGAAGAGCCAAGAATCATAGGCTCAATGACAATGTATGAATGATTTGTGCCCAATTGAGTTGCTGGAACAAGAAATTCACTAAACATTAGAATAAGATTGTCAGGAGTAATCCCTCTAACCTATTCCAATTTTTTCTTTCCACTCTTTTTCTTCTTATTATTTATTTATTTATTCCCCCCCCCCCACTCTTTTTTGAGACAACAAATCTTACAAAAGTCCTGCATCATTTTTCATAATAATTTTCTTATCTTTATTAAGGGGTGGGGTGACAGTGGAATATCTTTAAGGGGTGGGGTGACAATGGAATATCTTGATTCTCATCTTTATTAAGGGGAGGGGGTGACAGTGGAATATCTTGATTCAAAGATATTACCGATGTGGGACAGAGTAGCTGACATTGAGAGGCTAAGGATGTATAATTTAGGGAAAGATTACACAGATCCTTTATTTGGCTCTGTTCTCTGAGAACAACCAGCATCTGGCACCTTAAAACACAGACAGCTGTCTTTCAAATTCAAAGTGAGCGAGAGTACATGGTTATTTAGTACAAATTAATTTTATTAATAGAAAGTAAATCCTAAGACATCTCAGTAGCTCTGATTAGGATCTTAATATTAACAATGTCACATAATCACATTATAATTTACTACTGGCATTTTCCCTATGAAGAAAGTAATTATAATCTCAATCAATCTTGTTTCATTTTTTAAAAATGATTAAAGAGGATAAATACTGAAAGCCTACTGGGAATAAAATAATAAGAAAGGCCACTGGATAAAAAGTTGAAAGTATAAATAAAAATGACAATTTGGGATGTTTTGTTCTCTATTACCACTGAGTTAGCTTTTAAAAATAAGCAAAAGGTAGCTAAAAATAGGATAAAAATTGACACCAACTGTCTTGTTTTAAAAAGGTAAATACTAAGTACCTGGCACCCAGTAGTAGTCTCCTAAAAGGAAACCAATATAAAAAGGAGGAAGAAGCAGACTGAAATTTAATTTCAATCCCTTAATAGGATATAAGTTTTTTATTTATTCTAATTCTAAAAGGTCTTTAAAATTTTTTCAAAACAAGCTAACAAATGGTTTACAATTCAATATGGATTTATATGTAAACTATTAGCAACTTTAGTTTGGGCACCACTACTTTGTTTTTGGATCATAATTTTATTATCTTTAAATTCTTCACTGTTTACTCCATTGCTTCTTTGCTATGCAATAGCAAAGCACACACTATCTGTTCCACTGTGAATCTGTTGAAGACTCAACATAATAACTATCATATCTATTATTTTCAGTGAGATGCAATGATCTTATTTTCAGACAGACATTTTAATTATAAAATTCAAAATGAAAGAAATACTCATGGGTTTTTTCTCTATTAAAAATCAAATGTCTTATCTAATATTTACCTGGTGGTGGAATCAGAGGTGGAGCAGTGCTGACAGTTGGAGGAGGTGGAAGAAATGGAGGTGGTGGAAGATGGGTGGGAGGAGCTCCTGGAGGGAAAAACGGAGGCGGTTTGCTAAAATTGTTGTCTACTTCAGTAGCAGATCTTTCAGAAAGAACCTAAAACAAGAGAACAGTTAATTTAAAAAGCTAAGCAAATATTATTTATGAATAAACTCAGTAAATAAATTTCACTTAAACCAAGAGAAAAATGAAAAGGTAGTTTTATCCACATATTTATTTGTTTAGGGAGAGTAATATTTCTCTCCCTAAATAAATACACACATTCACACACACATGCCTTTTAAATATTCATATTCTTAAAGAAAGAAGTAATAACATTCTAAACAAGAAACTAGTATTTTATAAATTTAATGTAAGGAATGTTATCTTTGTTACCTATCAGAGTGTTCAAGTTAAGACAATATAATCATTAATTATAGATATTAGCATTAAGAAATTCACATGGCAGCACAGTCAGACCTGCACTTTACCAGAGACTTTCATCACCAGGTTGCAAAGTAAAAGACTGTAAGGCATGCATAAACTGGTTGCAAGTAACAAACAGCAAGATATATAAATATATTTTTCATGTGAGCATATGAGACTTAAAGGGTAAGTAACATAAGCAGCAACCCAACTTAACAGCAAAGGAAAGTGGTATCTATGAATTTGGATTTTTGAATAGCTCTCTGAGTGATTCTGATGTGCCAAATGGTTTGGGAAACAGCCAACATAATGTATGTAGTTCTCAAATCTCTGCTACCAAAGCATTTATTTAAACATATAATCCTCCTTTCATTAACATTTAAATACATTAATTTTTGTAAGGTTTATGGTGATAAGCTATTTCTTTAGAGAACAGAATTATTTTAAGGAAATCATGGCATTTTAATGATTTATATTTTTAGATGCTAAAAAGAACACTTACATGACTTATGAAAAGTAGTAAGAATCAAAACATTTTGAACATTTCTTAAAGTACTCAGAAAAAAAGGAATAAATGATGAAAAAGTGTAGCCAAGGTGAATAAATCAGTGTAACTCAAGTTCTGTCTTGAATTATCATATTACTTATAATTCATCTCCTTTCATTCTTTCACTTGAAAGCAAGTAAAGTCTATTTCCCCCAGTATTAACATTAAACAAATTATGGTATATACATACAATGATGCTATCATGAGATTTTAAATCTTATTAAAGAATAACATGGGAAAATGAAATAATTTTAGATGAAAACAAGGATACATAAAAATATAATCAAAACTGCATCCCAGTCATGCTTAGTGACAAAGATATGCAACAGAATGTTAAGAGTTATTATTTATCTTTACAAGGTAGAATTATGAATTTTTATTTTATTCTCTAAACTTTTCCTTTATTTTACAATTTCATTTTAAATGAACCTATATATGTTTATAACATGGGGAAAAAATTCTAAAAGGAAAAGCTTTTGTAACAAATATAAAGGTGATTGGATCCACATTTTAAATCTCTGTGCAGCACATATGAGTACTATCACACAATATTTAACGCCACAAATATTTACTAAATGAATTAAATTAGAACATGGATACAATACTTTGGTTAGAAAAAAAGAGGTGATTTTTAAATACTAAACCTGTATGTTGCTGTTTTCATTTGCACGTCGTCTTCCTTCTACTCTGCTGATGGTTATGGTCTGACCAATAACATCAATTGCCCCTGGTAATCTCCTATAACATAAAAATTGAATCAATTCAGTTTCACCTAATTAGACATTTGAAAAATATTAAAAATGTTTAAGTGAAAAATAAAATCTAAAATTCTTTGCAATGTACTTTAAAATCAGACCACAACAAACCATAAAAAAACTTAACTGAATTAGTTAAATCTCACTAGTTTGCATTGTCATAAAAAACAAAGTTTTCTTAATTAGCTAGAACTAATACACCTAACAATGATCAAACCACTAAATTATATATTTTATGGCTTTTCTTTTAAATTTACTGTTTTTATTAAATAATCTCCAATTAAATTAGTCTTTGTGGAATTGAATCAGGTAGCAAATCCAAGACAAATGGATATAAAATGTACTGGCTACTTTAACTGTAACATATTTCATAGTTCTATTACAGTAACTTAAATATCCCAAAATGGCTTGAAAAGAAATAATATTCATTTTGATACACAGAGGCTGATTTCCTTCAACATATATCCTGAGCATTCAAAAGCATGAAAAAAGAATCAGTTTTCCATTCCTGATAACTTACTTTTAGAGATAAAAATTCAAAGATTTAAATGCTGCCCACCTCCAATTATTTATATTTAAATTCCCTTTAAAGTTTAAAATATATGAGAATATAGGAAAATCGTATAGCATAAAGCAATGCTGCTAATATGAAAATCTAGTAAGTTAAGTTTTTTAAATTGAAATAATGTTAAAATCCATCATATACTTATATGGACTTTATAAAAGTCCATATGTTTAACAAGATACAAAAGTCACCTGTAGAAATAGGCAATGAAAAATGAATGCAATAGAAAAAATATACCAAATGTATACTATAGACCATAGTTAAGTGGTAATAGTCTGATGATATTATCTCATAATCTGTAACAAATGTTCCACAACAATGTAGTGTGTTGCTGGAGGGATGTTGTATGGGAATTCTACACATGTGCACAATAGTTTAAGTTCACAAATGGATGCAAATTAGATATATTTTTCTTCATCTATATTTCAGTTTTGAACGATTCTGCTTTTAAAACTTTACAGGAGAAATAAAACAAGCAAAATACCATAGTTCAGTTCCTTCCACAACTACCATGGTTAGGTTCCTAAAATAACTAATGATTACAGTGGCTATCCACAGTGCCTATATGCTACACATAAAGCTCACAATAAACCCTTAAAAATTACTGTCATTTTTTTTTTTAGAGATGATAAAACTGGGGCTCAGAGTGAAGTCATGTATCTAAATACTAATTAAATGGAAAACTAAGTCTCAAATACAGTCTTTCTGACTCAGAAGCTTATCCTCCCTTGAGCCATGCTGCTTTCTGGCAAGAGAATTCACCTTCAAAAAATTTCACTTTCCTGGAAATCAAGAGATGGTGCGAGTTAATCAAAAGAGAGCCTCAGAAAACCTTGTTAACTTTATGCTCATAAAAATAAAACAGTCCGATAAAAAGTACATACTAACATTTGAAATGTCTTCAAGTACAAAATCAATTCCCATTTACCATCTCTTGCCCTCTTAAGATTTCCCTTCTCTATATTTTAATACAAAAATATTCAGTGCTTTTCTGATTTTTCGCCTGGGTCACTGAGTTCCCAGATGCCCTCATGATCCCAAAGACCAAGAGTGATTTTATTTAACTTACACTCTTCAATATAGCTGAGAAAGCATGTTAACTTCCAATGCAAACATCTTGATTTACAACAACTATTGCTCCAATTTCTTCCCTAAAACTTAGAATAAGTGTAAAGTTATACCCACCATAATTTTATACCAAAGCCAGATGCCATCAATCCTCATAGATACATATATCTCAGATTCCAACATTCTAACAGATACAGATGTATATTTTGAGGCCAGGATTTTTCTCACCATTTACTGCTACCTAGATTTCATTGCAAAAATCTTTACTTCTGAGGGGAGGGAGGGGTAAGAATAGGTGTAACTTTGGGATATTTTTGGGATATTGGAACTGTCCCACGTGACACTGACGGATAGAGGTCATTATACATTTTGTCAAAACCTATAAAATTGTGCGTGGCCAAGTGTAAATTATAATGTAAACTATAATCCATGGTTAGTAGCAATGCTTCAATATGTGTTCATTAATATAACAAATGTACCACACTAATGAAAGATGCTGTTAATGGGGAAAGTGTGGGAGGAAGAGGGGATGGGGTATATGGGAACCCCTTATATTTTTGATATAACATTTATGTAATCTAAAGCTTCTTTAAAAAAAAAAAAAAAAAAAACTTTACTTCTACTCTACTATTCCCTTTCACATTCTTTTCTATTCCCAATCCCTGGATTCTCTCCAACCCACCTTTTAAAACTTATCAAGAATACATTCTCACAAACTTGTGTGGATTTAAAATTTGGATGGCAAATTCTCACAAATTATCAAAAGCAGCAAAAATGGAATCTAGGTATAATATCATAATGTCTGTGTTAAGGGAAAAGATTTCTATAACCTATTACAATGCTTTCCCAAAGAATTCTGAGAAACATGGGAGTATTTCAACTCTTAAGTTTACCTTGAATATGATCAGAGAAGTCCATCTTTGATATAGCTTTTAAAATTCTAAATGGATTATTTAATCACAAGAGTCATAAATGGCAAATTACTTTATTTCTGTAACCATACAACTGAGAAATCAGCTTAGACAGTCCTAAAAGGAGTACAGAAATCTGCAACCCCTTATATTTTCAAAGCAACACCTTACACAGGGTTTTTAAAAAATTACACAAATAGATTTACTTTAAATTATCAGAAAAGTTAACTGAGGTTTTACCATTTTGGTTGGAAATATTTAAAGATACATATGTATCAAAGTAGCCAAAAAAGCACATAATATTTAACACAGATGAATGACTAAACAATCCAATGTTATTCTGATGCCACTATGGAAAACAAACTCTGGAATCATATTACTCCATGAAAGTTTTTGAAGTATTCTATTTTGTTGCATTAAAAGCTACAGTACAGCTTTACTAAGAGGAACTTTATTATAACTTGGATTTCCACAAGCACAAATTTAATTAGGGCAACAAATTTGTTTAATGAGATAGATAGCTGAGGCCACCACAATTCTCTATATTGGACTCAATCATGTAATAAAAAGCTGAGAGAAACTAACCACAATGTATAAATGAGTTAACTACAATTTAACACAGGCTGTGAATGTTTAGAAGAGCCTCTCTATCTTCCCTCCTGGCACAGATGACCATGAAAACACCTCTGAAATTATAACGCAATTAAATTAAAATGACATATTTTCATGATTCCAATCTTCCAGAAAGGGTTTGCAACAGAAACTTTTAGAACAAAATCAGGGCCAAAGGAAGAAAGACAAAAGGTTAATTGCTAACCTTGTACCACAGATTTATTTCTGAACTTCTTATTCTTAGCAGTGAAAGCTAAGTACATCAATAATAACTAAAGTCTTTGGTGCATAAGATAAAAGCAGACCATCAGCTCTGAAGACCACTTTTCCTGGTAATAATAATAATTAGTATTTATAAAGCATGTACTATGTGCTAAGCAAGCACCATTCTAAGCACTTTATGTATAGTAATTCCATATAATAATCCTATGGTATCCTCATTTTACAGATGTAAGAGGAAAAATTCCTCCTTTGTATCTGCCTTAAGACAAGACATGACAGAGTAAAACATGCTAAGAAATACATTTTGCATATCAATCCATTATGCACATATTATATATATATATATATATATATATATATATTTTTTTTAAAGATTTTATTTATTTATTCATTTATCCCCCCCTTGCTGCCCGTGCTCGCTGGGTCAGCCAACCACACCATGCGGGCGGGCCTGCCCTCACCAGGAGGCCGCGGGAACCGAACCTGGGGCCTCCCATATGGTAAACGGGAGCCCCACTGATTGAGCCACAGCCGCTTCCCTGCACATATTATATTAAAAACTTTAAAAAGTTTCATAAAACAGTCCTTAAACTTACTGTAAAGGAATATTAATATGATTCTATTAATATTTATATATAACAGAGTAGAAAAGGAAAATGAACAAATAAATGCTAGGTAGGACCACTAAATTAATTTGACAACCCACTGTATGGATTGCAACTTAATGCGTTGAAAAATAGTGAAATATGGACAAAACGTTCAATATTACAAAGAAAACCAAAGTGAATTTTAGAGTTGTTTCTCATAATGTCTCTCAATGTTGGGTGAAGCAGAACAACAATGTATAATGTAATAAAAGCAATTTAATCAGGAGAAGCAAAACAATGTGACCTGGGTATTTAAGCCTCTTAATGGTCAGGCTTGATATAAGGATTTAATTATATTTAATGAGAAAGAGTTCTTTACTAGCATATATAATTCTGCAGAGAGGGATCAAGAGGTCCCTGAAGTTAACTGCATGTGGATACACGTATTTTTCAGAAAAGAGTCCACAGCCTGCAGCAAATTTTCAAAGCGATCAAGGATTCAATAGAAGTTCAGAACCACTATTCTAAAGAAATAGATGAATCACATACCCTTGCAGAAATCATGAATTTTTTTCCCCACAACAGAGCTTTTACTAGGTATTCGGCAGTAGAAGTTCAAGAAATCTAAAATGTGACTATTCCATATTGCCAAGTTAGAGACAGATAAATTTGCTATGATGTCTACTCAGGTCATATATATCTAAATAGATTGCTGTATCAGTCCTGCATAGAAACTGGTACAGCATCTTTTAAGCAACTTTAGGAAAGAGATGAGCCTTGGAAGACATGGAGCATGGATTCAGATACATGAGATGGGAAAGGAGGACATTTTAAATGCACGGAAAAACATAAGCAAAGAGAAAGATGTGGGGAAAATATTATGTGCAGGATTCTAATTCAGCTAATATAATACCAATCTGCTTGCAACAGAAGCAGCACAGCCTACCTTTGACAGTGGTTACCAGCCTCTTAAAAGACTCAGAGACAGAGAATCTAAATTAAATGAGGAAAACATACAGGAAAGGACTCTGTAAGGCCGTAAGATGTTATATACAGGTTAGTTCTCATTATAGCTAAATTAATCCTTTTATACTTCAAAATCCAAGGTGCTCACATTCAAGTTAGTATTTGACTTTAATCTTTATGCCAAACCAGAATCAAGTCTCTAAATTAGTGGATCTCAACCTTATCTGCACATCGGAATTATCTAAAAATCGTGATATCCACATTGCACATGAGGTTATTTAAATGAGAATCTTTGGGCTAAAGCATCAATAATTTTTTTAAGTTCCCTAGGTAATTCCAATATACAGCCAAAGTTGAGGGCTACAACTCCAAAGGACATCCCCAAGAAAGAATCAAGAACATTTTGTTTTCCTTTAGAAAGAATTAAAAGTGGCTGATTTAAGTCACACTAAATAAATACAAAGTCACACCCATCAAGATCTAATAATTAAGGTTAAGGATGACATTCTTTACATATTTTACCTTTTAAGTTTTATGGACTGACATGGTACTGTTTCCATGCCTATTTTTTGTTTGGTTGTCTTGGTTTTTACTTTCACAAGCACAAGAATAATTTTCTCTATGTGCATAAATAGGTTATGAAAAATTTAATATATACTACTTTTAGGTAAAGACTTATTAATTCAAAATTACTGTCTAGAAAATCAATATATGTCCCAAATAAGGCACAGAATTTAAAATTTTGTCTTCATGACATATATTTTAATTCTATCAGTATTACATTTAAAGAGACCAATAAGCCTGTGTTGGGAGAAATCTAAAGAGAACTAACACCTATTGGGTACCTGACCTTATTTTTCAGGACCTGCACTAGGTATACTTTCACAAGCTTATAAATTGTTTTAATCCTTACAAGTACACTGTAAGAAAAGTGTAAGGTCAATTTGTTTCATTTTTACAAATGTGGGAAGAGGCTCTTTTGAGCAGTAAAGCAGCAGCACCAGGATTTACACTTGTCTTCTACAGCAACAGTGTATTTTCACACTAGTTTTCTAGGACCTGAATTTTTAAAAGAACGTTAAGTTATTTTTTAAGTTGTAGTAAAAACATACAAAAAAAAAAAAAAAATCCTTGAATGCTAAAATGTGTAACATGCTAAAATATGACTCACTGGAGGACATATATATGCTGTCATTAATGCAAGTTAACTCACTTTTGTGCAGAGCTTGGAATAAAGTTTTACCTGCCACTTTTATGCTTAATTTCAAGCTTTTAAATGCACCGTTGATAAGAGTAAGATATAGGTCTACAGGGAACTTTTAAAAACTAAAGGCCTAAATATGTTCAATTATATAAGATTTTACTGGCTACACACTACAGCAACATGCATTCAAAGTACTCAGTCAAATGCCATGTGCATCTTTTCACTACATTATCTCATCAAAACATAAAAGTAAGCAGTGTGAGAACAAATGAACAAATAAACTCTTAAACATAATATTCATTTTACATCATTTTAAGTTTATTATAATTCTTGTATGTTGGTTTGTTAAAAGAAATGTAAGCACATTACATATCTTAGTGATTCAACAGTAAAAAGCAATTTTTATTATTACTCTTTCAAGAGTGAATCAGTTAAAAAGCATTTTAATATTGGAAAATAAGCATAAAAAACAATCTAGTGTTTGCTCCTCCAAAGAGGAGCCGAATATGGTATCATAAAATGGAAATAAACTGGACATTAAGGATAAGATTACAGCATCACCCATATTGCCAATTTCAACTTTTTGTGTTCAATGAAAAACTGGTTCATCCTTACAAAATGGCATTACAAATTTGAATTTATAAAGAAAAATCACAAATAATAAAAACTGGGGAGCAGATATAGTTCAAGTGGTTGAGTGCCTGCTCCCCATGTACAAGGTCCCGGGTTCTATCTCCAGTACCTCCTAAAAACAAAACAAACAAATGGAAAAATCAACTCTCTTTATGGAGCAGATATAGCTCAGTGGTTGAGCACCTGCTTCATATGTACGAGATTCTGGGTTCAATCCCCAGTATGTATCTATGTGTATGACAATATATATTTCAAAAATTCTATTGTTATAAACATATAGAGGTAGCTTGAAGAGTAATGTTAAAGTCTGAAAAACACTGTATTATACAAATTAAGAGGAACTAGTGAGATAAGTCCAATCTTTCAAATATAGCAGTTTATGAAAAGGATCTCAACCATTGTTTAATTGTTCTTTACAAAGAGACTTTAATGTCTCAAAAAAACCCTACATATTTCCATTACATTATATATACAAGCTGGAAGCTAGTTTTCAATCTTATGCTATAAAATGTACATACATATAACATTTACAAACAGAAAAATGGTTTTTACCTAAGGTTTTTCTTCATTTATTTTTAGAATTGTCAAAAGCACAAAATGCATACCAAAAAAAAAAGTGTCAAATTTTGTAGTATATATATTACCTGAGATTAATCACAATGTCAGAACGGGGAGTTTTTTATAGTTCCAAAAAAGTTTTTTTTGTGTGGGAGGATGTGGGGGGTAAAGGAGAGTGTGGGGATAACTATACAATGTAAAAACTAAGGTGTATTACTTTCAGATATCAGAGCTAGTATTTTCCTTTACATATTAATCATCTTATTTCAAGAAGTAAAGTATTACACCAAAAGCATGACTACTTTAAGTTAAAAAAAAAAAAAAAAAAGCAATTCTTAGTCAAAAGATTGATATAAAAGGAATTTCAGATGTTAAAACATAAAAATACACCTATAAAGTTAAAAATTACATTAAAAAATAACTCATCTTTAATATTTCTATGCCTTTACTTATGAAAGATAAAAGTCAACTTGCCTGAACAGAAAGTAGTAAAAAGCAGAAAACTAGGGATTCTAGTCCTGGTTTTGCCTCTTAACTAGCTGTGAATCTGGGTAAATTCCCTAATTTCTTAGATCTCCTTTTCAGTATAACCCAGGGACTAGCTAGAAAATAGAGAACTCCCAAATTGAAGGGGCCTTCCCTATTACACAGTCTAGCTTCATCATTTTACAAATGGAGAAATAGGCCTAGAGACTTTAGGGAACTTGCCTAAATTATCCACATATCAGTTACTGACAAAACCAAACCTAAAATCCAAATCCAATACTTAAGCCACAAAACAGCTTTCTGTTTAAGACAATTAGTTATTCTTCATATACAAAGATAACTACTGATCCCTTAGTAGTAGTGGCAGTGATGATGGATTTATAGCAAAAAAATGTATGGTCCTTTTGGTATCAGTAATCAGGCTGTCCAAGTTGCTGGCCAGGTTATTTAAATCAAGTTAATTATTATATAGAAATTGTATTCATATTTCAACTATTAATCAACTATTCAAATTTTGGGTTCAAAAGAATAGTTTTGAAATGTCAAATTGAAAAGGCTTATAGACTCCACTGTACACTAATTAGATCTAATTTTTCTTTAAAGTAACTTTTGAAAAATTGTTTCTATTGGCTTATCAAGGACTTTTAGTTTTTAAAAACAAAGATCAATATCGTATGGTACATATGAAAAATGTCAATAAATGTTTTTAAAAATAATAAGCCTTTTGACTTTGAAATGAGTACCTGCTTTTGATAATGACTTATCTTATTCTCTCCTGATAGGAAATCCTATTCAAGCAAGTTGACTAGAAATTCTTATAACTCATGGGAAATATATAATTAAGACCCCACTGGGAAAAAAAAAATCTAAGAAAATCAAATTTTCATAATGTTTCCCCTATTCTTCTCTCTTTGCTCTTCTTGTTGTTATGATCAAAGGTATTGGATCATAATTCATATACTAAAAAAGTAAATTAAACTAATGAAAAGCACATTAATATAGCACCAAGTTGCCCAGGAAGAAAGTTTAAAATTATATTAACAACAAAAACAAACAAAATTACCCCCATAGACCATAACTGTGTAAAATTTCAAATGGTAAATTAGGAAGGTAATCTTGGCCTGTATTTCTTTTGTCAGGCAAAGAATAATCTCTGAGATTGATTACTTACTGTTGGTAAGCACTTTCATAACCTAATATATTTGCTTCTTACTACATCCCTCAGAGTAGAAACTATTATTCCTATTTTTCAGGCTCCAAGAGATTATATTACCCATCTGAAGTTGTATGCTTTGTAAATATAAAACTTAAAACATAAACCAAAATTTTAAGGAGGGTGGATCCAAGAGTAAAAACATAGTAACAATAAGGGAAATAGTGCATTCTAGGATTACTGGTATTCACTTAAAAGAGTGGCAGGTTTATGGAATGAAATAGTTGGATATAAAGATTTTAAAAATTCAGCAGACTCAGATTTTACAGGTCCTAAATACTGGTTCAGAAGGTAAGATTTTATTCAATAATTAGTAAAAAGCTTCTAGGGATTCTCAACAGAATGTGATCTGAGAAGAATTAAATTTGCAGCAAGGGAGGGAGAGAAAAAAATTTATTAAATACCCATAAGGGTAGTTCCATCCAATTTATTTCACATGATAAGAGGCTGAAAGGATGAGAGGCAAGGCACAGGGTGACAGGGCCTGATTCATACAGTAACTTAAAAAACCCTAAACTATACTAAAAAGGCACAATGGGGGGGGGGATTAAAATATGGTGCAGACTAATCAAAATTTATAAGACAAAGCAACACTGATGATCTAAGTATCAGGGAATATCCAATTTTTAAAATAGCCTTACCTTAGATCAGGTGATTCGGCCCTCCCATATCGATCCTGCCACTTCCCAACGCTTGAATTGGCTTTTCTGGAGGCAGTACTTGTCTGAGACTGAGAAGAGGTGCTGTTTCTGGTGAGATAAATTTTCTGTTTTTTCTTACATTACTGTTGTCTCTGACCACACCCCCAACCCCGTTTCTCTTTGTTTCCTTGACATGCTTTTTCTAAAGTCCTTTAAGCATGTTCCTGTATCACTTCCTCCAAATTATATAAAATATCTGCTTTAAAACTAACCCTGGACTTGTATTTGCAAATAGCATTATCAGCATTTTATTAAATCTAGAATATTTGTAGAAATAGTCTTCAGCCTAGACAGTATCATGTCAAAATGCAGAAATGAGAAAAGAACTAAGAGCTTACTTCAGGCTGCAGTATATTATCAAGAGATAAATTTTTGTGCCTTTATGAATTAATATCTGCAGTTCCACAAAATCTCATTAAAATTTTGGCATTTCCTTCCCTATATTAAAGTATTGCCTAGACATGTTTTATAAAAACCTATAATATGCATCTTATAAAAATTCTACTTTGAAATAATTTAACTCTTTCAAAGTAAAATCCTAAAGAAAGTTAATTTTATCCCCCATAAAATACTCTCATAAAAAGTTCAGCTATGTTCATTCTTGCCAATCCTTTATACGACTAATATGACATTCTTTTAAGGCAATAAGGAAAAAAAAATACGTATCTGTTTATGTAAAAAGAAACACAGGAAGAATAGACCAGAAACTAATTGATATGAAATTGGTTATGGACGGGGGTAGAAGGAATAGGGTACACAGCGATAACTCTCTGACTATACTTTTGGATAGCCTTGCCTTTGGGACTATGTTAAATGTTTTATATATCAAAAAATAAAATTAAATCAACATGCATGGAGGAAAAGAAATGTTAAAATTGAATACAAACACAAACAATGAATGAAAGAAGGGAAGGGAGGAGGGAGGGAGGAACGGAAAGAAAAGGAAGAGGAAAGGGGAGGGGAGAGGGGAGGGGAGAGGGGAGGCGGGAGGGGAGAGGGGAGGCAGGAGGGGAGAGGGGAGAGGAAAAGAGAAGAGAATAGAATTATGAAGTTCAATAAATCTTGGTGGTTCTTTTTTTTTTTTTTTTTTTTTTTGTGGATGGCAGGTGAAGAAGCTCTGACTATTTTGTGTGTATTTTAGGATTAAGCAAATGAATGTACACATTGAAGTTTTGGTGAGTCAGATTTTCACTATGGGAAAATCTGTGTAGACACAGTATGAAATGGGAATGGAATAAGAACCCCGAAGAAGTGTTGAACTTGAAGTTCAAGAATCACAATGAATTCATAGATAAATGCACATATATTGGAATTTCACATTCAAATTGCTAGTTTTTCCCTAGCATTGGCCACTGAAAAGGCCTGGAAATAATGATACTCCAGAAGCAATGAGCACAGCTAGTGTCCAGATTGTGGTTTCTAATTACCATTTCCCACTGAAAGGAATCAGGGAGCCTTCAAGAAATGGCTGCTTCTAGGAATGGGGCAGGAAAAGTACAAGATGAGCATGGAAATTTTAGTAATGCCAGAAAGTAAAGAAATCCTCAAAAAAAAGATGGGGACATATGAAAAAGGACACAGGAGCCAGTTTGAAGAGGATCCTGCTGGCCAAGTTTGGGGCAATTTGATTATCAAAATAAATGACATTATATATAAACTCTATACAACCACATATTTAGGCCATATTCACTCATGTATGCACACACCCACACTCAGACATAAAGAATGTGTCTAAACTGATAAATAAATAAATAAATAGGGGAGGTGGGAGAGTACATTCTTAAAGTAGAATGCCAATTAATAAATGTAAAAGGCATTAACAGATAATCACTATTCTGCAGCCACTATAGTAATAATGAAGGCAAAAATCATCAATGGATGCTTAAATTCTTAGAAAGTTTGAAGAACAGAATATTTACACAGTCTTCCCACAGATACTTATTAAGTACAAAGGGGAAAGCAGTAACTTTGCAGTCGAGAAAACCTGAAGACCACCACAACTAAATGATAAAAGATATGACCACTAATAATAAGACAAACTGCAATCATGTATCCCCAGCATGATGCATGCAGGAGGACAAACCATTTATTGTCATATTCCCACCTAAAAATCAAACTCTGAATCTAATAACCAGGAAACACCAGGAAAATCCAGACCAAGGGACATTCTACAAAACAACCAGACTGTACTCTTCTAAAACCAACTGCCAAGAAACAAAGAAAGGCTGAAAAGCTGTTCCAGATTAAAGAAGACTAAGGAGATATAATAAGTAAAAGGAATGATCCTGGATTGGATCCTGAATAAAGGAGGAAAGAATAGAACTGCCATAAAGGACTTTATTGGGATAATCGGCAAAATTTGAATATGGATTATATATTACATAAAAGCTTTGATTCATTATTAGATTTTCTGAATTTTATCATTGTACTACGATTACATAATAGAATGTTCTTGTTCTTAAAAAACACAGGCTGAAGTATTTGGTAAAGGGGCATGATACCTACAATTCACATTCAAATAGTTTAGAAAAACTATTTTTGTAAAATTATAAAGCAAATGTGGCAAAATGTTAAGTAGTGAAACTGGGTGAATGGTATATAAGTTCTTTGTATTTTTCTTGCAATTCGTTCTGTTTGAAATTTTTCAAAATAAAACATTAAAAAATGAAAACAACAAATGAAGAGGGCACAAGGGGAGCTTCTGGTGGTAACTGCAATGTTCTGTTTATTGATCTGTGTGCTGATAACATGAATATGATCAGTTTGTGAAAATTTATCAAGCTATATATTCATGATGTCACTTTTCTACCTATGTCAAAAAATAATTTAAATAATCAAAGATTAAACAGAACACTCTGTGGATATGTACAAATATTAAATATAACATTTTAATTAAATATGCCAAATTGCTAGACAAGACAAAGTCAGAAACCCTGCATTTCTACTGATAAAGTAAAAGAACCATTAAAAAAGTTCTGTACAAACACTATGAACAGTCATCTATACACTAATAAGGCGATCTAAGATTTTCAATAATGGAAAGACGGTGCTTAGGTCATAGTACAGCTCCTAACTCTTAACTATTTGCTGTGTAGCCTCTATTATATGTTAAAAATAAATGGTACTATTGCAGATGCTTAAGTCAACTATTTTAATAAATATTGTCAGTTACTAATAAATAAATAAATGGTATTAACAGTATTCTCCCTAAAGTCAAAGTTTATTTTCAAAGATGTCTCTCCAATCTCCATAACTATAATGAGTAAAACAGAAACAAAACAAAACAAAACGAAAGTACAGTATTTATTTAGGAAAATACTTCACAGTGACAATGACTAAAAAGTTTTTTGTGTTTTTTTTTTTTTTTTGAGGCAGCAGGGGCTGGGGATTGAAACTAGGATCTTGTAGGTGGGAAGACTGCACCCAACCACTGAGACACATCGGCTTCCCTAAGTTGGTTCCCTCGTTTGTTTTGCTTATTGTTCTTTCCTTGCTTTTTCAGGAGGCACCAGGAACCGAACCTGGGACCTCCCAGGTGGGAGGCAGGAGCACAACCGCTTGAGCCATATCCTCTCCCTAAAAAGTATTCTTTTGATCAAATATGATTCCAGAAAACTTTCCTAATGAGTAATGGGTACTGTCCTTTATATCCAAAATTGACAGTACTGATGTGCTGGCTTTGTAACTATATGTTGTGTGGTAATTATCCATTTTTTTCATTAGTAGTGAAAAAACTGTTATTTTTTCTATCATTTTTTACTTACTCTTTACTGTCCCTTACCCATCACCATCCTCCCATTTTTCCTCATCCATCTCTCCTCATTGTCCCCTTTATCTGTTAGATCCAAGGTCATCATTATAATCATACCCTCAAGTACACTCTCACCTTCCTTGCTCCTCTATCCCTTTATCATAATTGTCAGGTATAACCTTAACCGCTGTTAAATCCAACTCTAGCTACTCTTCTTCATGAACACATGCATACTTGATAATGGTGAGAGAAACACACATAAGCAAGCTGACTTGTCTCATTAAACCCATTAACCTCAAGAAAAGTTGGAAATGAACACCCCTCTCCTTGTGTCAGTTTTTCACTCTGATAATTCATTCCTATCAGCATACAAAAATGCTGTAATTCCTCCCATCTTGAAAAAGAGCCTTCTTCTGACCCCACATTTCTCTCCATCTATCCTAGCAATCCTATCCTTTCTCCTAGTTTATTCACATATCCACAAATGACTATTTCAGACTTCCTCTTTTCTAAACCTCCAGCACCCGCCTCATTATCCTCACTCTTACCAGGGTAGTCTGCATCCTTTTCTGCTGAATAAAACTGAAGCAGTCAGAAATTTTCAGTTGTTTCCATTACCATAATCTATCCACACACCTACACTGGTGCCCTCTACCCTGCCTTCTCTCCTGCTACTCTGATGTATTGCCTGTGCTCCTACTTATAGTTAACCCCTCCACTTGCACACTGCACCCCATCTCCTCTGGCGTTCTTGAGGATACTGCTCCATTAACTGTCCTTTCTCATCCTTGCATCATCAATGTCCCCACTAGTAGCTCATTTCCATCAGTATTCAAATATGCTGTAACTCTTCATCTGGAGAAAAACCTCCTGAATTCACATTTCCCTCCAGCTACTGCCCCATTTCTCTGTATCCTCTTATAGCCAAAAACAAAAAGCAAAACAAAATAAAAAACAAAAACTGCACCTACTCAGTTCCTAATTAATTTCCTCTTATTCTCTCTTGCACCCATTCCAGTTAAGTCTTTTATCTTCACCAAAACACTGAAAATGCTTTTAGTCAGGATCACAAATGACCTCCACATTTTAAAATCCATTAGTCAATTTTTCATATTACTTAGTCTTCATCTTACTTAACTAATCAATCACTAGTATTCGATAGTTGATTTTTTCTCCTTCTTTGAAATACTTCAAGACCTATACTAGGTTTTCTTCCCATTTCACAAGTCATTCTTCCTTGCTGGTCTCCCGTACTGGTTCATCCTTACTTTTCTGACCTATAAGAGTGTCACAAAGCTTGTCCTCTTACTACTTCTCTATCAGCACTCATCTCTTTTGCAATCTAACCCAGTCTCATAGTTTCAAATAACAAACACTGATTACTCCCAAATTTCTATCTACAGCACACAGCCCCCACTCCCCTCTACTCCAGGTTCAATATCTAACTCAAACTTTCCATTTTTATGTCTAATAGGTATCTCAAATTTATTATGTCCTAAACTGAACTCTTGGTCTTCTCCCTCCAAAAGCCATTCCTCCTATTGTCTTTTCCATCTCAATAAATAATAAAATCTATCCTCTGAGATGCTCAGAAATAAAACCTTGAATTCATCATCCTTGACTTCCCTCTCTCCACAATCCTGATCCCAATCCAAAAGGATAGTCTATTGGCTCATCTTTTGAAATATATCCATAATCTGATTTCTACTTACCAGCTTCACAATTACTTTCTTAGTCTAAGTCACCATTACTGCTTGCCTGGATAATTGCTACAACCTAACTGGCCTCCCTGTTTCTGTCCTTAACCTGTCTATAATCTGTTCATAATAAAGCAGCTAAATTGTTTTTTCCTTTTTCCTTTTTCTTTTTTTAGGAGGTGCCGGGGATTGTACATGGGAAGCAGGCACTCAAACTACTGAGCTACAACCACTCCCTAAATTGAGTTTTTTTATTTATTTTTATTTATTTATTTTAT
The DNA here is from genome assembly GCA_026826555.1 of Tolypeutes matacus. Taxonomy (NCBI): domain Eukaryota; kingdom Metazoa; phylum Chordata; class Mammalia; order Cingulata; family Chlamyphoridae; genus Tolypeutes; species Tolypeutes matacus. The sequence goes on along the minus strand of JAKSZT010038599.1, from coordinate 21,892,703 downwards.
TTATTTATTTTTTTTAATTGAGTTTTAAAACTTAAATAAGGTATTACTGTTCGGCTCAAAATCCAGTGGTGACTTCCCCATTTATTTCAGTTCCAGGAAAAGCCAAAGTCCTTATAATGATGGCACAAGTCCCTACATAATCTGACCCAAGAAAAAAGCAAAGCAAAGTAAAGAGAAGAAAGGCGAAATACAGAAAAACTGAAAAATGCTACTGATTTTTAAATAATGCAATTATGATAATAGTAAACATATATACTTACTGTGTACCACTCACTATTCTAAAACACTTTACATAAGGTAATCTATATATAACCACCCTGTAAAGGAAACACTATTAATATATTATACGGAATAAGGAAACAAAGGCACCACAAGATTAAAGAACTTGCAGCTAGTAAGTAGAACTGGAATTTGAACCACAGATGTCTGGTTCCAGAGTCCAAGCTCTTACTACCATTCCACACCACTGAACTCCACAAGCTCAATGAAAAATCTGACCTATTTTAAAAAATGTAAAAACCAAAAGGATCCTACATGATAAAAGGATTAATATTCCTCAGCTATTAGAACTTATATAGCTGAACATTTTATGAGATTGCTATTAGTTTAAATAATCACACTTGGACATTCTCATGACTAGCAGTTATTAGGATAGTAAACGTGGCTTTAAGACATTTAATTTTGGCCCAAAGCTTCAAGAATCTATACCTTAAAGCTAAACTAGATGCTCTCAAAAGGTCTCTTGCCGCATTAGTAAATTATGAACTATAATCTCTTACAATTGGTAAATACAAAATTATAGATTTGTTTCAAGCCCAGAGAACAATTGCTTTGTTATACTTATCTAACCTGAAATGAAACTGCTGACATCAAACTTCCCTATTCTTAGGCTGTCCTTTACTATTTTCCTGTAGGCATTATCACCTCAACTAAAGAAAGAAAAGAAAATGTTTTTAATTTGAAAGATTTCCCAGGCTGAAAGTTCAACAGCCTCCGTTACTAAGATTAGTAAGGTATCTTTAGGTTAAAAGATCTAGACTTAAGGAAGTCCAATAAAACTTCATGTAATAATAAAAAGCACCAAAAACAGCAAGACCATTGTTGACAGCACCTCTCCTGATTGTAAGATTGTTCTCTTTTTGTATACACATAACTATATACCATGCTTCATTTCTTGCTTACCTAGATTTTTCTTTAGAGCAGCTACTTAAGAGTTTTTCACAAAAAGTAAGTTTTGTACTAAAATAAAACAGAATGTGCCAGTATTTCTGTAGAACACTCAAACCTTTATACTTCATACAACACTAACACAATGCAAAGATACCAGTGCCTGGTACAATTGCCTAACTAACCTGCTTGGTGGGAGTCCAGTCTTGAATAGAGAAGGAGGAGAAGTAAACTCAGCTTTTGTAGATGGAAGTGCTGTTTCCTTCTCTGAATTTCCAGTTCTTCCCTGCTGTACCTTAAAAAAAAGGGTTATTAGCTTGTTTAATTTAACAGAACACTCAAATACAGTAAATTTAAGATGTTAACATAAATTTGTGACATTTGATGTGAAGATCAAGAATGAAGAATGTTTTGTTAAATATTTCATAAAATTAACCTATATTTTAGAAGAATATTAGGTGAAAGGAATCAAAGATGATTGTGGGATCAAAATGTTCTCAACTATTAAAAGTTCACATTAATACCACTTAAAAGTCCAATAAACTATTAATTACTCTTTGGTACTTTCATATATTACCCTTGATCACCACAAATAAATCTAAGATACTTGGTTTAGACCCCATATTTCAGAGTTTTCAGGGCCTTCAAGAACTTTCTCTTTTTGTATTTGCTACCCTTATCTAAGAAACGACTGGTAGCCACTTTGCCATTCTATTTTCTATTTAGACTGTGATTTGCTATAACATAAATGTGAAAAATCTGCTGCTGTACTTACATATTATTTTCTCCTCTACATTTTCCCATCACCATCAACAGTTACCATTCTCCTGTCAGTTCAGCACAAATAGAAGCTTGAAGTGAGGCATCTCTGTCTCCTTAATACTCTTCCTTCTGCCTCTATGTTAACTTTTAAACTAGATTATCTACTTATTCCATAATTTCTCCCAGATTTGTCCATCTCTTCTGCCCCTACCAGATCTTTTGAGATGGCGATTAAGTCGTAAAACTTTAGACTGGTAAATTATCTTTTTTATGCTCTTTTGTTTTTATACTCACCTTATCATAAAATCATCACCAATTTACTCAATTTAAACAAATTAAGTTCCAATTGCCCTACACTTGAATAATATTAAACCATATTCCATGCCCTATTTAAATTCTACTGCCCCTGCTAGGTAATGATTCAGCATCACTTTCCTTCCCTGTGAGACAAAGGCCAAGAGAAACTCGGAAACTTGATCCTGATAAACTTGAACTACTGATTCAATACCACACCTCCAAACTAATCATTATGTGAAAAAAAGAAATCCTTATATATTTAGGCCTTTATAGTTGGCTCTCTTACCAATAGTGCTAAACCCAGCCCCTAATTGATAACTTCATATAATTAGGGTTCAACAATAAGATTTTATTTGAAAATGCATTCTGCTGCTTTAAAAATATCCGTTTAAAATACACTGGTCCTAATGAGGGATGAGGATCAGCACTAAGACAATGGGGGACAGAAAGAAAGAAATGGACTTGATAAACACTTGACAGATAAAGCAGACAGGATCTGGAGACAGGAAAAATAAACATGATTTATTCACTAAATTAGAATTTGGTAGAATAGATTTACCAAATATCTATTATTATGTACCAGAAGCCAAGACTACAGAGAGAAAATAACAGAAAGCCAGACCTTAAGACAGACACAAACAATCAGAACAATATAATAAATGCTATGGGGAAAAAAAAATCTACTTAAAAGAGAATGCTCTAAGAGTTGACACCATGACCCCAACTGCTCCCCTGCACTCCAGTAATACATATCCAGCTAATTACAAGTCTAATAGGCATTTCAATCTTACCATGACCAAAACAAAATTACTGATTCCCCAGCATCCCCCAATTTGATCCTCTCCAAGTCTTCCCCCGATATGTAAATGGCACCATCATCTACCAAGTTGCTCAAGAAAACAACAATAAAAAAACCTAGGAATTACTCAACATATGTTAACATCCAATTTATCAACTTTACCTCTACAATATATACCAAATCCACTTATCCTTATGTCACCTCCTAAAACCTAAGTCCAACCCAGCAATCACAGCTTACCTGTTCAGCTAAATTAAATTAACTTTAAATATGTAAATCAATTCATGTCTCTCCCCTACTCAAAATGCTCCGATAGCTTCTCATTGCAAACAGAATAAAATCCAAACTTCTTATCATTGTCTATAAGGACTAGCATGGTATAGATACCTCTCTGACCTTGTTTACCTATATTCCAACTCATTTTTACTACATTCTGGTCAGAATGGCTTCCCCCCCCCCTCCTTTTAAACATATAAGCTCCTCCTTTCTGAGGAGTTTTATACTAGATTCTTCTTCTTGGAAGATCTGGGGATCTTCTCATGGCCACATCCTTCTAATCATCATTCAAGTATTTATTCAAATGTTTCTTCATAAGATTTCTCACTAATATCTGAAGTTAACTATTTATTTTGTTATATGTTTACTGCCTACCCATTATAATGTAAGATTGCTGAAGGCATGAGCCAGTTAAAATCTGTAACCCAAATGCCTAGAAAGTAGCCTGACATACATAAGTATTTATTATGATTGCCTTTGGGTCTCAGCTTAAATGTCACTTCTTCAAAACCCTTCACAGGCCCTGAAGCTTAAAACTATACAATTTTTGGCATATTTAATTAATATTTATATTCTACAAGATAAACTACTGGGAGAGATAAACTACAAGACCAAGAGACTATGTCTATTATGCCTTCCATCACCCCCCAAGCATAATACCTTTCCTGGCATAACTGGTGCTCAATTACAAATAGGGAAGGAGGAAGAGAAAAGAGTAAAGGAAGAAATGGAGAAGGAGGAGGAGAGAAAGAAGGGAGTAGAGATGAAAGAGTATCTGCAACAGGGGAAAAGTGAAAAAAGTTATCAGAAAAAAACAGATTTGTAAACATGAAAATTGATTGCTTGTTTTTACTAACTTAGCTGTTCTTCTTCCTTAATATTTTAACTGCTCCTCATATTAAACAATTCTGAAAATCGTCACCATTCTAGCAACCCTCCTTATAAACGTGCATTATCATCACTCTTGTCAATATTCATCTTCAAATACTGCACTCAGGATCATATATACAATCTCAAAATTTGTCTAACTAGAATATAATGAGATTATTTCCTATGCTCTAGTATTTTAAGAAATAACTACCAGATGACCAATTTTCTAAAAATAAATTATGTCCAACATTATATATCCAAACACATCTTGCCTAAAAAAGTCTTCTGTACCCAACTTTTTTGAAATTCTCAAGATTTCCATTGACTGTCCATTATAGCATTATTTATAAAATTTTAACACTACAAACAATATAATATCCAAAAAGGAAACCACTAGGCAAACTGTGGTGAATCCAAAAAGAGATTTTGCAGCTCTTCAAAATGGTATTTATCAGAAAATTTTAATGACCTGGGAAAATATTTACTACACACATACTTTTACATAGAGTAAAAAAAAGGAACAGTAGAGAGCCCTATAAATGAATTATCACAATTTTAAGTCCACAAGAACAAAAATATTGGAAAAGCATGAAAATTTAGGACTTTGAAAACAGTTAAAGGAAATGGTAGCTGACTGAAAAGACAGTTGAATCCTAAGTCAACAGTGGGAAATCAAAGACATATCAACTTTTATGGTAGGTTCCGAAAAGATTCAGGAATCAACAAATCTAGCTCCCAGAACATCTGAATCAGCTAGGCACATATTTTCTAGGTAAAAGACTGAAATGTCTCCTCTGGAAAATCACATTATCTCAAAACAAAAATTAAATAATCAAAACAAAACCTAAAAATAATGACATGAGTTCCATGGCTTTAAAAAAAAAATTATTCTATATCTATTACTATATATAAAACCTAACATTTCCCTTTTTTAAGCACATTCAGATATACATTTCAAGTGCTGTTAATTACATTCATAATGTTGTGCTACCATCAACACCATCCATTACCAAAACATTTCCATCTTTCCAAATAGGAATACTGTAGAGCCTTAACTTCCCATTCCCTATCATCACCCCATCCCCTGGTAACCAGTGAACTCTAAGTTAAACCATGGACTATAGTTAATAATACAATTACAAAAATGTGTTTTCATCAATTGTATCACGTGTACCACACCAATAGAAGGTGTTTATAATAGGATGGTATATGGAAATTCTGTATTATATGCATGATTGTTCTGTAAACCCACCACTTCTCTAATAAAAATAATAATAGTATCAGGGATTCTAAAAGAAGCTTAGCCTCACAGTGAAGCTACAGTCACCCAGAACCATTCACATGCACAGTGCTTCCAATCAACTTTTTAGTGGCCCACTCTTATTTGGGTGAATGGCCAAGGATCCATAGATATTTGAAAATAGAAGTGAAAAATAACAAACAAAATGGGATGCTAAAATTAAAGAAAAAACTCTTGAAAATTGAAAAGCATACACACACACACAGACACACACGAATAACTGAATAGAAGGGCTGTAAGGTTGACCAAAACTCCCAGATAACAAGAGATGAAGAGATGGAAAATAGGAGAGCAAAGAGAAGAAAATTAGAGAATCAGACCAAGAGATCCAATATCTGAACAGGAGGACCAAAAGAGAGAAGACAGTAGAGAAAAAGTAAAGAAATAATAGAATAAAATTTTCCCAAAGTGAAGGATATGTGCTTCCAGATTCAGAGGGTACAACAAAGTGCCAGGTACAACAGATGAAAACAGACCAAGACACATACTGTGAAATCTTAAGAACACTAGTGACAAAGCTCGTAATTCTTCTAGAGTGGAAAAAAATCATTTGTGCATGTGTACACATGTGTACACATATGGATATAAAGATATTTTAAGAAAAAGTTGTGGTCATTTTCTCACACATACATGTTACCCACTACGACTACTTATTCCTCTCCTGTCCCTCAACTCAATCGGATAATTATATAATTGTTTTTATACTCAACTGTGTGACTTTATTTTTTTGTTTGTTTGTTTTTGTTCATAATTGTTCTTTGCCTACAATGTTCTTCACTCTCATCTCTCCAACTGAAGAAAATATTCACTCATCTTTCAAATATCACCTTTGAATTCTAGACTCTGCAATGGAGAATAACCCACTTTCTCCTCTGAACTCCCCACTGCATTTTGTCAATACCACCAACATAATGTTCCTAACAATATTGTGTAGTTAGTTTATAGGTACACATTAGTTTACCCAATTAGTTCATGAGCTCCTTAAATACAGAGGCCCTAATTTACTATACCATTGAGCACAGTGCCAGGCACACTGGAAGTATATACAAATATCAAGAAAATTGGGGAAGAGATTTTCTTCTTTCTTGCCAACCCTAATAATTCTAGTTCAAACCCTTAACAGTCCATACCTATTAGGGGGTTCTTAGTTTGGGAAGTGTTAAAAAGTGGTTAAGAGATTAGTCTTTATTTGTCGAATCACACCATACATTGCTGCCAGAATAACGTTACTTTCTAAGTCATACTCCTGCACACAAATATGCAATAACACCTCAAACTCATCTTCCTGGTCTTCTAAGCCTTCTACAGGTTGAACCCCAACCTATAAAGCATTCTCTCTTCTATTCCTTTCCAAAAGGAACCCTCTGATCCAGTAAGGTTAATTTCTTGAATAATCCTTCCATCCACTTCCAGTCAGTTAAAACACGTTTCTTTTCCTAAGCTGATTCCTCAACCTATAATTCTCTCTTTTCTTCTCTGGTTCATATTCTTAAGGATGATTAAACTGGCATATGCTTCTACTACTACTGCATCACACTTTAGAATTTAAAAAACCAAAATATAAGGAATCTACATATAAGCGTCCCATGTTATTTTTAATCCTAAAGTAATTATTAATCCACTCACATTTTTCTTAATTCTTATAGCAGCATTATCAATAAAATGGCTTCTCACAGACCACAAAATACAAAAATAAAAATGAATACCACATAATTAAAATGCACACTCTATTCCCAATCACTATTTTTAACAGAAATATTAATAAATATTTAGGCACATTCCAAGTCAAGAAAAACCATTAGACCTCACCCATCAAATTTAAGCCCTTATTTGATCAGAATCAAATAAACAGGAATGAAACAATGATCTCCTCTCATATAACCAAAGCAATTTCAAAATAATTTTCCAATAGACAGAATGTATATTAAAAAACTCATTCACTGCAATCACATTCAATGAAAGACCAGCTCCTAGGAATTTTTTTTTTTCTTTTTTCTTTTTTTTAGGTTTTAAAAGTACTAAAAAAAAAAAAAAAAGACAAAGTATACAGAAGCAGGCAGTTAACAGAGGCAGTTCTCATTTCTGTTAGAAGGGGAGGGAGGAGAAACACCATTGAAAAAGAACTCTTTCATCACCAAGACTTATAATTACAACAAAATATCCAAAGCATAAAGTAGATAATATTATATCACCAAAAACAGCCTGATAATCATTTAAAATAGGACATCATCATGTCTTTTCAAAAATATTTACAGCAAAACAAGAACCAAATACTTACCTAAAGTAGGATGTAAATTAAAATTAATTTCTCTATACAAAACTGTGTCCAGCAGAGCAGCTACATCTGCGGATATAGCACATGCATTGCATAAGGCAGTATTTTAATGGACAGGGCTGTAGTCCCAAAAGGGGCACAGAGTTCCGTATCCAGCCTATAAAGTTCCCTGAGTATACAATTCAACCTAAAACGCACTTTCAATCTTCAACCCAGTACTGATCAATATAAGAATCAAATATTAAGGTAAAGGAAGAAAAATACACAATCAAAGATGGCAAGCAAATAAGATTTCAAGACAAGTTTGTGGAGGTTTCTAGGTGTTTAGCTGAGGTATGAAAATATAACATTTTCTGAACTGGGTCTTTGATCATATCGTGTAATGGAGAAACCAGAAGTGAAACCTGATTTCTGAATGGTAGTATCAACCTTCAAGACCCTCACATAAACCTACTCTTTTTAAGAATTTATTTTAAAAATAAATAAACAGCTTTATCCCTTTCTGTTAAGTTCTTAAAGAGACTCAGAGAAAATGCCTAAAATTTCTGAAATATCTTAAACTTTGCAAAACCAACAATTTCAGTATCACAAAGATAGTAAGCAGTATGCTATCTTCCTTATTTTTTCTTTTTAAAAAGAAAATTAGGAAGAATAAGTATGTAATTCTGTTGATAAATATTATAACATGATCTACAATGAGAGCTTAGCCTATTGGCATGGAATCTTACATCCTACAAACATATACTAGGTTTCAAAATAAAATCACAACAAATAGCAAGAACAGTTATACTTGGCATTTGTTAGTATAATAAGCTATAAATTCACATGCTTGCAAAAGAAGAGATAAAACAATCAGCAAATTTGTAAGTCACCAGGAAGCTGAAGGTTTGGAAAAAAAGTAGCTACTTCCACTTTAATCTTGTCCCTTGAACAGTGGTATGGGAGCAGACTCAAGAACAAAAAAATGAGAGCAACCAAGGATAATTTACTAAAATTCACCTTAAAAAGATTGAATCTGCCATCTTGGATCTCTGCACCTGGTGTAACTTCCATAGTACAGTCTTCGGCCTAAGTTAAATAACATATTCCCCATTAAGATACCACATAATTTTTAATTGATAGGCCATATAAAGACAAACTAGCTGTGGCTAGTCTGTGATTTGAAACTAAGAACATCAGATAATCATTAATATAAAATTCAAAGGGAAGGAAGGGAAAAAACAAACATGGTAAAGAGAATGGAATTTTTAAACTATCATATAGCATTTAACCACCTTTATAGGGAAAAAGGAGATTTATTTAGGGAGATTAAAAGTGGGACAATGGAAAAGGCAGGGGTATTTTGGAATATTTACTAATTACCGTAATTTTATTTGTAGTAGACGTAACTGGTATAACTTCAAGTCCCATTCGTATCCTCTTTTGCTTTTCACAGTAAGCTTTCCAGGTATCTTCATTAAACCCATAATTAAAGTAATCTGAAAGATCAGCACCTAAAGATAAACCACACTTTTAGTGTACAAATACGTCAACTTTATTTTTATGCAGTACATTAAAATACAAGGAATTACAAAAATATAAATTTAGAGTCTGTCAGTCATATAACCCTTTCTAATTTTACCATGAGATGCAACAAGTCTATAAAGGTGTTTTAACAAAATTATTGCCAATAGAAATGATACTAGGAGGAGAACTTCTGGGAAGATGAGAGAGTAGGGAGCTCCAGAACTCACTCCTCCTCCAAACAAGTTAGTAGACAGGCAGGAACTGTCTGAAACAACTTTTCTGGGGCTCTGGGGGCCAGGGAAGCACTGCACAGCATCCAAGTAAGAGTAGGAGGAAGAGGCTTAGAAACTGCGGTAAAAAAATGACCCTCTCCCACAGGCTCTTTGGTCTGTACCCCCTTCATGAGTCCCTGGCTCTATTTTGGCTAGGAAATACTGACTTGGGAAAGTCCTTTCCTGGGTGACCCTCCTCCTAGAATTTGTCCCCAGGCAAAAACAGATAGATAGAGGCAAGGAAGGGAGAGGGGGAAAAAAAAAAACAACTATATAGGAAAAAAAAACAAAAAACAAGCAGAACAGATCAAGATCCTGGAGAAAGAAGAGAGGAAAAGAAGCCTTCTCCAAGGAGTGAAATAACTGCACAAATAGTGCAATCTTAAAAATTGCACCATATATCCAAGGTAAGAATAAGATGAAGAAAAGCTGGAAAAATCTAATCAGCTATCCATGGAGAAAAAAAAAAAAACAATTTAACTTACGGATGACAGTTAACAGCAATGTTGTAATATTCTTGCACCAATATCAAAGAAGGTATTATATCAACGCTAAGGGTAAATAACAGGTGTGTGTGGGATTTTTTTTCTTTTGGACAAAGGAAAACATTCAAAAATTTACTGAAGCGATAATTGCACAACTCTGATGAAAGTGAGAACCACTGAGTGTACATTTTGGATACATAAGGCATGGGACTGTATAACAAAGTGAACCATGTGGTGGAAGATGTACTGTGATTAACAGTGCAAATGTAAGTGTGTTCTCTCATGAATGATAACAAAAGTACAGTACCAATACATGATGTTAATAATAAGAGGTATATGGAAAAAACATACCAAGTGTATACTATGGACCATAATTAATGGTAATAGTCTAATGATGTTCTTCCATAATCTGTAACAAAGTTCCACAACAATGTAAGGTGTTGGTGGAGGGGTGTTGTATGGGAATTCTGCATGTTATGCATGATTGTTTTGTAACCTTGCTTCTCAAAAAAATAAAAAATAAATTATATTTAAAATCTGATCAGCTAAACAAGGGCAATTCTAAAGGTCTAGGTCTAGATTAAGTTGAACCAAGTGTCAAGGAAGAGACTTAACACAAAGCCAATTAACAATAAAACCCTAGGAAAGAGAAGCGGACCTTCAGAGTAAACTCATCAAGATAAACAACGAGAAGTAAGCAAAATATTACAAGTCATACCAAACGGAAATATATGGCCCAGTTAAATACTAAGGAACAGGAAGATATGGGTCCAGGCACAGCACTCAGGGAATTCATTGCATAAAGGGGGCAGTAATGGCTGCTTTGATGAAGATACTACCAATTTAGAAAGTGGGATGGGGTACATAATAAAGCATATGACCTACGTGATAAACTTTTAGATATAAATCCAGCTTCAAGAATAAAAGCAGCAGAAGCTTTGTTGCATCCATTTTTTAAAAAGAGATAAGCTTGTAATTATGGTCTTTCATTTGATATTTACATGATGGAGGGAAAGCCCTTTGTAAATGGCCATATGTTCTTTGATTAGATACCAGGGAAGTAGGAATTTAAAATTTTTTGAATCTGCTCTCTTGGCAGGCTCTAAAATACAGTTTTTATATAGAAACAACACAGATTTAAAATTATTAAAGATGTCCAGGATAGTTCTTTGAACTAACAACATGATCTTTGAGTTAGATCTACCAAAGTAGAATCAGATCTTTATTTCCCTAATTACTTTTCACTGCCATATGCAGAAAAATGAACTGTTTTAATGCATAGTACATAGGGGTTTGTGGCAGTCTGAGATTATTTATGTATTCCAAAAAGAGAGATTAGGTTTATAAATTGGTCTGTTCCTCTGGGTCTGATACCATTTGATTTTATTAGATTCAGCTGAGATGTCTGTGATTAAATTATGGTAAGATTAGGGCTTTGATTCAACCATGTCATTAGAACAACTCAGTTTGAGACCCTGCCCCCTTAGTGGGCTATATAAATGGACACTTCACTTAAGAAAACATCCAGAATAAGATACATGAGAAAAGAGAAGAGTTTGATAGATGCCAGAGGAGAGAACTTTGTCATGACACAGAAGAGGAGAGAACTTGGTCACTTCAGTCCTGCCATGTGACAGAAAGGAGAAGGCTCAAACAGCTAAAGCCCTGGAGAGAGCTGAGCCAGCAGCCTGATAGTTTGTAGCTGAAGAGACCAGAGCCCTGAGCAGTTGAAAAGACCCAGAAAGTAACGAGTCCTCCAGCCTACATCTGAGATCAGAAGAAGCTGGGCTCATGGAGCTGTAAAAGGAAGAAGGCAGAGATTGCAGAGATTGGCAACTATTTTGCTTCAATACGTTGCAAGAGACTTTGGTGAGACAATACCTCTTACAGTACCTTGAGTTGGACTCTTTAGAGCCTTTTAACTGTAAACTTTTACCCCAAATAAATATCCTTTATAAAGCCAACAGATTTCTGGTACTTTGCATCAGCACCCCTTTGGATAACTAACTCAGGGTTCAAGGTACAAGTTTTAAAATTAACAGAGGTGGGAAACGGATGTGGCTCAAGAGGTTCAGCATCCATCTACCATATGGAGAGACCGGGGTTCGAGCCCTGGTACCTCCCGGTAAAAAATAAATAAAATAAAATAAAATTAATAGAGGTGATATTAGTTTACTGGTTTCTTAGAATAATGAGTTATATGTACTTTTAGAAAGCTCAACCTGGTACTGGTGCTCTAACAATTCTGCAAATAAGGTAGTGCTAAGACGAAAATTTATAGACTTAAACACTTACATTAAAAGAGAAGAGTTAAAACCAAAGATCTAAATGCACTCCTGGAAGAACCAGAAAAAGAACACCAAACTATTCCAAAGTAAACAGAAGGAAAGAAAGATTAGAACAGAAATAAATGAAATTGAGAATTAAAAAACAACAGAGAATTAACAAAACCAAAAAACTGGTCCTTTGAGAAGATCAATAAAACTGACAAACTCTTAGCCAGACTGACAAGGAAAAAGAGAGAAGATGCAAATAAATAAAATGAGAATGAGAGGGGAGACATTACTACTAACCCCACAGAAATAAAAAGGATCATAAGAGGATATTATGAACAACTGTATGCAAACAAATTGGCTGATTTAGATGAAATGGACAATTTCCTAGACATACATAAATGACCTACACTGACTCTAGAAAAACAGAAGACCTCAACAAACCAAACACAAAGAGATTAAATTAGTCATCAAAAACCTCCGAACAGGGAAGTGGGTGTGGCTCAAGCAGCAGAGCACCCACCTACCACATAGGAGGTCCAAGGTTTGATTCCCAGTGACTCCTAAAGAAAATGAGCAAGACAGTGAGCTGACACAATGAGGAAACATAATGAGAGACAAGCAGGGAGTGGAGGTGGCTCAAGCGACTGGGCGCCTCCCTCCTACATGGGAGGTTCCGGGTTCAGTTCCCAGTGCCTCCTAAAAAGAAGATGGGCAGACACAGAGAGTAGACAGCAAGCACAAACATGGGGGTGGTGGGGAGAAATAAATAAATAAAATAAATCTGTAAAAACAAAACTAAACAAAAAAACCCTCCAAACAAAGAAAAGCCCAGGACCAGAAGGCTTCACAGATGAATTCTAGCAATCATTCCAAGAAGAGTTAATATCAATCCTATTCAAACTCTTCTAAAAAATTGGAGAGAGAACAATTACCTAACTCATTCTATGAAGCCAACAGAAAACATCACCCTAATATAAAAGCCAGAAAAGATACAAGAAAAGAAAATATTGAACTAATTTCTCTAATGAATATAAATGCAAAAATCCTCAAATAAGCAGTTGCAAATCAAATCCAACAGCACATTAAAAGAATTATACACCATGATCAGGTGGGTTTTATCCCAGGTATGCAAGGATGGTTCAACACAGAAAACCAATGTAATATACCACACATTAATACAATGAATGGGGGAAAACCACACAATCAACTTGATTGACACAGAAAGGGCATTTGACAAAATCCAGCATCCTTTCTTGATAAAGCATTTTGAAAAATAGGAATAGAAAGAAACTTCCTCAATATAATAAACAGCATATATGAAAACCCCACGGCAAACACTGTACCCAGTGGTGAAAGACTGAAAGCTTTCCCAAAAAATCTGGTGTGAAACAAAGATGCCCACTGTCACTACTGTTATTCACCATTGTGCTAAAAGTTCTAGACAGAGCAGTTAGGCAAGAAAAAGCAAAAGGCATCAAAATTGGAAAGGAAGAAGTAACAATTTTTACTATTTGCAAATGACATAATATATATAGAAAGTCCTGAAAAATACGCAATAAAGCAACCAGAGCTAATAAGCGAGTTCAGCAAAATGGCAGGATACAAGATCAACATGCAAAAACTAGTAGTGTTTCCATACGCTAGTAATGAGCAATCTAAGGAGGAAACTGAGAAAAAACTAAATTTTAGCAACTAAAAGCATCAAATACTAGGAATAAATTTAACCAAGGATGTAAAGGGCTTATAAACAGAAAACTACACACAATGCTAAAGGAAATCAAAGACCTAAATAATAGAAGAGCATTCTGTGTTCATGGATTGAAAGATTATATTTGAGATTTCAATTCTACCCTAAATGAGTTACAGATTCAACACATCCCAATCAAAATTTCAACAGCCTTGGATAAATGGAAAAGCCAATTATCAAATTTATTTGGAAGGGTAAGGGTACCTCAATAGCCAAAAACATCTGGAAAAAGAAGCACAAAGTTGGAGAACTCACACTTTCCGACTTTAATGCATATTACGAAGCTATAATGGTCAAAACAGCACGGTACTATATAAAGATGTATTGACCAAAGAAATCCAATTTGAGAGTTCAGAAATAGACCCTCACATCTGTGGCCAACTGATATTTGACAAGGCTGCCAAGTCTACTTACTCAACTGGGACAGAACATCCTCTTCACCAAATATGCAAAAGTATGAAAGGGGACCCCTTTCTCATACTTTATACAAAAATTAATTCAAAATGGATCAAAGACTAAATATAAGAGCCACGACCATAAAACTCCTAGAAGAAAATGTAGGGAAGCATCTTCAAGATCTTGTGGTAGGCAATGGCGTCTTAGACTTTACAGCCAAAGCAAAAGCAATGAAAGAAAAAAAGATAAAAGGGACTTCCTCAAAATTAAAAACTTTTGCTTGTGCCTCAAAGGATATTGTCAATAAAGTAAAAAGGCAACCTTACTCAAGGGGAGAAAATATTTGGAAGCCACATATCTGGTAAGGGTTTAATAACCAGACTATATAAAGAAATCCTACAACTAAACAATAAAAAGACAAAGACCAACCCCCCGCCAAAAGGGCAAAACACCTGAACACTTTTTTAAAAAGGAAATACAAACGGACAAAAAGCACATGAAAAGATGTTCAGCATCACTAGCTATTAGGGAAATGCAAATAAAACCATAATGAGATATCATTCACATCTAATGGCCACTATTAAAAAAAAAAAAATAGAAAATTACAAGTATTAGAGAGGACATGGAGAAATAGGAACACTCATTCCCTGCTGATAGGATTATAAAATCGCAGCCACTGTGGAAGACAGTTTGGGGATTCATCAGGAAGCTAAATACAAAATCACTGTATGATCTGACAATCCCGATACTAGGTATATATACCCAGAACTGAAAGCAGGGACTCAAATGGATATTTGCACACTCATATTCATAGCAGCACTATTCACAATTGCCAAAAGATGGAAACAACCCAACTGTACATCAAAAGATGAATGGATAAACAAAATGTAGTCTATACATACAATGGAATATTATTCAGCTCTAAGAAGGAATGAAGTCCTAATGTATGTGACAACATGGATGAACTTGAGGACATTATACTGAGTGAAATAAGCCAGACACAAAAGGACATACTGTATTATCTCACTGATATCAACTAATTACAATAAGCAAACTCATAAAGTTAGAATCAAAGTATAGATTACCAGGGGATAGGATGGGGGTAAAGAATGGGGAACTGATGCTTAATTTGTTCAGAATTTCTATTAAGGTTGCTTGTAAATGTTTGGAAATGGATAGTGGTGATAACAGCATATTATTGTAATTAACAGAGTATAATTAACAGTGCTGAATTATGGTTGTGAATGTAGTTAAAAGAGGAAAGTTTGGGTAGTGCATGTTACTAGAAGGAAAGTTAGAAGACAAAACATGGAACTATAAAACACAATGAACCCTGTTGTGGACGATGGACTGTGGTTAATAGTACAAATATATGAATGTTCTTTCCTGAATTATAATAAATGTACGACACTATTACATGGTCTTAATAAAAGGATGGTATATGGGGATAAAAATACACCTAATGTAAACTATTGACTATAGTTAGTAATATTTTTTCATCAACTGTAACAAAAGCACCACACTAATGCAAAGTATCAACAATAGGGGTATATATGGGACATAGAATTTTTTGCATGACTTTTATGCACAATTCTGAACAGAACTTCTCTAATTAAAAATATATATATTACAAGAAAAAAATGGCATTATACTAACACAATATGCATATCTCCATTTATAGTAATGCCAGGCCACTAGTAAGATTTAATAAGACAAAAATCATTATTACTCATTTACTTAAGACAACAAAAATGTCATCAGAAAATAATCTTTTTAGCTGATGCTCAAAAAATATTTTTCTGGTTAACTGTTAATACCAAAAAACTTTTAAGACAGATATAATCCACAATTATCTTACCAGGTTTACGCCATGGTTTATCTTCAAAAGAATCCAAATCTACCTCCAAAAGTGGAACTCCATTAATGCTTCCAGGTGCATCAAGGTCTACTCCTTTGACTTTTGTTCCTATTTTATAAAATTATAAAATGGTGATATAGCTACATTAGCAAGAAGTTGGGAGATACATAGACTAAGAGAAAACAGTATCTTTTTCTTTTTCTTTTTCTTTTTTTTTTTTTTACTATTTCTGTCCCACAAAATGTCAAGGGTTCCAAACAAAGCATCAGTGTTTACTATAAATAAAAGCAGGAGAGGTCAATCTTTATGGTGTTGCCTTAAGATAAACTGGATTTTTTTTTAACAAATCAATTTTATTGATACATACTTTGGATGAATTGTATGCTTTATTAGTATGTAGCAATAAAACTGTTTTTAAAAAAAAAAACAAACAAACAGATAAACTGAATTGAGAGATCAGGAACTTACTACTTGAAATAAGGGATTCCTATACCAATACAAAGTTGCTAACTTCCAAGTTTTAAATCACATAAAACACAGAAGCATATAGCATGTGAAAAAAGGGTTTCCATCTTAAAAGGGGTGTAAAACAAACAAACAAAATATATGATGGAATCATATGTGGTCCACAAAGCATAAAATATTATTCTGGCCCTTTACAGAAAAAGTTTGCTGATCTCTGTGACATCTGATCAAAATATGCTGTTTTGGGGGGGCGGATGTGGCTCAAATGGTTGGGCATCCATCTGCCATATGGAGCGACCTGGGTTCGATCTCCGGGACCTCCCGGTAAAATAAAAAATATATATATAGAAGGCACATGGGCTGCCAGGCTCTATGTGCCTGTGAGCCGCTGGGCCCCAGGAGCCATGCAGCAAGATGATGACGTTAACAGGAGACGCAGGGGAGAGTCAAGACGAGATGCTCCGAAAGCTCCGAAAACCAGGAATCTAGGTGGCATAGGTGGCAGAACACCTCTCTCCTACATCAGAGGTCTCCAGGATCAAATCCTGGTGAAGACTGAGGAGGAGGATGAGAAGACATGGCAGGACACAGAGAATTGCCCAGCAAATGGACACAAACAGCAAATGGGGAAGGGGGGGTTTAAAATGGATAAAGTAAATAAATTCTTTAATATATATATATATATATATATATATATATATATATATATAAATAAATATATGCTGTTTTTAATTGAACTGCAAATGCTATTACAATCTATTTATGACCTGTTCAGATATGTACCTTATTTTATTACTGATGTAACTGCCAATATAAATTTTACCTGTAGTTCCATAAACTCTTCCGCCTGTCTTGATGTTAAGATTTACAGGTGCTGTACCATAACTCCTAAAAACAAAATAATAAAAATTATCCTGAGAAACTTAAACACAGCAATATATTCAATGGGCACAAATAAATTATACACCCACATGGCAAGTGTATAGGTTGACAGATACATTTTAGAAAATAGTGTAAACCAATTTTAAGTTTGCCACTGGCTCAAAAAATAAAAACATTTTTTACAAATTTGATTTGTTTCACATCTTAAAAACCTTCCTGTGAAAGTTTAAGATTGTATATATCACTAGAAGGAAAGCTAGAATGAAACAAGGCACTTTACAGCATAGCGAACCCTCTTGTGGACAATTGAGTACGGCTGTAGCAGTTTGATATTATTTATGAATTCCAAAAAGAAATATAGATTATGTTTGTAAACTGGTCTGTTCCTCTGGCGTGATAACCCTTTGACTGTATAAGTTTCAGCTGAGACATCTGATTAAATTATGTTAGGATTAGGGCTCTGATCCAACCACATCATTAGAGTGTGACTCAGAGTCAAGTCCCAGCCCCCTTGGGGATAAAACACACACTCAGAGAAGAAAAACACAGAAGAACAGACAGCTCATTAGACATATCAGAGGCCCCAGGAAGAGAGAAGAGCCTGATAAGTCTATAGCTGACCTTGTGAACTAAGCGGCTGAGCCCAGAAAGAAATGAGCCCGGGGAAGAGAAACAAGCCTTATACTAGCGTACAGTTGAGACTGGAGGAAGCTGGAACCACGGAGCCTTAAGAGGAAGGGGGAAGGCTGAACCCTCACAGACATGGCCTGCCATCTTGCATCAACACGTAGCAACAGACCTTGGATGAGAAAATACCTCTTATGGTATCTTGAGTAGGACTCTTTAGAGCCTAGTAACTGTAAGCTTCTACCTGAAATAAATATCCTTTATAAAAGCCAACAGATTTCTGGTACTTTGCATCAGTACCCCTTTGGCTGACTAATACAATGGTTAGTAGTACAAATATCAGAATGTTTTTTCATAGAACAGAACAAACGTACATTAATGTTACAAGATGTTAGTAACAGGGTGATATTTGCAAAGAGACCCCAGAAGGCCTCAGGCTTCTCTAGGTGCTAGATGCTACATTTTTGGGTATTCTGTAGAAACCTAAACATAGTCCTCCCCCCAATTTATTTTATTTTATTTTTTTTACCGGGAGGTCCGGGGGATCGAACCCGGGTCCCTCCATAGGGGAGACGGAAGCCCAACCAGTTGAGCTAAATCCAACCCCCCTCCCATTTATTTTAAACTCATCTTCGCACATTAACCATACATGTTAATATACTCTTATCTGCTCTTTAAATTTGCTTCTGAAAATGCTGTACACAAAGTAAATATTATCAAATTTTACTTTCTCACTGGTTTCAATTCAGATTTCAAGGGATATATCTTGAGATCAAGGTTAGACAAGCTTTACATTGATGTTTGCAACTTACTTTGAGATGTATTAAAATTGCATTCTGGTGTGTTTGGCTGATGCCCTGAAAAGCTATACCACCCTGCAAGTAATAGATCTTTCTTTTAACGCAATAGAAAGCACAGGAGCAAACGATCTTAGCAAAAGTCTTGCTTCACGTAACAGGACTCTCAAAGCGTTCAGTAGTTAATGACAACATAGAGCAGGGGTTCTTAACCTTTTTTTGTTACACGAACTTCTTTGCCAGTCAGGTGAAAACCACGGACCCCTTACTAAGCCCACATTATACTGTGTATTATTTAATAACTACATCACACCTGCACCAACACCCACAAGAATAATGGTTTTTTTTGAATTTCAATTTAAGCTCACGGACCCCTTGTTAAGAATTAAGAACCCTTGATGCAGAGGGAGAAAGGCTTGTTGCACTTCCCCAATCAATGAAGATAAATCCCACAATCACTAACATCTACATTTGGGGAAACAAATTTAAAGAGGCTATGTGTGTGGCATAGTCAGGCTAAATTCAAATGGGCTGTCGAATGCTGTATGATACAGATACTGGAGCCATTTCTGGTGGATCATGTGCATCTTGCAGCAGTCGCCAACGGCCTTAAACATTATATTGGACATCAACTTATCGAGAAGCTATGGCCTTTCATCTAATGTGGGTTTCTCCCTTGTAAACAAGTTCTAAAAAATTTTCGTATATTTGTCTTATTGCGTTCACAGTCCACGGTCAACAATATTTTATTGCCTATTAAATTCATTTTCTTTCATAAATTAGAATGAGCTACTTTGGTCCAATGTGTAAAAGATATGACTATACTGAACTTTTTTTTTTTTCTTTTTTGAGGTACGGGGGGCCAGGGATTGAACCTGGGACCTTGTATGTAGGAAGCTGGCACTCAACCACTGAGCCTCATCAGCTCCCCTGAGTTGGTTTCTTCGTTTGTTTTTCTTGTTTTTTTTTTTCTTTTTCTTTTCAGGAGGCACTGGGAACCAGACCTGGGACCTCCCATGTGGGAAGCAGGTGCTCAACTGCTTGAGCCACATGCGCTTCCTGAACTTTGTATAATTTTCCATTGTATAAAACTAAGTAATGTAATTTTACAAAGTAGAGACTAAAATTTTAACGCTGGAGAAAGAGACCAAAGGTGGTGGGGTGGGGCGGGGAGTGGGGGAAAAGAAAAAAAAAAAAATTGCATTCTCCAGGTGATGGGTACACAGTTGTTCACAGTTCTTTCAACTTTTCTAAATATTTGAAAATTTTCATACAACAATTGTTGGGGGAAAATAAATCTTCAGAGTGAATTGTACCATTTATATGTAGTCAGGGAGTAGAAAAATAAAAAACCAAATGGTTTATACTCTCAAGGATTTTCAAGTCTGAAGGTGATAAACATGTACAAATATGACTACAATTCAAGAAACTGTTAAAACTGGTATAAGAAAAGTTCAGAGAAAGTACTATGGAAGTCAATGTGTGTTAAATATTTCCATGTTAATCCTACCATAAAAAAAAAAAAAACTGGTCAAATCCCAAAAATCCAAAAATCCACAATTTGCTTTTAATTGTTCTAAACTTGCAAATACAAATACTTTGAAATAAAAATTGCTACTAAATATAAAATATTATAGTTTTATATGAAAGTGTGTTTTTGGCATAGTGCAGAAAGTAAAGGTGTACTAGCATTATGTAAACAACTTGTCCCAACACTAACTATATCCTCTCAAATGGGAGTGAGGAAGGAACGGATAAGGCTCAGTGGTTGAACGCTGGCTTCCCACATAGGAAGTCCCTCCTGGGTTCCATCCCCAGGCCCTGGTACCTCAGAAGAAAAAAAACAAAAACACAAACAAACAAAAAAAATGGGAGTAAGGAACACATTAAGAATATTAAGAATCATCCAAAACTAACATGAGTAATTTTTTTTTTCAACCCGATCCCTAAAAAGTTGCTACGATTTTAGAATTACACGGCAGTCATTATAATGTATAATTGACTATGACAATAATTGAATTAAGCTTCCTGAAATTTAAGCTTCTAGAAATAAATGAATTTTTAAAAAATGGTTCTACTGATGAAATAAAATATTCAAAAGTATTTATGCATATATTGGTTGAGTTCAGATAAGGCTGCTTATAATGAACTACAATGAAATTAATGAAATCTTATTTTATTTGTTTTCATTGCACAAGCTACAATAACATTATAGGGCCAATCTGAAAAACAGAACATTTACTGTTATTTTACCACCATAACAAAATCACAATCCATACTTTAATGAGTTCCCTTCTTCTCATCTTTCCAGTAGGATTGTTCATGTGCTCAATGTGTCAGTGATAGTCCATTCAGTTGGTCCACTTTATGGAATATAAAACAAGGCCAAAGTATTGCCCTAAAAATCCTGCAGGATAATTAACAAACTGAAAAATAAACTATAAAAAACAAAAAGGGGAGTGGATGTAGCTCTGGTTGAGTGCCTGCTTCCCAGTACCTCCTTAAAAATATACATATATATTTTTATACACACACACACTCAAGAGTTTTTTTTTCTGATATTGTTTTTATGGCCACAAAAACTAAAAATCTAAACTCAAATTTGGATAATGAAAAAATGATAAATATGGATGCAAACTGCAATTTAAGGTTTTCTAATTCTAACTAAAGAACCTGTAGTACTCAATTCTTTTATAAAAATACTTTAATTTCAGGAAATAAAAACTGCTGCTTCTATGTAACTAACCTAATTAACTTTTTTTTTTTTTTAAAGATTTTATTTATTTATTCATTTATCCCCCCCTTGCTGCTTGTGCTCGCTGGGTCAGCTAACCACGCCGTGCGGGCGGGCTTGCCTTCACCAGGAGGCCCCGGGAACCGAACCCGGGGCCTCCCATATGGTAAACGGGAGCCCTACTGATTGAGCCACAGTCGCTTCCCTAATTAACTTTATCTTTAGGAAATATTTCCATGGTGAAATTTTAAAAAGAATTCATTTAATCTCATGTTAAAATGGATAAACATAAAAACAATGGAATAACCTCTGATGATTTGGTATAAGAACATTATCTTTGATACAGCATTTACACAATCTTTCTTATTTAAAAATAACTTACCCATACTGTGGTGCACCAGTTTTAATGTCTCCTATAGTGACATGAACATCATCCTCATCATCATCACTGTCACTATCACTATCATCTTCAGTCTCAGTCACTTTCTACAGCAACATAAACAATTATAAAACACCTTCAACAATCCATTTCAATGCCTAACATTAATAACTGAAAAATGTAACCATTCTTTGTTTTTGAGAGATAGTTTCAGAGGAAAAAAGTTACAGGATCATAAGGCTGCTGTATATTTCAACTCATTTATAACTTTGATGTTCTGTTTGATAAAAAGAGATAATGAATAGAGACAGAAAACCTTTTTCAGCATCATCATTTCGGAAATAACACTTATTTTATTATACTTTTTATTTATAAGTGTTCCTTTCGTAAAAAGGATTTAAGTCAATTTATCAAGATATCTACAAGATAAAGTTCTAAAAAATAAGTATTAGAGGAATTCTTGGCAGAAAGAATATGAAGAGGGAAACAATTAATTTTAAGATTCATAATTAAGTGTCATGATTAAAAAGCACTATACTTAAGGTGCAGCTCAACTATTCCCAGCATTCACTCACACCCAGAAGAAGCCCTACATGCAAACGATTAAGTGACTACCTTTTTTCTATCTGACTGAAAGTGCGGACCATTTATGAAGGCTATATTTTGACTATAAAAGACTATTTTGTGCTTTGAACCACATAATAGTAAATAAGCTTATCGCTTAGGGGATTTTTGTATTTGAGTTCAAGCTTGCCGAATAACTGTTTCCTTCTTTATACAGGACTTAAATGTTAAAATACTCACAGTATT
The DNA here is from genome assembly GCA_026826555.1 of Tolypeutes matacus. NCBI lineage: Eukaryota > Metazoa > Chordata > Mammalia > Cingulata > Chlamyphoridae > Tolypeutes > Tolypeutes matacus. The sequence continues at coordinate 21,869,723 of JAKSZT010038599.1, read as the reverse complement.
AATGACACCTTCAACCCCAGAAACATAACTTTTTTAACAGGCACAGGGTCAGGGATTGTCACTTATATAAATAAGTATTTGTTAAAAAACTAGGACATTCAAATTAGGTGTGGGACTATTGGCTTTACAAATCAGGGTCACCGTGATCTAACCATACTGACCATTCAATTAAAAAAAAAAAAATTAAGCCCTTGCAACATGCTATATTTATATTCCCTCTGAAGTCTCTTCCCACTATTCTACTTCTTGTTAATTCCTGGGCATGCCTATTGATGGCAACAGATAAGGGTAGAGATGTAAGAGTACACAGATCACACAGGATACTGAAGCTCATGTTAAATTTTGGCTTTCTTCCTAAGTGAACTGGAAAGCTAATGATAAAAGATTTTAAACAGGAAAGTAACCATATTTCAAAGCCTTATGTTACCGGTTTTGGTACACCATTTTCAGCAGTTTCATCTTCAATTCCAGATGGAGGATTGGCACTACAAAGAACAAAATAAAATAAGTACACGTCAAGTATTACCTTTTAAAAGTACAAAAGATTATGCTAACATTTTAAAACTAGGCCTGATAAGGTTTCCCAAAATTATTGTTTTCATTGGATGGCAAGAACAAGGACAGTTAAAAATAAAATGCCTGTCATTCCCTGTTATTCCTAGTGCCTTTCGTAAAACAAGCACTCAATGTTGGAAGTAGAATGGAATTGCCTCTACAATCTATCAATGACTTGCAATTTGACAGCAGGCTATGATTTGATTCTTTAAAAAACATTTTAAAGATGTAGCACAATTACCCAATGTTACTTATCTTAAATCTTTACAGAACATCTACTATGCGCCAGGTACTACTGTCAATGTCAAGGGCTATGTAGTACCCTGCTGTCCAAGGAACCTAGGTTTGTGGTTAGCATACACGCTTCTTTTTGGTTTTCTGTTTCATATACCTATTGGATATATGCCCTTTGTTATATAAAATATTTAAAAAATATTAAGATTTAAAAAAATGTAGGAGACTGTACTCCAATTTGATACTAATAAGGAGCTCCAGACCTAATTTTGAGAAATTTAAAACCCACTTACTTTTTTAAGGTTAGAAAATACTTGAATTTACCTTTTTCACAATGAAAGTGTTATGTAGCAATACTAGCGTTCCCACAAGGCACAAGCATATGGCCATTAACTATAAAATAATACTTCTAGTACTATAGTGTAACTGGTCTCACATTTTTAATAACTAATAATTAATACAGTAAGAATTAACCAAAACCTCATTATACAGATAAAGAAATTGAAGCAAAAAGCAACAAACAGACTTGCCCAAGTGTCACAATGATTAACTAGGTTTCTATTCTAAGAAAAATATCCACCTATAAACTTGTCCAGTGCAAAGTGTAAACCATAATGTAAACTATAGACCATGGTTAGTAGCAATGCTTCAATATTTGTTCATCAATTGTAACAAATGTACCACACTCGTTTAAGATCTTATTAATAGGGGAAAATGTGAGAGGGAGATGAGGTGGGGTATATGGGAAACTCCTATATTTTCAATGTAACTTTCCTGTAATCTAAAACTTCTTTAAAAATAAAGTTAAAAAAAAAAAAAAAAGGAAAAAAGAAAGAAAAATGTCCAGATTTTGACACAATCCAGAGCTCTTTTCATTAGATTTCTCCTAATCACTTCTAAACTTTACTTTATGTCAAGCAGTGTCCATATAAATCAATTTAATCTCTATAGTGCTATTTTATAACACAGTCCCCAAGTAAAGCAAAATGATGAAAGATAAAAATAGAAAACTTATCTCCTGTTAATGTTTATTGTTGTACTCCCTGACACAAGAAAACAAACACAACTATAATTGTTCAGTGCATTTACTTCCTACCTAAATAAACTTCTAGGTAGCCAGAAATAAGTTGAGCTTGCTTTTTAAATGGCGCAAAACTGTAACATAGCTAGGCTGTGTTTACAAATAAAACAGGACCGATTTGGAGACAGTGTAATGCAATGGTTAAGAACTAGTCACAAAGAAACTGAGGCAAATTCTAATAGTAGGTACTTAGGTAGGACAATGATGGACAATGATGTACTAAGCCATATATTAGAACACAGGTTTGGCAGAGCTCCCTGTCCCCAGTAGACTCACTCCTTTAGAAGTTTTAATTCTCTATTATCATTCTTAAAATGTAAGAAACATGATTCAACTATATGCTTTCTTCATAAACAAATTTTTAAGGGGAGATCTTTTCCATGAGATGAAATAAATTCAAAAGCTCTACAACTGAAGTTTAAAAAGAAAATGAAGAAATTTGACAATGATGCTCAAGGAAGGTAGAAGGCCTTTCTCCAGTATACTTAATCAAGTTGAGTACAGGAGAATTAAAATTAAAGAATTTTCAATGCAGAAAATAAGCTTCAAGTATTATAGCAAAAAGTGATATTAATAAAAACCAATATAATAGATCATCTCATAAAAATGTGTGTGTGTACATACTTTTTAGGAGGTACCAGGGACCTCATACATATAAAGCAGATGCTCAACCACTGAGCTACATCCACTCCCCATAAAAATATATATGATTGTGAATTTATACTCTAATTAACTTCCTGACCAACTGAAAAATGGGGTAGGAAGAAACATCTAATCACTTTCATACATGGGACCTAGTGCTTTAAATCTTAGGAGAACTTTCTGAGATTTTAAAATAAATATTTTTGTCAGGTCAATATTAAAAATGTAAGAATTCAAGAGATTAAAGTAACATGTAAAAATTAAAACCAAGAAAGAACCCTTCCATTTCTATACATTATACTAATCCCAACTTTGTGGTTAAGTGGATTAAGGATTAGGAAATAGACCCAATACAGAAGTTTCAAAACTACATAATAAAATTTCAGATGCTATGGCAATGAATGAAAAAATTTTTCTTGCAATACCAGGGGCGATATTTTGGGGGAAGAGGAATACTTTAATTTCAGTTCCACCTAAGCTATTTCTTCTTCCATTTCTTCCGTTATTCACTTTTTAAAATAACAGTTTTAGAGATATAGGTTACAACCACACAATTCACCAATTTAGAGAGTATAAATTAATAGGTTCAATTCAGTATTCACGGAGTAATGCAACTATCACCACTAATTTCAGAACATCTCATCACCCCAAAAAGAAGCCCCATATTCGTTAGCTGTCAATCCCCATTTTCCCTCCCCAACCTCTGGCAAGTACTGATCTTTTCGTCCCTATGAATCTGTCAATTCTGGACATTTCATATCAGTGCAATCATAACCATATGTAGTCCTTTTTGACAGGCTTCTTTCAGTTAGCATGTTATCAAGGTTCATCAATGTTGTAGGCATGTATCAGTACTTCATTTCCTTTTATTGTCAATTAGTATTCCAGTGTATGGTCAAACCACATTTTATTTATCCATTCATTAGTTGATGGACATTTGAGTTGTTTCCACTTTGGGGCTGCTATGAACATGCACAAATTTTTGCATGAATAATGCTTTAATTTCTCCAGGGTATAATACCTAGGCGTGGAATTGCCAGGTCATATGGTAAACTCTATGTTTATCCTTTGGAGGAACTTCCAGACTGTTTTCCAAAGTGACTGCAGCATTTTACAAACCGACCAGCAGTGTATGAGGGTTCCAATTTCTCTACATCCTCATCAACACCTGTTATTACCTGTCCTTTTTATTAGAGCCATACTAGTATGTGGAAAGTGGTTTTCTTCATTTTAAACCCAAATATTCTTTAAAAGCTCTTTCTATACCACCCCCACCCCCATAATAGGATAGTAAGGAAATTGAACAAAATAAAGACAGCACATCCATGTACTTAGGTACCTGAGTTATTCTGACATATGAAATTCCTGATTGTCTATGTTTAGAAATGAAATTCATACCTTTCTAGTAATCTAACAAAGAGAATCAACATTCTAATAAATCAATTCCACTTTGAATTTAAATAAACATAAAACATATTGAAATTATAACCAAGGAGTATACAACACCAAAAATGTTTTAAAAAATTGTAAAAGCAGTAATCTCCTGGCTCCCTTTTTTAAATTGTTTAAAAATTTTTGTTAGACATTTGTGATACTGTGTACTGCACTATTGAGCCCACTTAAAATAGAAGATATAGGTCCAGAAATGCACTCTAAAGGGTTTGATTTTCTCCAAACATTATCAAAATGTTACAATCAAGTCAATGATTAAAATGAGGAAAGTTTGACTATTTGCTGATAGAACCATTGTATCACACAATCTGTATAACACATACAAAGCAGATTTCACTAACCTGGCATTTTCTTCTTCTGGCCTTTCAACTTCATTTTCATCTAACAACAACAACAAAAAAAATAAGTAAACAAACCTCTCCTAATGAAACAGGTATTATGAAAATCTGAAGTGATCATCACAAGCACTAACCTAGGTCCTTTGCCAAATCACTGTGCACATGCACGTCCCATGGGCCTATAAGTACATCCAAAGTTAGATCACCTTATATTTAACAAAATGTCTTTTATGGAAAAAATCTTCACACCTTACTTCTATAAAATTAAGTTTAATTTTAAAAGTATTGGACACTTCCGTATCTTTTGGATAAGAAACCCTACACATTGATGTTTCATAGAGTATTTACTAATGCTAATTCTTGCCACTAACGATAAGAATTTGTTTTATCGAAGTTACACAATCAAGGAGCTATGTGGTGCACAAACGGAAACCTTTACTACACAATCCCAAAGATAATCAAGAATATACGTTTTAGGCAAGTATTAAATATAAACTTTCAAATCTAGCGTCAGTAACAGACAAGAAGGGACTGTGACCTAGAATTAGAAACCAGATGTCAAACAAGTCCCTTTCAAGCAAAAGATGCATTAAAATTATTTTGGGAAAAATACAGTGGACGATATAAAAACTACAAACTTAAGTAACCTGAGATACCGCTATAATGGGGGTTAAAGAGTAGTCTCTTAAAAAGTGAAAAACTTCACCTTAAGACAGGAGAATTTCAGGGTTTTCTTTATGGGCCATAAAATGTATTCCATTTCTTCCTCTCTTTCTCTTTAATTAATTATTTTTTAAAGCACGACTTTCAGACAAGGAGGTACCCTTGCAGGTGCATTCCATAAAAATTGACCAGCAAAAAACAAGACGTTAGTTGTACAGCATTAACTTTATTTAACTATTATTACAGAAAGACTTTCTGACATAAAGGAACGGGAATGGTATCCTACAGCCAAGGGGCAAAAAGAGACACACCAAAAAACCTCGAAATCGATACAAAAAAACAAACGTAAAGATCGCGAAGGCGAGGCGCCCGAGAAGTCCCGACAGAGAAGAGGACTAAACTTCGCTGTACGATCCCCAGGCCTCCGCAGCTGCGGGGCGGATGGGTGTTGGGGGCGTGGGCTGGGCGGGAGAAGGCGAGGGGCGCGCACGCTGCGCTTGGCCTAGTCAGGCCGGGCATGGCTCCGCACAACAGGCCCAAGGCCGTGCTTGAGCAGCCCGTGATGCCGGCCGTTTAGGGACGGAGAAGGGGAGGCCTGCGAGAAACCGGGAGGGCGAGAAAGGACAGGAAGTTCCGTACCGCCATAGAGCCACTCTTCCTCCTCATCCCCTCCGGTCCCGCCGCTCAGGTCCGACACTAGGCGCTCGACCTCGCCGGCCGACATGGCCGCCCCGAGCACAACTTAAAGGCGGCGATCAACAGCCCCCTCAAACCCTTTCCCCAGCCCGCTGCCTAGAGGCGCGAGAGAGCGCGAACCCTCCAGCGAGCGAACCAAGAAAGCGCGCGACTCAAATCCAGGGTGGGCGGCCACGGCGTTGAAGGAAGCAAAGATGAGGACTTCGGCGCAGGTTCGCCTGCGCACGCGCAGCAGCACCCAAAGCGGCGCGGTCGCATTAGGTGGCTTCGCTTCCGCGGCGGCAGCCACCTGGACCCTATTGCGCATGCGCATCGCAGTTGGCCCCGCCCCTGTAGAATCCCGTTTTGCCTTTTCCTATGGTTCTCTCCGGGGGCGTGCTGCGTCTGCTGGAATTCCCCGCCCCCAACCTTGCTTCTCTTAACCCGTATTGCCTTTGCCGAGAAGTACACCATTGTTCTCTTTTGCCCTTGGTGCTTTCTTTCCTCGGCCTTTTTTTTTTGTCTTCCGAAAGGCCTTGTTTCATTCTTTAAAAGTTTTATCAGCCTTGCAACAGAATCGTTACCTTAGTTCTCTCATTCTAATTAGAGTAGAAAGAGTAATCCGTGCCCGCCCACTCTTTTTCTTGAAGTTAGTGTTTATAGCAAAAAACTAACAAAAGCAAAGTAATACATGAATAATATATTCTTTGTTAAAAAACAACATGAAAAACATTATTGTTAAAGTCAAAGAGTCCTTCATCCACTGCCCTCCTCTCTCCAAAGGTAACCATTGTCATCTGGTGTGCATCATTATGAAATTTATTCATTTACTTAATGTGTATGGTATTGTTTTGGTGGAAGAACCTGAGGTTGACTAGTCTTAAAGGGTAGAGTACAATTTTTCTTTTTGACTCAACAGTGTATTGGAGATCTTTTCCATGTTAGTATTTTTGGAACTATTTCCATCTTTAAGTATTGCATAATACTTAGCATGACTATCCGTGGCATGGCTATCACAAAATACGGCTATTTTCCTATTGATTTCCCTGTTGTCATAGATTGATTTAAACTTTTCATTTAAAAAAAAAAGGAGATGTAGCTTTACAGAAAAATCATGCAGAAAATAGAGTTCACATACATCCACCTCACAGTTTTCCCTATTATTAACACTTTGTGTTAGTGAGCTACTTTCGTTACAATTAATGAAATATTATTATAAATATACTATTAACTCTAGACCATAGTATACATTGGGGTTCACTGCAACCTCCTATGGTGGTTGTTTTGTTTTTTAATTTTTATTCTAGAGACATATACAAGCTAAAATTAACCCCCCCCTTTTTTTTAATTAGTTTTTTTTTATTGTGGGAAATTACCCCTCTTAACCACATTCAAATATATAATCCAGTGCTGTTAATTACCTTCACATTATCATCACCATCCATTACCAAAACTTTTCCATCAACCCAAACAAGAAATGCTGTACCAGTTAAGCATTTTCAACTTTTCACTTTTAGCAAAACAAAAACTGCAGTGAAAATCTTTGTAAATGACTTCTTATAGACTTGTACAAATGTTTCTCCAAGATAGATCATAAATTATGTTCAGTTTCACTTTAGTAGATAATGCTAAATTTCCAGGCCTCTTTTGAGAACATATCTTCCAAGGAAAAAAATGACAAATGATGGCTCAAAACCAGAGTTCTGTTTTTTAACTATAACTAGCTAGTTGCATGACCTCATGGTCAATCATCCTGTGTTTCAGTTTTTCATCTGTAAAATGGGAAAGTTGAATTATATGATTTCTAAGATCCCTTTCAGTTCTAAAATATTCAAACATGACACACTTTTCAACAGAAAGAAATCCTTTTTAGTTTTACAAAGAATGGGTTTTCTTCCTCTTTAATCAACACATATTGTTTTTTTTTTTTTCATTTACTTAACAATTATTGGATATCTATTCTGTTTAAGAACTTGGAAAATAAAAACATGAGTGAATCAGTCCTTGCCCTTAAAGACCTCTCAATTTATTGGGAAAGACAGAAAGGTGGTTAGCAATTAGCTCTCGTACAAGAGAAAAGGCAAACTGTCAGAACAGAAGCAAAAGTAAAGGGTTTACACCCAACCAATAACACACCATCTCATGTTATTTAATTAATGCCCCTTACCTTTGAACATTCCTCTACCTACTTTTTCCAGTCTCCCTTATCTGGGGCAATCCCTTATAGCCTTCTAAACTCTGTTGAGATATAATTTCATTGGTGGACTCTTTTTTTTTTTTTTTTTTTTAGATTTTATTTATTTATTCATTTATCCCCCCCTTGCTGCTTGTGCTCGCTGGGTCAGCTAACCAGGCCGCGCGGGCGGGCTTGCCTTCACCAGGAGGCCCCGGGAAACGAACCCGCGGGTATGGTAAACGGGAGCCCTACTGATTGAGCCACAGCCGCTTCCCTGATGGACTCTTTTTTAAATCCCACTTCATCCACTTCCATTTATTTATTTATTCAAAATCACTTATGTGGGTGGGGTAGGGGGCTACCAAGTGCCAAGCACTCCTGGGCTCTGTGGATCCAACATTGAGTAAAACAAAGTCCTTTGTTTCATGGAGCTTCCATTCTAATGAGGGAGAAAGACAATAAACATATAAATGTATGCTATCTCAAGTGGTGATAAAGGTTATAAAGAAGAGTAAGCAGGATAAGGGGAACCAGAACCAAGGGATAAAGAGGGATGGGATGTAATTTTATATCAAGTGGTAAGGGAGACCCACTACCATATGGTGATGCAAGAGTAGAGAACAGAGTGGAGTGAAGAAGTAAGCCCCATGAATTTCTGGGTGAATAGACTGTGGACAGAGGGAATAGGAAGTGCAAAGGTCCTGATGCAGAAGCTTGATTAGGGTGTTCAAGGAACCCAAAAATATAGCTGGAGTGGAGTGAGCACAGGAGAAAGTTGTAGATGAGGTCCGAGGTATTGGGAAGTAAGTAAGGCAAAGTTAATCATTCCCTTCTATATTCTACACTGCTTCTATGGCATGTACCTATCAAATCGCATAGTAATTATTTGACTATGTATCTGTTTACCAAGAGTCCTCACTAGACGAGGCCTCCCTCAAATAGGGCATTTTATTTATCTGTCACTCCTGCTCCTGCTGTGGTATCCAACTTGTAGTAGACATTCTTAGTCTTTGATGGAAATAAGGGAATGAAGATTTTACATACTGCTTTGGGAGTATTGTGAGGCAATGACACATAGTTCTATTTAACATTCATTTTTTTAAATTCCATGAATCTCTGAGGAACTTTGGTGGGTTCCTCGGAGAACCAATTGCCTTTTGCTGACAGTCATCTTTATCCTTTAAGCTGCTTTGAAGTCAAAGCATAGTTTAAATGGAAGTAAAGAATTAATGAATAGTCACTGATGCATCAGAATTGCCTTATGTTAGAAGTGGCATTTGAACTGAGCTTTGAAAATAAAGATTTCCAACAAGCAGAGAAGCCCATAAATAACTAATAACCACTGCTAAAGCCCTCTTCCTTCCTTGCTTCCTAACACAGTTTTTGCCTTGATACTCCTTAGTTTAAAGACATCTTTATCTTCATACTCATCAGGGGAAACTCTTCCAAAATAGTTTAAAGATATTGTGTGCAGGTCCTCCTACTTCCAAATGTTTGAATTCTTCTTGCATTATGGCTTCAAAAAACTACAGTACTCCATATATTATGCTTATATTTGTTGTCCATTTTATTGTTTATTTGTGGTCTGTTGGTTCTTAGCAAAAAAAAAAAATCTATTGTAATATGTCTAATTTCTGAGAATTATTGAAAAGGACTATTTACTAGATGATTAAAATGATGAAAATAGTTTATCAAATAAAAATGCCTTGCTCAGAACTTAATCTGTAGCAAGTACTCATAAATGTATTTTGAATGAGTATAAATTAATATGGTTTAAAAAAAAAAACTAAAGAGAGAAAAAATAAAGCAGATCAGGCATTGAGGCCAAACTTTATTTGCTGCCAACTTTAAATGTCACTTAATTTCACTTACTCTTCAGTACATTGATATGTTAAAATAACATTTTGCACCCGTTTCTTGGAAGGGTAACAAAGATTAACTGAGGTTTCAAATGTCAAAGCTAGAGGCAAGCAGGTGGTGCATTGTGGTACATTGTGGGCTAGGCCCTTTCTCCTTTGAGCAACCTGAATAATTTGCACCTGTGTAGAGCTTTCCTCCCTCACTAGCTACTTCAATGATGAATTAAACCCCAATTATCTATCCTCCTCTGCATTCTGATGGCCTTTAACACTAAATTTTATATTGCTAGTTGTTTCTGGAGAAGTATATCATCTCTTATTCCTGTCTACACTGTTATGTAAACTTTGCACACTTTTTGAGGTTGGAATAAAATCTTTTTATTTCTGTATTCACCACAGCTTCCCTCACAATGTCAAACACATGGAAGCCACTCAATTAACCCATAAGCTAATTGTTGATCATTCATATGGAGGACCTTGAATTGAAGTAAAGCAGGGGTTCTTAACAAGGGGTCCATGAGCTTGAATAGAAATTAATAAAACATTATTCTTGTGGGGACGTGTTAGTGCGGGCATGATGCATTTATTAAAAAATACACACGATAGTGTGGACTTAAGTAGGGGTCCATGGTTTTCATCTGATTGGCAAAGGGGTCCATGGAACAAAAAATGTTAAGAACCCCTGAAGTAAAGGGAGATGAACTTGAGTTTATGAGCAATTGGAAATAAGTGATGGCTATTTTGAATAGAGAATAAGGTAAATGTGATAATTGATAAGCATGTAATTTTAGCATAAATTAATTTTATTCCACATTTAAATCTGAGAGCAAGAAATAGCTTTCCCTTGGGTTCTTTTGTCTACTGGATTTTGCTGTTCTTATGTCCTGCTTTTATCATTAGACTCTCTCGTGCCTGTCTGCAAATATTATAAATATGATTAAGTATCTTGCATGATAAATTCTCCAACAAATTCAACAATTTCATTTTCTCCTTTCTTTTTCAACCAATGTAGCCGTTGGGCAATTTGATGTAATTATGAATTCCAAAAATATATATTGGATTATGCTTGTAAACTGATCTGTTCATCTGGGCATGATTAAGTTATGATTAGGGCATTGACTGGGCCATGTAAGTAGGGTATTGAGCCCCACACCTTGGTGGGTGGGGAATAAAATATAAAAGGCATCACAAAGAACAGAGTTGCAGCAGTTCTAAAGTTGGAGTTTTGATGTTGGAGAGAAGGCCCCAGGAGAAGAGAAGTGAGCTGTTCACTTGATAGTCTACAGCTGACCTTGTGGAGGAAACAGAGGCACTAAGCCTGGAGAGAAACGCAGCCCTGGGAAGAGAGAAACCCAAGAAGCCTGAACCCTGGCAATGTCGGCAGCTGTTTTGCTCCAACACGTGGCAGTGGACTTTGGTGAGAGAAGAAACTTTTGCTTTATGGCCTAGTAACTGTGGACTTCTACCCCAAATAAATATCCTTTATAAAGACCAACCCATTTCTGGTATTTCGCATTAGCACCCCATTGGCTAATACAACCAATATACTAAAAAGATACCTAATATATCTTTTTATGTCACTTCATCTCCCATGCAGTAGTCAGCCTAATGCTAACGCTCTCAGGTGTTCTTTCCCACTACACTGAAATTGTTGGGCAGAGCTAATTTTTCAAATCCTATGGATTCTTTTGAGATTTCATCTAGCTTTTCCTTCTCTGGCATTGCTACTGTTGACCACTCCATTCTTCTTGAAACTTGTTTCCCTCTTGACTCCACTCACTGACTTCCCTTCTGCCCATCCAGAAATATTGCTCTTCTTCAGAGCTCTGTCCATCACCCCATTGCTCCTCTCTTCCTCATGAAGAGAGCAATCTCAAGCACACCAATTTACTAATAATTCCCAAGTTATCAGACTTCTCTCCTGCAATCTAGAATCATACATCCATCTGCCTGCTAGATTTTTTCACCCAGATGCACCACAAGTACCTTCAAAACATGTCCCAACTAAACTCAGTATATTTATCCTCCAATCTGCTTTTCTTGTGTTCTTTAAATCTCACCTTAGACTGCCATTTACCAGAAAGCTGGACTTTACCTGAAATTTTCCCTCTGCCTCACTCTCTCTATCAAACCAGTCCCCAAGCCCTTTAGGCTTTATCTTCTTAACATCCCTTTTTATAGGCCTCACCCTGCCCACCTTTCTGTTATCCTTAGCTACTCTCAGAGTTGTTGCTGTTACTGTTTCCTAATTGATCTCCTTGCCTGAAATCTTGCTGCACTTCAAATAATTTGCCATGTTTCTATCAGTTTTTTTTTCCTAAAACTTAGATGTGAACAAATTATTTCCACTCCTAAATATCCTTTAACAGTTGTCCCATTGGCTACTACTGCTTAGTATGGAAAATAGGGCTTGCCCTGATCTAATGCCTTCCTTTCTTTCCTAATTCTTTGCACCTACTTCCTCCTGGGTTCTCTTCATATAATTCCTTCCAGCTATACTCAACTATTTGTGGTTTCAGAGAACACATTGTGCTGTTTCATGCCTCTGTGCCTTTGTTCATGCTGCACTTTTTGCCTGGGCCGCCTGGAATGTCCCACCCCTTCCTGTCCACCTGGTGAACACCTGGTTTTCTTTGTCAACTCAAAAAGGCACCTCTTCTGTGAAACTTCTTCTGACCACTTCCCTTTTTCCTTCATCCAGTCAGAATTTCTTTTACTTCCTTTGTAACGCCGAGATACTTACAATGATTTTTTTTTTTTTAACATTTTCTTGCACTTTTTTTGCTTTACACGCGTGGGTTCTATTTCATTATAATTCCTATAATTCCTTTGGCATATTTCTCTTTATATCCCCAGTGCTCAACACAGTGTCTAGGAATATTGCACATGTTCATTAAAAGTTGGTTGAATATATTATTTATTATATGGAGATGAATTCATCATTCATTCAGCAAACACTATTTGGTTACCTGATATGTTTTAGGTGTTGGAAATACCAGATCTCTAGTGCACAATTTAGTAGAACAGATATATTAAGGAAAACAGATATTGTAGAACTTACCCCATAAAAATATCAAGACCTAGAAGAGGTATGAATGGGGTACGTGTGTATGTGTGTGTATTGGGTTGAGAGTGGTGGTCATGGTAGCAGATTGGGGGTGGGTAGGAAAACCTTACATGTAAAGTATCATTAGAATGATTATTTAATAAGAGTTTGCCAGATATAAATTCTTTGTGGATCAAGTAATGCATTTTACTAAGCATTGTATCTTTGGAGCCTAGCACAATGATTGTACTCAGAATCCATGAAACATTCTAGGATGGGTCTTTTTTTTAAGAGCCTAATGCCTTTATTTATTTATTTATTTTTTAAAGACATTTATTTATTTATTTATTTATTTATTTATTTATGCCCCTTGCTGCTTGTGCTCACTGTGTCCATTTGCTGTGCGTTTTTCTGTGTCTGCTTGTCTCCCTTTGTTGGGTGGTCTTGCTGCGTCAGCTTACTACACTGCTCCGGCTGGCTTGCCTTCACCAGGAGGCCCAGGGAATCAAACCGGGGCCTCCCATATGGTAAACGGGAGCCCTATCTATTGAGCCACATCCGCTTCCCTAGGATTGGTCTTTTGACGTCATTGTTCAGGTACATAATGTCCAAGGCTGGGAGTCACTGGAGAGATATTGAGAATTCTGAAGAACTTTTGTATCATTTTTATGAATCTGGCTGTACCTTGTAGGCAATGGGGCCAGAAGAAGCTTCTAAGTGGGAAAGCGGGAGGACCGGCTTAGGTTAATATTAGGAAGATAACTGAATTGGAGGGAAAAAGATGGAAAGCAGAGAAATCAGTGGAGAATAACTGCAAATGCCCAGGTGTGTGATGAATTAAGTGCTGAATTAAGGCACTGGCAGCAAGGATGGTGGGTGACGGTGGGACTGAATTCTAGGAGTTTTGAAGCAGATCAGGGTTTTGTGACAATCTGAGATGAATGGAAGATGGAGAATGAGACCAACAGGTTTGTTATGAGGCTTGTATGCGATAACGTATGTGACAGCAAGCTATAACCTACAAAACACTTCACACGGTTGTATTTAACTTCTCCGGTTACTCTGAGTTTAGATGCGGAAAGTTGTAATTTTAGAGATGTGTTCATATCCAAGGAACATACCAAGCTTCGGATTAGTTTTTATTTTTCTGAGATATCGCAGGTACCAGGGAAAGGTAATCTGAGCATATGCGAGACGAAAAGAACTATTCAAACTATTTTCCTGATAGCCTCTTCTCATTTCCCGGAACTTTCTAGGGACTATAAAACAACCTAGCCCTGCCCACCTTTTCCCAGCCCTGCCTCTGCTTCCTGGAGCCCGGCGTCTTCACTAGTCACTCAGCGCTCCGTGACGTCATCGCAGTGCGCCGCCACTCTACACGTCAGATGCGGGACCACGTGTACTGTGTTGATTGTCAAAGTCTTGGAGACCAATTCCCGGAAGCGGCGAATTTTGAAAAGTTCCTGCACCTGAGTCCCCCCGAATCTGCGCATCCCCAACTATGAGCGCCCCGGGCGTGCTTTCCTTTACCCAGCAAGGCTGGGAGCAGGTGCTCGCCAAAGTGAAACGGGCTCTGGTCTATCTGGATGACACCTGCGCCGAAAGCCTGCACTGGGGCTGCGGATCCACACGGCTCCTGGAAGCTGTGGGGGGTCCTGCGTGTCACCTGCGGGAGTTCAAACCCGACGCAGCTGGCGGCGGAGCAGATCAACCCAAGGCCGTGTTTGTGCTCAGCTGCCTATTGAAAGGCCGGACCGTGGAGACTCTACGGGACATTATCTGCCGCAGTCACTTCGAGTATTGTGTGGTGGTCACGGCCGTGAGCCACGCTGTCCACCTTACGGCTAATCATGTGCCGGCAGCAGCAGCGGCCGAGCTGGAGGGGCAGCAGCCGGTGTTCGAGCAGTTGGAGGAGAAGCTGTGTGAGTGGATGGGCAACGTGAACTACACGGCTGAGGTGCTGAATGTCCCGTTGTTGCTCGCCCCTGTTGCTCCCCACCTTGCCTTGACTCCAGCCTTTGCTTCTCTCTTTCCACTGCTACCCCAGGATGTGCATCTTCTTAACAGTGCCAGACAGGACAAGAGAAGGCTGGGAAGCTTGGCTGAAGTGGATGCCACTGTCCTGCCCCCTGAACTGCTGCTGCAGATCAGGTGCTTGGTGTCAGGCCTCAGTTCTCTGTGTGAGCACTTAGGAGTAAGGGAGGAGTGTTTTGCTGTGGGTTGCCTCAGTCGGATCATTGCTACAGATCTGGCCAATTATGCCCCTGTCAAGAACAGAAGGAAGACGACATCAAGCAGGGCATCAGTGGTCTTTGTGGACAGAACTCTGGATCTCACAGGTAAGTGTCATTGTTCTGGAGGACTTCATTACCACTCTTCAAGGTGCTGGGACCCTCATTGATTCAGCATATATTTTATTGGGCTCTTACTATATACCAGATTGAGGATACAAGAATGAACCAGATGGACACAGTCTCTGATCTCACAGAGCTTAGAGCCTAGAAGGCCCACAGACAAGCAAATTAGCAGTTATAGTGCAATTTGTTAAATGCTTTAATAGATAAATGCTTCTAATTGTGCACTGCCTTGTTAAATAACAACTGTACCTAGCCCAAGAGATTGGAAAAATGCAATTATCCTGACATGTAGGAGAATTGTCCACCTGGAACCCTAGAAATTTTCAAGATGGCAGTATTCCCAACAATCTTTCATAAGAGGGTTCTAATTTTTTTTGAGAGGTGTTATATGACTCAGTGGAAAGAAAACTGTACAATGGAATATGAAATTATAGATAATTATTAGGTTTCTTTCAATGAGTGATAAAAAGTAAAGCTTAACTTAAACATCATAAGATTAAACATAGATTAAATAGAATTGTAGAAAATGTTTTCAAATGTTGATTTATTCTTCTATATATATGTATGTATTGAAGATTGGGTAGATAATCCAATTAAATTATAATAATATATTTATTCATACAAGGAAAAAATCTTAACCCTTAAACATGTGAAGAGAAAAAAACATTTTCTGATATTTTACATGTACATTTATTTTCAAAGATCAACTTTATTGTTATCTAATTAGACAGGTAGATATAATTGGCCACACCCAGGTTCAGAGAGCATGGTAAGGAAACTGACATTGATAAGTATTCCTTTTAGTAGACCAAAAGAAAAAAGTTGAATGAAGTTATAATAGGCATATATTTTATTGGGTTTTTGAACTTTAATTTGCAGATCATAAAATAGAAAGTAAGCTAAATGGTAGTACAAAGATGTCAACTTAATTATGTAACTACAAAAATCAGGTGTCCAATGTGTCATTGTGATTTAAGTATAAGTAATAATTGTAGCATCCTGGAATTCTTATAGGCTTAAAAAAAATAGCACCTAATGAGTATGTGCTGGTTGAGTTCTTTGAATGGATTGTTTATATACTTTGTGTTTTAGTTTGCCAAAGAGCTGCCGATGCAAAGTACCAGAAAGGAGTTGGATTTTATAAAGGGGATTTATTTGGAGTAAAAGCTTATAGTTCTGAGGCCATGAAATATCCAAATCAAGGCACCATCAGAGATATTTTCTCATCAAAGTCATCTGCCATGTGTTGAATCAAGATGGCTGCTGATCTGGGCCAAGGTTTGAGCTCAGCTGAGGGCAATCAGGCATAGGACTTGTCTCTTGTCGGACCTCCTCTATCAGTCTCAGCTGCTCCACTTTTTTTTACCCAAATTCTACTGCAGGCTATCAGGCATATGGCTCATATGCTCCCTGGGCCTCAGGTTTTTCTAACCTCTCTCCTAGCAGTTCAGCTGAGGGTGAAACTGGAGTCCTTTCTCTCACACTGCTGGATCAAATATGGCAGCTCCCTTTTCCTGCCTCTGTGTCTCTGTTTTTATCAGACCCAGCAAGAGGGTGGAGAGTCAACCTCCGTCATGCCTCACCGACGTAGTCCAATCAAAAGGTTCTCACACCCACAGGAATGGATTATGTTCTTTTTTCGATTCATAAAAGATCTTCAAACTGTCACACTGTGTATACTTCTAATTCTTTAGGTCAAAAGTATGATATATTGTTTCATAATTTATCAATATGATCACGTTTTCACATTCCACACTAAGACTTCACTTATGCAGACCTTAATGTCCTGGCTGTCCAGTATCACAGCAAGAGTTCCTTTTCATCTTTGGTATCTTTTCCTTGTACATGGCTCTTTTCTGCATGCAAAACAAACAGGGTAATCATGACTTCTGCCGTCTAAAAGCTTACAGTGTAAAGCCATCTAGAATCATTTAGAAAATAAGGGCAGAGAAGAAGAACAAAGTTGCCATTCAGCATCAATTATGTCATACTTTCTCCTCAAGTCTTCAGACCTCCTTCCTCATACTCACCCTCAGCTTTCTTGCTACTTATGTCACTGTAAAAATAAAAGCAATCCATAAAGAGCTTCCATATCTTCCCTTCATCAAATCTACCAACCATTCTATATTTGTACCTATGTATTTTTCTTTTCTTCCTTCATAGTAAAAAGAGATGTATTGTCCCTGCTCCAAACTAAGGCCAACGTTTTCACCTAGGTCGACCAGATCCTCCCCTTCACTTCCTTCATTGATTTCCCACTTTCAAAACCCTCTCCCTTTCCTAGATCTTAATTTTTTCTTTTCAACTGGATTTTTTCCCATCAACATACAAATATGCTAGAACATTTTCCTTTCTTCCTTTCTTCCTTTTTACTTAGGAGGTACCAGGGATTGAACCCAAGACCTCGTACTTGGGGAGCAGGTGCTCAACCACTTGAGCCACATCCTCTCTCCCATCTTCTTTCTTGACACTTCATGCTCCTTCAACTTCAGTGTTTTTTTTAATTTTTTTTGCTTCCTTTTATACCAAACTTGAAAGAGTTTTCTACACTTGTTGTTTCCATAATCATCTCCTTCTATTTGCTCTCTTTTTTTCTTATTTTTAGGAGGTACCAGGGATTGAACCTGGGACCTTGTACATGCGAAGCAGGTGCTCAGCCACTGAGCTATACCTGCTCCCCTTGACTCCACTTCAGTTGGCCTTTTGTTCCCCAATACTTCCCAGAAACTTCCTTTGTCAATGTCATAAATGGCCTCTACATTGCCAAATCCAATGCTCAGTTATCAACACTTATTTTACTTGATCTCTAAGCAACATTTGACAGAGCAGAAACATACAAATGGTTAAAAAAAAAAATAGTACAAAATACATGCAGAAAAGCAACCACTTAAACCAGTTTCATGTGTGATCCCACCAGAACATAAATCTGACATGGCAGCTGCCTATTCAAAAGCCTCCCGTGGTCTCCCAACACACCTACTATCGAATCCAAGTTCTTTATTGTGGTTAGAATAGACTTGATAAACTATATGTGACCTGCCTGTGTTTATCTCTCCAACTTCATTTCCTAACAATCTTTCCCTATGCACTTTTTCTGGGCATACTGGTCTCTCAACTGTTCCACACACAATCCAAGCATGGCACTGCCTCAAGGTCTTTGAAGTTCCTCTGTGACTCTGCTGGCAATGTTTTTTCTTCAGGTATCCACATAGCTATCTCCCTCATCCCTTCGAGTCTCTGTTCAAATCTGTGCTCCTCAGAGAGGCCTTCTCTGACCCCCTCCTTGACAGTCTCTCACCTTTCATCTTGCTTAATTTTTCTTCATCAGCTTTACCACTACCTGATGCTACTAATTGGTCATTTAATGTCTGTCTCCTCCCACTTGCATGGAAGCTTAAGGTGGGGGAGGGGGTGGTGACACTATTTTATTCCCTATTTATTACCCAGCACTCAGAACTGGACCTCACAATTAGTAGATATTCAATAAATATTTATTGAATGTATGAATGAATGAGTAAATTAAAGGTTGTTTCAATCTAGACAGTCATTGAGGTTAATGCACTTATTTTTTCTAATTGAAAATGCTTCTGAGAGTCTTAGGTTGCACCATTAGTGGTTCACAAATTCATTAGTTATGCACCAAGACACTAATTTTCTCAATAGTCTAAGACTTGACCTTTTGGATCCTCAAACTTGAGAAAGGAAATAATGATATTACTTATTTATATTTATGTGATTAAAAAAAACTCACTTCCATTATTATCTTAATTGATCTTCTCAACAAGTTAGGTAAGTTAAGTATTATTATTATTTTAAAGATTTATTTTTTATTTATTCGCCCCCTTCCCCCACTGTGTAGGACCACTGTCTGCTCTGTGTGTCCATTTGCTATGCATTCTTCTGTGTCTGCTTGTCTTCTCTTTAGGAGGCACCAGGAACTGATCCTGGGATCTCTGACATGGAAAAGAGTCACCCAATCGCTTGAGCCACCTCAGCTACCTGGTTTGTTGTGTCTCTGATTGTCTTTCCTCTGTCTCTTTTTTGTTGCATCATCTTGTTGAGTCAGTTCACAGCATGGGCCAGCTCTCTGAGGTGTGGGCCAGCTTCGCCTTCACCAGGAGGCCCTGGGAACCAAGCCCAGGACCCCCCCTCCATATGGTAGTCGGGAGCCTAATCGCTTGAGCCACATCTGCTTCCAAAGTATTATTAATTAATTTTAAGAATAAAGAATTGAGGCTCAGAAGTTCTTTACTATAAGGAAACACACATTAGATAGTAGGCAATATTGAGCCAATATTTATAAATGTCCAACTTCAGCATCTTTTAATATTTTTTTTTTGAGTTGAGTTGTTAGTGTAAAGTCTTCACCTCCTCTACATTTGTTAAGGACTTCTCTGTAGTAATGAAGATACCTGGTAGGCAGATTGGTATGGAAGGAGAGATTTTAGGCACATGAGATCCTGTGGAAAGATATTTAATGTGCCCAGGGTGGAACCTGAAAATTGGATTCTTTAGCTGTTAAAGATGGGACAATTATGGAAGCGGCTGTGGCTCAATCAGTGGGGCTCCCGTTTACCATATGGGAGGCCCCGGGTTCGGTTCCCGGGGCCTCCTGGTGAAGGCAAGCCCGCCCGCACGGCGTGGTTGGCTGACCCGGTGAGCGCGAGCAGCAAGGGGGGGATAAATGAATAAATAAATAAAATCTTAAAAAAAAAAAAGATGGGACAATTAATAAAACTTGTACTGGATCTGTGGATTAAATAGAAGTAATATATCAAACTAAAAAAAATTTTTTTTTGAGGTACCGGGGGCCAGGAATTGAACCCGGGACCACATATGTGGGGAGCTGGTGGTCAACCACTGGGCTACATGAGTTGGTTTTTTCTTTTGTTTTGTTTTTGATTTTTCAGGAGGCACTGGGAACCAGACCTGGAACCTCCCATGTGGGAGGTGGCCACTCAACCCCTTGAGCCACATCTGCTTCCTCAAAGTAATTTATTATTTTGAAGGTTGTCTTAAAATTGGGGAGGAGAGTATCTTTGGAGGAAATACACACTAAACTATTTGTTGCTGGTGAGGTGTCAAGTCGGCAACTGTCTTGCAGATATTTAGGAAAATGAACTGTTCTTGCAACCTTTTTTTTTTTTATAAGTTTGAAATTATTTCAAAATAAAAATAAAAAAATAAATATTTTTCACGTTTTGGGCAGGAAGAGTGCATGGGAAGAGCCTCCTGTGGTAAAGAAAAGTTGTAAGGAAATTGAAGTATAAGAAGAGTTTGGCAGCAACAGAAATAGGAAAGACTTTGTTGATCCAAACTTTGTTGAGTTTTAGTTACTGATGTGAAAATCAGTTTGAGTTGTGCCTTGTGAACTGATGGAAATTGATATTGTTTGAGAGAGTTTAAGGATGGGAAAATAGTAGAATTGATAGGCTCTCCTTGGGCATGAATGAGGCCTGAGCTCTGCACATCCAGCTCCTTTCAGGCCGAGGTATTCAAGGCCAAGCAGTACCTCCAGAGGAGAATGGTAGAAGCAACAAGAGGCATAACTGAGGAGGCTGGTTCCTTAGCGGCTGTGGGAAAGAATTCATGGAACTTGATTTGAAGGATCCTAGGATAGGAAAAGAAAGCAGTGAGAAGTGTCAGGGACTTTCATTTTCCACCCTCGTGAGCAGGTGTTATTTTTGTTAAAATAAAATAACATTCTATTATAATAAACCCTATTTCAAAGTTACTCTATCAGCTGTTGCTCTAAGAGCAGAAATCAATGTTCCAGACTGGTTTTGCAAGAAGTATGAAGAAGGGCACTGCTATTTTGTTTTTATGGAAAGAGATGAAGATGACAGTTTGTACTTAAGTTTTGAAGTTGACCTCGTAGAACAGAGCTTAATCTTAGAAGCAACAACCAGTTCCTATATTTTTAATTACTTCCTATTTCCTAATGCAACAGAATGTTCCTAGAGAGAAGCATTACGTTATTTCAAATCTAGACCACTGTGCTTGCCTGTCTATTGATGTGTGAAGCCACGTTTGGTTTGTGGTCCCTTTTGAAACCACCTTCTGGCATAATGTGTACAAGAAATGGTCTTTGATGTGCTTCTCATTTTTAAACGATGACATGCTCTTCTTCAGAAAGAACCAAAATTATTGTTGGCTGATGGAGAGTAGATTTTGCAGGATAGATTGTAATTGGGACTAGTTTGTTTCTGTGGTCCTAATAATTTGTAAATTGAAGTCTTTTAATGGACACTTTTTGGATTTAATACTCCAAATTATCTTCCAAACAATCAATTTAATTGTTCGTTTGTTTCAAAGATGTTTCAACATAATGTTATGATTCCTTATTAGTAATATATAGGGCTGACTTTCAGTTGGTAATACCTCTATTGTAAACCTGTTGTTTAAATATTAAGGTACTTTTTTTTTACTGGTTAGTAAAGAGAAATCCTTCCCCTACTGAGACTACAAATCACCCGACACTGTTGCCGAATGGAGGCCAGTGATGGGGCCTAGGGCATCCTGGTCTGGATGCAGCTGGCCCTCCAAAGTCACTGAGGCAGGGGAGGCGGTGGTGTGGCGGTGGTGTGGCGGTGGTGTGGCGGTGGTGTGGC
>JAKSZT010038599.1:21824367-21848024 GCA_026826555.1 Tolypeutes matacus | reverse complement strand
GTGTGGCGGTGGTGTGGCGGTGGTGTGGCGGTGGTGTGGCGGTGGTGATGCAGTACTTGCCCACTGTTCCAGAGTGGACCAAAATTGAATGCAGTGGTGTTGTAGGTGGTGGTGGTGGCATTATTGTTAGTATAGATTTAACTGGTCCTTGATCCACCCAGGAGCATACCCAGTCATGATGCTTAAACTGTATACTGATCTACCCTTCTGGATGCAATAGGCATAGGAAGCTGGGGAGCTCATGACCATCAATTTAATAGGAAAGTTTTTACAAGATATATTAGTCTGTCAAAGGGCTCCCAATGCAAAGTACCAGAAATTTATTGGCTTTAATAAAGGGTATTTATTTGGGGTAAAAGCTTACAACTACAAGGCCATAAAAAGTCCAACTCAAGGTTGGTTTCTCACGAGTCAGTTGCCATGTGTTAAAGCAAGATGTTTTCTGATCTCCAGTTGGTCTCCGCCTTCCTCTTCCTCTTGAGGTTCCATGGGCCCAGCTTCTTCCTGATTTCAGCTGCAGGTTGCCATATATCAGTCTTGGCTGTTCTTCTCAATCTCAGCTGTAAGCTGTCAGGCAAAATGACTCAACTCTTCCCCAGGCTTTAGCTGTTTGAGCCTTCTTCTTCTCTCACATGGCCGGATCAGCAATGGCAGAGCTCTCTCTTCCTGTGTGTCTGTCTATGTGAGTGTCCATTTATATCAGGCCCAGCAAGGGGGTAGAAACTCAATCTGAGTCATGCCCACTGACAGTCAAATAAAAAAGCCCTAGTCTTAACAGGTAATCTAATTAAAGGCCCCACAGCTGAATTTAATGCAATCAAAGGGTATTGCACCCAGAGGAACAGATTAGTTTACAAACATAATCTCTTTCTTTTTGGGATTCATAAATGATCTCAAACTGCCATACAAGAGTTTGGGGAAGTTTCTTATATTAAATCGTGGCTAGACAGGGACATTGTTTAGCATTTTGTTTAGCTGCTGCAATAAAAAGATTACACTAACAGCTTTAAAAATAAAAAAGTGACTTAGAGGGAAGCGGCTGTGGCTCAATCAGTGGGGCTCCCGTTTACCGTATGGGAGGCCCCAGGTTCGGTTCCCGGGGCCTCCTGGTGAGGGCAGGCCCGCCCGCACGGCGTGGTTGGCTGACCCAGCGAGCACAAGCAGCAAGGGGGGATAAATGAATAAATAAATAAAATCTTAAAAAAAAAAAAAAAAAAAAAGTGACTTAGAAATTATTGGAATAACTTAAATGATTTTAATTTCAATTTAAATCACTTGACAGGCAGTTTTAATACAGAGACCAAAAGAAATATATTTTTTAGTTTTTGATTTAAGTGTTTATATAGATATACTAATTTATATTATTAGTTAAATATTTTAAGTGCCATCCCCTGATAATTTACCCTTACAAAGTATATATACTAACATTTCTTCTTCTTTGATGTAAAGTTGGCAGTAGCAAAAATAATCTCAAATAATTAATATTTGACATTGTTAATATCATGCTTGCAATGTAGTCAAGTTTCTTGTCTTTTTGTCATCATCTTTGATGAAATAAATATCACTTTCCTAATAGTTTATTTTTAATAAGCCTTATTTTTTAGAGAAGTTTCAATTTTACATAAAAATTGAGCAGAAAGTACAAGGAGTTCCTATATATCTCCCTCCTGCAGCAGAGTTTTCTCTATAATTAACCTCTTGCATTAGTGTGGTGCATTTTGTTAAAATTGATGATCCAGTATTGATATGCTATTATTAACTAAAGTGCATAAAACTAGATTAGGGTTCACTCTTTATGTTCTACAGTTCTATGGGTTTGACAAATGCATAATATCGTGTATCCACCATTATGGTATCATACAGAATGGTTTCACTGCTCCCAAAACACCCTGTGCTCCACCTGTTCATCCCTTCGCCCCCCTCCCCCAAAACCCTGGCAACCACTGATCCTTTTATTGTCTCTAAGTTTTTGCCATTTCCAGAATATCATATATTTGGAATCATATAGTACATAACCTTTTCCAAGTGGCTTTTTTCAATTATCAATATGCATTTAAGGTTCTTCCATGTCTTTTCATGGCTAGATAACTCATTTCTTTTTATTACAGAATAATATAATTATATGGATATACCACAGTTTGTTTATCCATTGACTTATTGAAGGACATCTTGGGTGCTTCCTATTTTTGGTAATTTTTTTTTTTTTCCCCCCACCGGGAGGTCCCGGGGATTGAACCCAGGTCCCTCCATATGGCAGACGGACACCCAACCATTTGAGCCACATCCGCCCCCTATTTTTGGTAATTATGAATAAAGTTTTCATTTATATTCATATGCAGGTTTTTGTGTGGGGTTTATTTTTTTCTGTAAATATTTATTGAGTGCCTACTGTATACCAAGCACTGTTCAAAATGCTAAGGAAACAGTGAAGAACAAGATAGACAAGTTGTTTGTTCTCCTAAAGCAGTTGATGAGCTCTCAGGGCTTAAAAAATATAGAAAGTTTGTTGTAATTGAGAAGTAAATGGCCTCTGATGTCTGTCCCTCTAATTACAGCTTACTTTAGCTTATTTTACCATGTCTAGATCACTCGACCTTGGGTCCCTCCAGAGTGCTTTGGACATAGGCAATTTAAGTACAGCATTCTGTGGGTTGCTCTTCCGATTTGTTTCCAGGGACTATTTAAAAAGTAGACTTGATTAATGAATCCCTAAGAGGTTTGAGGCTGGTTTCCTTTCCCTTCTTTTCCTTCTCTTGAGATCAGCTAAAGTACTTTGCTAATAGCCTTCAATTTCAAGGTGAAAAGGTGGGAGGTGGTGGTACTTCTGGGACTTAAATTTGCTCTCTTGGTTCAGTTCTTCTGCATTTTAGCTTCATGTAAATATTTAAATTAAATTCGTTATTGAAGACTAACTCCCGGTGCGGTAAGTGATCCTTACCCTGAGATTATCATACAGTGGTGTTTTTATATTTGCTTTAAAGTGTGTTTTTTGTTTTTAAGTGCTTAAATTTGAGACTATTAGTGGCTTACATTTGAGGGCTTACTACTTTACTTCTCTTAGCACTCTACATATATAAACTACAATATAAACTTTAATTTTCACAATGATCCTTTGAAATATTAGAATTATCCCCATTTTACAGATGAGAAAACTGAGGCATAGAGGAGTTAAGTAACTTGCTTAAGTTCACATAGCTTGTAAGTAGCAGAGCTAGGTTTTGAACCCAAGCAGTTTGTTCCAGAGACTGTGCTCATGACAATTCCTACGTGTGTGACAGTGGAAAAACCTGGATAGTGGAGATGATGTTAATATGATCATAAGGATTGGCTGTGTCTAGGAGTTAGCAGCTTCAGAGAATAATAATGCTGGAAACACAGATATTGGACTCTGGTGCTGCTCTAGTGCTTAGAAAAGTAATTTATTTCCCAACACCCCCCCGCCCCCATCTGCTTTTCTATAAATGCAAACTAATTAACTTAATTCTTTATTTTAGAGTTCAGAGGATACTGTTGTAAATAAACATAGGTATGTGGGAGGCACAATTGGGAAGTCACATAGGTCAGTGGCTGGTTTGCTGGTGTTAGAGCCAGACCAAGCTATCTCCAACCTGACTTAGTAACTTGCTTGCTGTTTGACCCTTGCTCAGCCTTTCGGTGGTTTTCTCATTTGTGAAGATGGGAAAACTTTAACCTTAAATCGCTGCTGGAAGGGAAAATGATTTATGCATCCATTCCAAATTATTTATTGAACATTCATTGCTCTAGGCACGGCTCAAGGAACTGAAGAAGTAGCAGTGCTAAAGATGTCAATCAAAGTCCTTATTCTCATGAAGCTGCTTAGATTTTTGCCTGGGGATGAATACAGTCAACAAACAAATTACTATAGAATGTCAGATAGTAAAAAAAAAAAAAAAAAAAAAAGTCAGATAGTGATAAGGGCTGTAAAGAAAAATGAAGGTGAGGGTGGTGATTTAAAAATATGTCTACAAATTCTTTGTTACTTCTCCCTTCAAGAAATGGAGCTGAAATTTCCCTCCCCTTTAATGTGGGCTGGACTTAGTGACTCTCTTTCCAAAGAAAAAAAAGCATATAAAAGAAATGATGGTGGGGGATGGATGTGGCTCAAACGGTTGGGCATCTGTCTCTCATATGGAGGGACCTGGGTTCGATTCCCGGGACCTCGCGGTATTAAAAAAAAAAAAAAAAAAGAAATGATGGTGTATAATTTCTAAGCAAATTAGAGTATGAGGTGAGATGTGCTATAATTGGGCTAGGTGCAAAGTACCCTCTTATGAGGTGGTTACTTCACATGAGAACTATCTTAGAGAATCTGATTTTTAAAATTGGTCTGGGGAAGGGCTGGCATCAGTTTTTTTTTTTTTTTTTTTAAAACTCCACATGTATAAAGATGCCAGATGTATAGGTTGTTCTGGAAAATCTTTTAAGATCAATTTTTATTAGACCTTAGGGTGCATGAAGCTGAGATGCATAACCTAGGGAGTAGTACGAGATGAAGAAGGAAGGTAGGCTGGGGCCAGGTTCAAAAGGCCTTATATTCCATGCTCCGTGAAGAGCAGTAACAGGGCTTTAGGCAAGCAAAGAACATGTGCAGATTTCCTGCTGAAATTTCCTGCTGTATAATGTAATGGGTTGGTCCACTGATTCTGAAGTGGGAACTGAGGGGTGTGCAGACTCAGATAGGGTTACTTTACTTGTTGTTGTTTGTTTGTTTTTTAAGATTTATTTTATTTATTTATTTCTCCCCTCCCCCCCTTCAATGTTTGCACTTGTTATCTGCTCTCTGTGTCAGTTCGTTGTATGCTCTCTGTGTCTGTTTGTCGTCTTTTTAGGAGGCACCAGCAACCCAACCCGGGACCTCCCATGTGGTAGGCGGGCACCCAATTGCTTGAGCCACATGTGCTTCCCTTACTTGTTTTTTTTTATTTGGTTAAGTTTAATGAGGTAGAATTTACATACAGCACAATTCATCCTTTATAGTATATAGTGTATAGTTTTTGCCAAACAACATACAGTCATGAAACCACCACCACAATCAAAATACAGAACAGTTCGGGGGTCGGATGTGGCTCAACTGGTTGGGCGTCCGTCTCCCACATGGAGGGACCAGGGTTCGATCCCCGGGACCTCCCGGTAACAAACAAACAAACAAACAAACAAAAAAATACAGAACAGTTTCATCATTCCCCAAAATCCCCTCATGCCCCTTTGCACTCAGTCCTTCTCCTCCCCTTCCTCCCCAACTCTCCCTCCAGTTTGTGTACCTTTTGGATCTCTTTTATGTCCTTAGAGTTCTGTCTTTTCAGAATGTCATATAAATGCAATCATACATTATTTAGCCTTTTAATTGTCTTCTTTCACTTAGCATAATACTTTGAGATTCATCGATGATATTGCATGAATCAGTAGTTCATTCCTTTGTATTGCTGAATATATTCAGTTGTGTAGATGTAGCACAGTTTAATTTGTTCACTTGTTGGGTTGTATCTTTAAAGTGTGTGAAGAGGAATAACATTGAGATCTGTTGGTTCACCTCTAATTCATTCATCACACTGTGTAGGGTGCTGTGATTTATAACTGTCCTGCAGTTAAGGAACTTCTTTGAATAACTGTTCAAACTGTGGACTATCTAGATAAAAAGCATAAAATTATAATATTTCTCATGAAATTCAACCCTCCCATCTGTCCATGGAAGACCCCAGCTTATGAACTCTTGGGTTAAAGGCAAGAAATCCTGGAGGCTAGAAGATTGATTAGGAGGCAATTGTAATATCCAAATGAGAAATGATGTGAATTTAAATTAAATCAATTATAGGAAAGATAAAGAGAGGAGGAGTTGAATACTTAAATTAGAAAATAATAGAATTGGCAACTGATATAATGGTAAAGATATGAGGGAAATATATGAAGACATACCAAGTTTTATAGCTTGGACAATTCTCTGAATCCATTAGCTGAAATAGGGATATAGGAGAAGATTCAAGTTGGTGACAATATAATGAATATCATCTGATACTCTTAGCTCACATTTCTATGTGGGAATCGATGCTTATTGAATTAACTTTATATGTCCTGTCTTATGATCTCACACTATCACCCACCCTACCCCAAAGTCCTACCTGGTATACATCAAGCTTAAGCAGGTTCTTGACTGATATCCCAAATGCACTTTAACACATCCGCTGTGTCCTAGATCTCACTGATGTGAGGCAACCATGAGCTGGAAAGGTAGTGTTAGAAATAGCAGTATTAGAGGTAATCCAATAACTGACATTCCTTTCCCCAAGCAGATTCTGAATCTATTGAATATGAGATAAAGGGTTTGCAAATGGAGGCCCAAATCGTTTTAATTATAATAGAGTGAATGTTAAAGAATGTGGCTTATACCTATGGACAAATGAGCTTCCTAATACTGAATCCCAGAGTTATAAGGTTTCCTCACTCAAAAAACTAAGCAAGTCTCTCTCCCTCTTCCCAAGGGCAGAATCTATCCTAGGAGTTGCAGAGTAGAGTCGATCCTGAAGTCTTAGAGGAAAAGTGATTGATTAAAGAGGTTGAAGCAAGTACAGGAGTGTTAAACTAATTGCTGTCTCTCTACATGGAATGAAACATCAGGAGTCATAAAGATAGGAGAAATGTAGTTAGAGTGAAACATCTGAAAGTGATGAAAGACAACACTGGGAAGAAATGATAAGGAATCAGAAAGAAGTGAGCTTTTGTGAAATGTAGAGAAGGCTTTTGTTGCATTTTTATCTTTTGAACCTTTCTACAGTGTGATTGAGCTCTTAGGAAGGCTCCCTGGTTCTTGGTTCTCACTTTATTCCATGTTAGTAGAGGCAAGTGAAGATGTTACATGCCTTACGATAGTGACAATAATAACCCACAGGGTCATACAGGAATGATAACTTTCTGGTCCTGTTAACTAAAAAAGTTTAGCTTTCAAACAATTGGGTTAACTTAGGATCTCAAATCTTGTAGTTGGAAGATACTTCAGTGTCAGTTGTACCTATTCTTCCCTCTCTCTCCCCTCAGAACCTCTGGTGGCCACTGCCTTTATATAAATGATATAAATTAAACTAAACCTTCTACTCTGTAAATGAGCATAATAATACCTATCAGAATTGTTATAAGAATTTAGTGGATAATAATGCTCAGTATGGAACTTAGTACCTGGTATATCATAAACTCTCAATAAATAATAGCTACTGTGATGATGATGATAATGATGGAGGAGGAGGAGGAGGAGGAGGAGGAGGAGATTACTTGGGTTCCTGGTTTAGTCTTTCTGACCTAGTTCTTCTGTCCCATTGTTGTAACATGGTAAGAGAGAGAAGAGATGAGAGAAACTTAATTGATTTGAAGTAGGTGGGATCAAAACAAATAGATATGGCAAGTCCCAGCCATTGTTGGAATGTTGTCTTCCAAGTAAAGATGGATTTTTGGGAGATAACTTGATTTCATGGAAAGAGTCATTTCCATGGTCATGGAAATCCAAGACCAACTGTGTCATTGGTCCTGGATTTTAGTTTGAGTTCATTAATTCATATGCTATTAAAAGAGTTAATATATATACAGCACCTAGAGCATACCAGGCATACAGAATGCACTCAATAAATGCTGTCTGTCATTAAAAGATGTTACATTTCATTCATTCACTATCCTACTAACTTGCTCCATGCTAGACATCATAGGTACAGAATGAATTAGATAAACAGGGCTGTTGTCACTATGAATATTAGGTTCTAGTTGAGGGAAACTCTGCTATTCATAAGCCTTACTTTCTTGGTCAGATCTGTTAGCCCTTCTGGGTCTTAGTGTCTTCATCAGTAAAATGAAGAAACTATTTTCAGCTCTAAAATTTTGGGATAGTATCATCCCATGACGCTGTTTACCTGGCCCACTATATGTTGATCATTTATTAATTTATTAAGGAAAACTTATTGATAGCCACCATATGTAGGCAACGTACCAGGTGCTGGCGACATTAGTAGTAACAGAGTGGACATGGTACCTTCCATCATGGAGCAATGAGGCCAACACATGAGGCACATGTTGAGTAGGTAACTATGAGTGTCATCAGTGTTATAAAGGGCAAAATACTAGGCTTGTGTTATTGATGTGTGTAACCGAAACGAAATTTTGTTATATTTTATATTGAAGGGACATTCTAAAACATTTGTTCAGCATTTTTTCCTCCCATTTTGTGAGCTTTATTTTTTTGTCTGCTTCAACAGGAGCAGTTGGACATCATGGAGACAACTTAGTAGAGAAGATCATTTCAGTGCTTCCCCAGCTTCCAGGCCACACAAATGATGTGATGGTTAACATGGTAGAACTCACTGCACTCCAGACTATAGAGGAGAATCATAATATGATTGCACCGGGCTGTCTCGCACAATCTAAGTAAGTGATGTAGTTTTGTTTTTTTTCCCTCCCTTTCTTCCTCTTTCCATTTCTTTCTCTTCTAGACTGAATGTTCCTACAGAACAGGAACAATGAAAAGTTGCTCTACTTGAAAAATTCATAGTGGATAGCATTTCTAAAAAAAGGCAGTTTTAAAAATTTGAAATAACTGTATCCATTAAACATAATGATAATATGAAATTTCCTTTGCCAGTAATTGCTTTAGAATTGAGCAGGTGACAAGAGAGAGAGACTTCTTAGGCTTCTTCATCAAGTTTCCCTGCTTCTGAAATTGACTCAAGGAAGAGATACATCTTCCTCCATCCTCCAACCCTATCTACCAACTCCCAGGACTATGATGTAAGTCCTCAAACTGCTACAGCCATCTTGTGCACATCCAGAAGTTGATGCTAACACGTGGGAGGTGGCCTGGCCAAGGGAACTGCAGGGAGGTACAGCTGTGAGTGCCCTCATGCGCTGTGTCTGGACCTCAAATTATGTGGGAGGATATGTTTCCTTATTTGTTTCATCCAAATTGATTGCTGCTTTCTATTACTTACAATGAAAAACATCCTAACTGATACATTTTCTGTACCTCATTATTTCATCTGTAAAATGAGGACATTAGCCTAAATGACTTCTAAGACTCTTTTTGGGTTTAAAATTAAAATTCTTCCAGTACTTGCTTCAGCAGCACATATACTAAAATTGGAACGATACAGAGAAGATTAGCATGGCCCCTGCGCAAGGATGACATGCAAATTTGTGAAGCATTCCAAATTAAAAAAAAAAAAAAATCTTCCAAATTGAGGTCCTGCTGAGACTCTGATCTGCTTTAAGTTCAGTTATATGGCTTTTGTCCTCTGTGGGTGTTCTTTCCTCTCATTAGACTATGAGTGAGTGTTATCATGGAACATGAACTTTGCGTGCTATCAAGGGTGAGAGTGTAGTCATAAATTTCAAAGTCTTTGATGAGTTCTAGAAGTAAAGAAGAAAGCTTTAGTGAGAGCAGGGTTGGTGAAAGAGACTGTGAGGTTGTAGAAGATAAAGAGAGATGTGGTGAGAAAATTTATAAGCAAATAAAGGTCTTATTTGGGGGGGGGGATGGTAGTTTCTTTACAATTGCTTGGGAGCTTTAGAGAATTGTGTGGAATAATTCCTCTGCAAGAGAAAAATTGAAATAAGTCACAGCTTCCCTAGCATATACTGTTAATCCATCAAAATAGCAAAAACAGTTACTACTACATCTATAACCCTCACAAACATCTCAGTGAGATATGAGAATAAAATAAAACTAAGATGCAAAACAGATTGCTGTTTGGCAACAAATGATGTACCTGACAGTGGAATTATCTTCAAAAAGTAAGTCTCTAGCTATAATATATAAGCAATAATTTGATAATTTTGATAATCAAAATTTATTGCTAATATAATTTTTATAAATGGCTGTTTATAATCATAGCAATTGAAGTTACTACCAATGCAAATGAGAAATTGAAAACTAAAATGTATTATAACATAGCTCTCCATTCCCTGTTCATGGATCCCTGGATTAGGTGGAATATTTTAGACAAGGAAGCAGAAGCTTCTCTGTTCTTATGATTTCTTCCTGCTAGAGTAGCTTTCTATTCTCTGTTCCAGCCCCACTCTCCTTAACTATAACTCTTCAATTCCATGATCAACCTTAACATGAAGCACTAAATGGATTCATTATCTCTGTGCTTGGTGGTCCAGGCTCTGTCCTAACTGAGCACCTGTGGTACTGCTAGTTCTGCTGGTCCCAGGACCCAATACTCCTCCTTCTGCTTCTCATAGGTTTGACTTTCGTAGGTTGCTCAAGCAAATACCATGAAATGAGTTGGCTTAAACAATGGGAATTCATTAACTTACAGTTTTGAGCTAAAAGAAAGTTCAAATCAAGGGATCATCAAGTGATGTTTTCTTCCCAAAGACTAGCATTCTGGGGCTGGCTGCCTGTGATCCTTGGCTCCTCTGTCCCAGGGCAAGGGACATGGTGGTATCTCCTAGTCTCTGCCTTTTCTTCTGAGTACTATTGATATAGCTTCTTGCTTTCTGTAGCTTTTTCTCCCTTGTATCTGAATTCATTCTGCTTTTAAAGGACTCCAGTAATAGGATTAAGAGCCATCCTGATTGGTCTGGGTCACACACACCTTAACTGTAGTAACCTCAGCAAAACGGCCTACTTATAGTGGGTTCCTACCAACAGGAATGGATTAAATTTAAGAACATGTTTTTCTGGGATATATACAGCTTCAAACCACCATACCTCATCCGCTGTACTCCAAAAAGACATGCAAAATATGTTCATTATAACACAATATCCCCAAAGCCTTAAGTCATTTCAGAAACAATGTTTAGTACCAAGTGTTGTTAAAATTGGTAATGGGTATGGTCCATCCTGGGGCATAATTCTCCTCTGTCTGTGGAGCTGTGAAATCTAGAGAACAAGTTATCTGGGAGGCGGCTGTGGCTCGGTCGGTGGGGCTCCCGTTTGCCATATGGGAGGCCCCGGGTTCGGTTCCCGGGGCCTCCTGGTGAAGGCAAGGCCGCCTGCACGGCGTGGTTGGCTGACTCAGCTAGCACGGGCAGCAGGGGGGGGGGATAAATGAATAAATAAATAAAATCTTTGAAAAAAAAAAAAAAAGAGAACAAGTTATCTACTTCTGACATACAATGGAGGAACAGACATAGGGTAAACATTCCCATTCCCATAGGGAGAAATGGAGGGAAAATAGGGGTCATGGGTCCCAAACAATTCTGAAACCCAGCAGGGCATACACCATTAGATGTCAAGGTCTGAGAGTCATCTATGTAACTATGTTTTGTCTTCCGGGCCCGATGAAATGGCAGCCCCACCCCTTCCAAGTGCTTGCCCAGTGGCCATGTTCTCCTTGAACACTGGAGTGAAGGTTCTACCCTCCTTAAGCATTGGGATGGCAGCTGTATTAGTCAGCCAAAAGGGGTGCTGATGCAAAATACCAGAAATCTGTTGGCTTTTATAAATCTGTTGGGTATTTATTTGGGGTAGAAGCTTACAGTTACCAGGCCATAAAGTGTAAGTTTCTTTCCTCACCAAAGTCCATTGCCACGTGTTGGAGTAAGATGGCTGCTCTTATCTGCCTGGATAAGAGTTCTTCTCTTCCCGGGGCTCCGTTTCCCTCTGGGCTCAGCTGCGATGCTCTCTCCACAAGGCCAACTGTAGACTATTAGGCAAACGGCTTGTTTCTCTTCCCGGGGCCTTCTCTCTTTCCTCACGACCAAGATCCTCTGTGTGCTTGCTTCCTGGGTCTCCAGCTCAAGACTCTAGCATCAAAACTCCAACTTTGTCCTTTACCATGTTTTTTATCTGTGAGTCCCCACCCACCAAGGGGCAAGGACTCACCCTACTGATGTAGCCCAATCAAAGCCCTAATCATAATTCAATTAAGTAAAAGTAAAACCTCTGAATCCAATATACTTTAATATGCCCAGAGGAAAAGACCAGTTTACAAACATAATCCAATATAACTTTTTGGAATTCATCAATAATATCAAACTGCTACAGCAGCCATGCTCTCTGAAAATGCCAAGGCAAAAGCTCCACTGTCTCAGAGTACTGGGGTGGTGGCCAGACTCTCTACAATCCCCTGGGCTCAGACTACCCTCTCTGAGTGCTTGAGTGCAGCATTCTTCCTGAAGAAGGGGGCGGAGGGCCCAACCTCTCCAAGTGCTGTGTCGGACTTGCCCTTTCCACACACATGGGTAGGCCTGCTCTCTTGGCCCAAGAAGATATCTTCAGTCCAGAACTTAGCTTTCATGGTTCTGCCCTTGAAGTGATTTTTCCTGCAATTTGTCCCTTCTGTGTTCCTTTTAGTCCAGGCTACCAGTGTTTCCTTTCATACAGGTTATGCAAAACACTTGTCAGTTTTGCATGTAGTTCATAGGGGTCCAATCCATCAGACTAAAGAATTTTCCACAGATCCTTCCTGGATAACTGCATCTCCAATCCTAACTTGCCCTGAAATGGCTGACTAGGTCCATGTTCAGTTAAACCCTCACATGGAGCACTATTCTCTGGGGACTGACTTTTCAGAAATCAGAATTTTCCAAACTATCAATATCTAGTTTCTTTGTGCCCAAGAGTTCAGTTCTCAGCTTATCCCTTTCCTCTTGCATTTTACTATAAACTGCAAGGGAAAAACCAGGCTGCACTTTGCACACTTAGCTTAGAACTCTTCTCAGCTAAATATCCAAGTTCAGCACTCTCGAGTTTTTTCCATCTGACATCATAACTCAACTTTGCTAACTTCTCTGTGACTTTAAAAGAAGGCTCTCCTTTCCTCCAGTTTCCAACAGCACATTCATCATTTTCTTCTAAGGTCTCATTGGAAATAACTTTTAGCATCTGTATTTCTACAAACAGTCTCTTCAAATAAATCTAGGCCTTTTCTAGCAAGTGTCTCACAATCTTCCAGCCTTTATCCATTACCCAATTCCAAAGCCATTTCCACATTTTTGGTATTTGCAATAGCAGCACCTCACGCTCCTGGTACCAAAATCTGCTTTAGTTTCCTAGGCTGCTCAAGCAAATACCGTGAAATGAGTTGGCTTAGATAATGGGCATTTATTAACTTAACAGTTTTAAAGCTAAAGGAAAGTCCAAGCAAGGCATCATCTAGGTGGTGCTTTCTCCCCAAAGAGCAGAGTTCTTAGGGAGAAAGAAGAAAGGTAACATAGAGTACCTGAACTTTAACAAGGATTATGCTATGTATTTTCAAATATATTATTTCACTTAATTCTCAAAGAATCTTTAAATAGGTGGTTAGTGTTCTTCTTGTTGTTGTTGTTTTTATGGAAGTCAAGAGAAAGAGACTTAAATAACTTGCCCTAAGTGATTCTTTGCCTAAGTAATTGAATTGGGTCTTCTTATAGTTTTTTGTTGTTATTTCAAAGCATACTTGCCCTTTTATATCCTATTGAATTGTCTGGCATATATTTACTTGAATGCATGTAGAAATAAACAAATGAATTCAGAAATTGTGGTTATTCTGGTTTATGAGAAGCAGTATTTTAATCCAGTGTTCTTGTTAGTTTTTATTTTGTGTGTGGGACTAATTTTTACCTAGACTATAGAACAATGGAATAAATAGAGTAAATTTTATAGATAATGGAAATGTAGAAGTGATTTTAGCCCGAACAACGATGAACCAATTTTTTGTTAACTTTCTCACCCAATAGCAGTGTATATTAAGTCATTAACTCAACCCTCCAAGTCAAACATTGTTAAATCACCTCTACATAGTGCTAGATTTTCTCATTGTTCCTTGATTTACAAATACCAATTAATTGTTACCATTAAAGAGACAATAACATTTTCAAAGGGAAGAAAGGTAATGTTTTTTTTTTTTTTTTTTTTTTTTTTTTTTAGAGTTGAATAACAAATGCTTTGATTTTAAATCTACCTGCAGATAGAATTCTTGGATGTAACCTTAGATGTAAACCATCAAGCAGTTGTGTCGTATTGATTGGCAGAGTGCCAGTGTAAATGGCAGGGTGTGCCCTCGTGTAGCAGTGTTCCAGTCTTGCTGTTGGAGCAGGCTGTGGCTCTCAGGCCCTGCAAAAATGACATTTTTTGATCTTTCCAAAGGAGAAAGTCTTACCACTTCTTATTATACAGCTTGCAATATTTAAACCTGTTGAGGAATTGCTCTCCTAAAAATCTTCTGGG
Organism: Tolypeutes matacus; assembly: GCA_026826555.1. Taxonomy (NCBI): domain Eukaryota; kingdom Metazoa; phylum Chordata; class Mammalia; order Cingulata; family Chlamyphoridae; genus Tolypeutes; species Tolypeutes matacus. The sequence continues at coordinate 21,833,875 of JAKSZT010038599.1, read as the reverse complement.
GTAGGTTACAGGTTTAGAAAACAGAATTAATGGATAATTTGCAGATGATGTGGTGAAATAAAGCAGGGTTGTTTTCTGAAAATAAAGGGATAATAATGTCTACTAAGAAAAATTTAAATAATTTAATATGCCAGAACATTTTAAGTTCTATATCTTGATGAAGAATTATGTTTGGTAGTTACAGAAAAAAATCTGAAATGTTTCAGAATTATTTTTTTAATGCATAGAAAAGGTTTGAAGGTAGAAATGCTGGCTCAGTAATTGCTGGCATATTGCAACTCTGTCATGGTGTTGTTAGTTAAGGAATGTGCATGCAGATCCTAGGATCTTTTTCATATTAAAAAATTTTAAATGGCTTGTGGTCTCTGTTTTAAGAAGCCTAACTCTTGGTCATTGTGGCTTTTGAATCCATAATTTAAAGGAAACTATGTCTTCTTTAAAGAAAGCCAAGAACCCTCTGAAGTTAGCTAAAATGAACAGGGGGCAAGGGAAAGACTCATTACCTTTGAATAAGTAAGTGATTGCAGTTCCTTCTTAGGTTAATATTCATTGTCAAGTAAAAGTCAATAACAAGTACAAACTCCTAGTATGTTAACCACCCATAGTCTTTATTGGGGAGCTTCTAAATCTTATGTTATATAGATCAGAGTGTTTTCACAAGCATGCCAGGATTGTCTCACGACTTTGGCAATAACTTCTCTCTCTAGTACCTGCAGGTATTTTTGTACAAAGGTCTCTTCTTTTACCTATGACTGCTCATACCAGTGTCACACTGGCATAATGACAGGCAGTGGGGTGGCTGGGACCAACAGACTAGGGGTAGGTACCCTTCTAGCAAAGTTGGAAAGAGAGTAAAATAAAGAACTAAGAGGATGATCTTAGTAATGAAAGAGGGAAAATCAGGGATTCAAGGCAGGAGAGGTCTGAAATCCAGGAAATCTATCTGGCAAAACAACATGGATAAAATATGGAAGTGAGTCTTCCAAACATGCAAATGTGTGCTGCAATTCATTTATTCAAGAAATATTTATTATTTGCCTACTGTGTGCCAGGCACATAATGATGAAGACAAGCCTCTGCTTTCATGGAGTAAATACATTCTAATGGGGGAGACAGACAACAAATAGATAAACAAGTGAATATATAATAAAACGTCAAGTGGGCATAACTGGTGTGACAAAAATAAAGCAAGGTAAGAAAATTGAGTGGCTAGGGATTTGCAGTGAGGAGAGTATGGGGGAGATTTAAAAAAAAAAAAAAAAAAGGCCTTTTGGAGGAGCTGTCTTTCAAGCAGAGACTTCAGTGAAGTAATTTCCTAGCCTTGTGGATATATTGGGTCAAGAACATTCCAGTCTAAGGAATGGACTAGCTGTTCAAACACACTTGTGCTTTTAATTTGCATTTTTTCTAATGGTTAATGGTGTTGCACATCTTTTTATGTGCTTAATTGCCATCTGCATATTTCTTCCTTGAAAATTTTCTACATGTCTTTTGCTCATTTTTAGGTTGGATTGTTCTTTTTGTTTTTTTAACTGTTGAGTTTTGAGAGTTCTTTTTTGTTTGTTTGTTTTCAGGATGGATTTATGTTTTATTAATATGTATCAATAAAATAGATTTGTTAAAAAAAAAAAATGTATCACCAGAAACAGCAGATAGTGTGAGATTAACGTGCCATGTACTTCTGCCTCGTTTCAACCCATCCTCCAATTTGCCCACAGTTTTTTTCCCCAAACACTTAAGTATTTTTTTTTTAAATATATATTTTAAAAGATGCTTAGGTTACATAAATGTTACACAAAAACTACAAGGATTCCCATGTTCCCCATCTCCACATCTCCCATAACATCCCACATAAACATCTTTCATTAGTGTGGCACATCACCTGCAATGGATATGCACATCCTGGGGCTTTGCCATGAAGCATGGACCATAGTTCACATTGTAGACCACACTCTCTCCCACACAGTTCTGCATGTTATATGCTGATGTAAAATGGCCTATATCTGTCGTCGTAATGTCACTCAGGATATTTCCCAAGTCCCGTAAAAGCCCCTGTATTACAACTGCTTTTCCCTTCCCTGCCCCGAAAGTGTCCAGTGGCCACTGGCTCCACCTCACTGTTGTAATTTCTTCCATTACTTGAATCACAATATGTCTACAACAGAATACCACTGAGTCTATTCTAGTCCATAGCTCTTCCCCCAATCCCGAGGAGTTTGGGATGCTGATGTCCACTCCACCTCCCAGTGAGTGGGGACTTATATCCCATGGGTACGATGGATGGGATTATCCTGTCTGCAGCTGCTGACTCTCTCCATTCACTGGGATGGCCGTTGTCCATCATCATCTCCTCACCAGGTGACTTCGGTGAGTCCATTGAGCTGTAGAGTAGGAGTTGCAGCTCCACCAAGATTCCAGGCACAGCTGGCACATGGGCAGACCGAAGGCTCCAGTCTCTGGAAGTACACCTAGAAACTCCAGCACCACATATAGGTTTGAATAGAAGGCATTGGTGGATCATGTGCAGGGAGGACTTATTTGAGTCCAACTCTGTCACTCTCAGGAGCACAGATTCCAAAGTATAGCCCACTGATAAGGCTTCAATCTCTGGAGCTATCCTCCCTTAAATAGGACCTGGGTGTCTCCAGAGCCCTCAGGAGCCCCTCTGTGTGGGGTGATACCCACTTTGGTGTTCTATGAGTTCCTACTGAGGTGTGCATAAGTGTTACCTCTGGGATGACCTCCCAACTCTCTTTGAAGTCTCTTAGCCACATGAACTCATTTGTCTTTACCTTTTCCCACTTTTATTCAAGGTCTTTTTACAGTCGTATTGCCAGTTGGCACTTGGTGTTAATCCCTCGTTGCCAGGGAGGCTCATCCCTGGGAGTCATGTCCCATGCTGGGGGAAAGGTAATGCATTCATATGCTGAGTTTGGCTTATAGAGAGGCCACATTTGAGCAACAAGGAGGCTTTGAGAGTTCTTTATACAATCTAGTTACTAAACCTTTGTTGGATATGTGATTTGCAAATATTTTCTTCTGGTTTGTAGCTTGTCTTTTCATCCTCTTAACAGTCTTTTGCAGAGCAAAAGTTTTTAATTTTGACGAAGTCCAATTTATTGATTGTTCCTTTTTGCATTGTGCTTTTGGTGCAAGTTGAAGAACTCTTTGCCTATCTCTAGATCCTGAAAATTTTCTCCTATGGTTTTTTTCCTAAAAGTTTTATAGTTTTATGTTTTATAGTTTTACGTTTTATATTTAATTCTGTAATCCATTTTGAATTAATCTTTTTAAAAGATATGACACTTAAAATCAAAGTTGTTTTTTTTTTTTTTTTGTTTTTTGTTTTTTCACCTGTGCATGTCTAATTGCTCCAGCACCTTTTGTTGAAAAGGCTATTTTCCCTTCATTGAATCACTTTAGCATCTTTGTCAAAAATCAGTTGTGTATATTTGTTTGGACTGATTTCTAGGTTCTGTATTCTGTTCTGTGGATTTATGTGTCTACACCTCTGCAAATTTCACAGGTTTGATTACTAAATATTGAAATTGGGTAGACTGATTGCTCCCATTTTATTCTTTTTCAAAATTGTTTTTGCTATTCTAGTTCCTTTATCTTTCTATATGTATGTTAGAATAATTTTGGCTATATCTACAAAAAAATCTTGCTGGAATTTTTATAGGAATTATGTTAACCCTGTGTATCAATTTGAGGGAGAGCTGACATTTTTAGTATGTTCAGTCTTTCAATTCATGCACATAGTATGTTTCTTTCTTCATTTCAATCTTTTTCAACATATGAGTCCTTTATATATTTATACATATTTCACTTTTTTAGCAATTGTAAATAGGATTGTATTTTTAATTGCAGTATCCGTATGTTCATGGCTAGTATATAAAATACAATTGGTTTTTGCATATTTATCTCATATCCTGCTACTTTGCTGAATTCTCTCGTTAGTTCTAGGAGTTTTTCTGTTAGATTCCTTAGAATTTGCTCTGTAGAAAATCATGTTATCTGCAAATAGGGACAGTTTTTTTTTCTTCTTTTATAATCTGTATGCCTATATTTCCTTCTCTTGCCTTACTGCGCTGACTAGAACTTCCAGCACAGTGTTCAATAAGAGCAGATATTATAGCCTTTTTCCTGATCTTACAGGGAAAGCATTCAGTTTTTCACCATTAAGTATAATGTTAGCTCTGTTTTTTGTCAATTCACCTTGTCAAGTTGAAGAGGTGTCCTTCTATTTCTATTTTTTTGACAGTGTTTATCATGATGGGGTATTGAGTTTTTTCAAATGCTTTTATGCATCAATTGATATGATCATGTGATTCTTCTTCTTTAACCTGTTAATATAGTGCTTTACATTGATGGATTTTTGAATATTGAATCAGCTGTACATCCCTGGAATAAGCTCTACTTAGTCATGGTACAGAATTCTTTTTATATATTTATATATTGATGAATTCTATTTGCTAATATTTTGTTAAGGATTTTTATATTTATATTCATGAGGGATATTGACCTTTAGTTTTTGATTTTTTACTGCTTTGTCTGGTTTTTGTATCAAGGCAGCACTAGCTTCATAAAAATTGGGAAGTGTTCCCTTATTTTCTGAAAGAGGTTGTATAGAAATGGTATTCATTCTTTGTAGGATTCTCTAGTGATACCATTCCAGGCCTTGACACTTCTATTTTGGGAGTTTTTAAATTACACATTTGATTTCCTTAATAGTTATAGGACTGTTAATTTCATTTAGTGCTATAAAACTTCCCCCTAGCCCTACTGAGTTGTGTCCCCCAAACTTTGATATGTTGTAGTTTCAATTTATTCTGTTCGATCTATATTTTAAAATTTCCTTTAAGACTTTGCCTTTGACCTATGGATTATATAGAAGTGTGTTGTTTACTCTTCAAGCATTGGGAGATTTTCCTCTTATTTTTCTGTTAATGATTTCTAATTTGATTCCATTGCTGTTAGAGAACACATTCTGTGTGATTTCAATTCTTTTAAATTTGTGGAGGTTTGTTTTATGGCCCAGCTTATGGTCTATCTTGATATATGTTCCACAGACACTTGAAAAGAATGTTTATTCTGCTGTTGTTGGGTGGACTGTTCTGTAATTATGATTAGAGCCCTGTTAGTTGGTGTTGTTGACTTCTTCTGTATCCTTGTTAATTTTCTGTCTAGTTATTCTATTCATTGTTGAGGGGTGGTATTGAAATCTCCAACTATAATTGTATATTTGCCCATTTCTCTATTCACTTCTATCGGTTTTTAAATTTTTATTGTAACATATACGTAACACAAACTTTCCCATTTTATCCTCTATCATGTGTACAATTCAGTGATATTAATTACATTCACACCATCTATTACCAAAACATCACCAACATCCATTACCAAATCTTTTACATCACAATTCCTATCAGGTTTTGCTTCATGTATTTTTCAGCTCTGTTGTTTGGTGCATGTACTTTAGTTATGCTATACAATCTTGTGGTTTGACCTTATCATCATTACATAATGTCCCTCTCTGTCTTTGGTAATTTTCTTTGCTTTGAAGTCTACTTTGATATGAATATAGCCACTCCTGCTTTGTTTTGTTTACTTTTTGCATGGTATATCTTTTTTCTTACTTTAATTTTAAACCTAGCTGCATCATTATAGTGAATTTCTTATAGAGAACCTATGGTTCAGTCATTTTAATTTAATTATTTATTTCTACACCCCCCCCCATTGTTTCGCTCTCGCTGTCTGCTCTCTATGTGTTCTTCTCTGTCTGCTTTTCTTTTCTTCAGGCAGCACTGGGAACCGATTCCAGGACCTTCCAGTGTGGGAGAGAGGCACTCAATTTCTTGTGCCACCTCAGCTCCCTGGTCTGCTATGTCTCTTATTGTCTCTTCTCTATGTCTCTTTTTGTTGCATCATTTTGCTGCGCCAGCTTTCTGTGCGGGCCAGTGCTCCTGCATGGGCCAGCTCTACTGTGTAGGCCGGCACTCCACATGGGCCAGCATTCCGCGTGGGCTAGCTCTCCGCTCAGGCAAGCTCACTGCACAGGCCAGCTTGCCTTTCACCAGGAGGCCCCAGAAATCAAACCCGCCCCCCCCATATGATAGACATGATTGAGACACATCCGTTTCCCTCAATCATGTTTTTTAATATACTCTGGCAATTGCCGTAGTTTAATTAGTTTATTTAAGCCATTTTTGTTTAATGTAATTTTTGATATGTTAGGTCTTAATTCTGCCGTTTTTATTTTGTGTTTTTTTTGTTGATTCTGTTTTTCATCTCTGTCCCTTTTCAAGTCTTTTGTGTATTACTTGAACTTTTTTAGAAATCCATTTTTATTTCTCTATAGTGTAGTCACATGTATATCTTTGTATATATTTTTCAGTGGTTGCTCTAGGTATTACATTATACTTACATAACTTATCACAATCTACTGGTGTTGTCATTTTACCACTTTGAAGTGTAGAAACTTTATTTCCTTCACTTCCCTTTACCCCCCATACTTATAATTGTCTTAAATATTTCCTCGGCATACGTTCATAACCGCATTAAACAGTTGTTTTAGTTTGCTAAAGGCTGCCAATGCAATATACCAGAAATGGGTTGGCTTTTACAATGGAAATTTAGTTGGTTAAAAGCTTTCAGTTCTGAGACTGTGAAAATGTCCAAATAAGGTATCATCAGAGATGTTGTCTCACTGAAGTTCGGCTGCTGGTGACCCTGGACTCTGCCACATGGCGAGGCCCAATGGTGAGTCTGCCAGTCTCTGCCTTCTTCTCCAGGGTCACTTTCTTCCTGAGCTCATCTGTGGGCAATCAGGTACATGGCAGAGCCCACTTGGCTCTTCCCACTTGTAACAGTTGGCCATTTTGATGTAATTATGAATTCCAAAAATATAATTAAATCATGCTTGTAAACTGATCTGTTAACCTGGGCATGATTAGGTTATGATTAGGGCATTGAGCCCCACCCCTTGGTGGGTGGGGAATCGAATATAAAAGGCAAGGCAAAGAACAGAGTTGAAGCAGTCTTTTGAGAAGCAGTTTTGATGTTGGAAAGAAAGCCCCAGGAGAAGAGAAGCAAGCCATTTGCCTGATCGTCTACAGCTGACCATGTGGAAGAAACAGGAGCAAAGCCCGGAGAGAAACGCAGCCCCAGGAAGAGAGGAACCCAGAAGCCTGAACCCTGGCAAACGTTGGCAGCTGTCTTGCTCCAACACGTGGCAATGAACATTGGTGAGAGAAGAAACTTAACGCTTTATGGCCTGGTATCTGTGGACTTCTACCCCAAATAAATACCCTTTATAAAGACCAACCCAGTTTTGGTATTTCACATTAGCACCCCTTTGGCTGACTAATACACCACTCTTCTGGACCCCATTGCTTCAGCTTTGGGCTGCTCTGTCTGTGTCTTTTCTCTCTTCTGGGTTCATCAATATCTGGAGGCTTCTCTCTGTCACTGTGGCTTTTTTCCTGTGTCTATGACTTTTTCTTCCTCCATTTATAAAGGACTTTTACTTATAAATGGACCCATCCTGGGTCCCACAATCTAATCAAAGACACTTAACTGAAGTGATATAATCAAAAGGTCCCTTAACTGAATCTAATCATAAGGTCCCATCTACAATGGGTTTACAGGCACAGGAATGGGTTCACTTTAAGAGCAGGATTTTCTATGATCCACAAAAGACTTAAACCAATACAACAGTGTCATAGGGTTTGCTTCCACCATTAAACATAATTTAGAAAACTCAAGAAGGGAGGTCTATTGTATTTACTTGTATTTTTTGCTTTCTATGTTCTTTCTTCCTTTCTGATACTTCAAGATTCCTTTTTGTGTTGTGTCTTTTCTGTTTAGAGAACTATCTTTTGTCAGCCAGGCTGTACTCTTACTTAGTGGCTCTCGGTAAGAACCTGCTTCCAAGTTCATTCAGGTTGTTGGTAGAATTAAGTTCCTTGTGGTTTTAGGACTCAAGTTACCATTTCCTCACTGGTTGTCATGTGGTCCCCTTCTCATGTGGCCCCTTTCATCTTGTGGCACATCAAAGTCTTCTCATGCTTTGAATCTCTGTCTTCTTTTTTATCTTCCTCTTCTGCCAGTTGGCGAAGATGCTCTACTTTTAAGGGTTCATGTGATAGCATTGGGCCAACCCAGATAATATTGGATAATCTCTCTATCGTAAGGTCAACTGATTAGTAACACATCTGCAAAGTCCTTTTTTTTTTTTAAAGGAAATTTAGTGTTTTTATTGGATGAATGTGGGTCAAGGCAGCCATAGGATGCAGCTGTCAAGAGTTAATTCAATCTGAGATGGCATTTCTATGGGAAAAGGTCCAGAATGGAGGAGACAATCAGGTTTTTTTTGTTTGTTTGTTTTTTCATTTTGTACATTTAATAATTGAAAACATAAACACTTAAAAACTAAAAAGTAAACACAGATGAATAAATATATACATTTCTCAATTAAATGTAATGGATACATTAAAATTTTTTTTTTTTTTTTTGAATCAAACAATATATTACACAATATATTTGGTTCATAGTAATGCATTCATACAGTATTTGTCCTTTTGTGTCTGGCTTGCTTCACTCAACATAATGTCCTCCAGGTTCATCCATGTTGCCATATGCCTTATGACTTCATTTCTTCTTACAGCTGCATAATATTCCATCGTGTGAATAGACCACAGTTTGTTTATCCATTCATCTGTTGATGGACACCTGGGTTGTTTCCAACTTTTGGCAATGATGAATAATGTGGCTATGAACATCGGTTTGCAGATGTCTGTTCGTGCCACTGCTCTCAGTTCTTCTGGGTATATACCCAGTAGTGGTATTGCAGGGTCACATGGCAAATCTATATTCAACTTCTTTAGGAACTGCCAAACAGTCCTCCATAATGGTTGTACCATCCTGCATTCCCATCAACAGTGAAGAAGTGTTCCTATCTCTCCACATCCTCTCCAACACTTGTAGTTCTCTGTCTTTTTAATAGTGGCCATTCTAATAGATGTGAAATGATATCTCATTGTAGTTTTGATTTGCATTTCCCTAATCATGAGTGATGTTGAGCATTTCTTCATGTGTTTTTTTGCCATTTGTATTTCTTCTTCGGAGAAATGTCTATTCAAGTCTTTGGCCCATTTTTTAATTGGGTCATTTGTCTTTTTATTGTTGAGTTGTAACATCTCTTTATATATACTGGATATTAAACCCTTATCAGATATGTGGTTTCCAAATATTTTTTCCCATTGGGTTGGCTGCCTTTTCACCCTTCTGACAAAGTCCTGTGAGGTGCAAAAGTGTTTAATTTTGAGGAGGTCATTTATCTACTTTTTCTTTTGTTGCACGTGCTTTGGGTGTGAAGTCCAAGAAACCACCACCTACTACAAGGTCTTGAAGATGTTTCCCTACATTTTCTTCTAGTAGTTTTATGGTCCTGGCTTTTATATTTAGATCTTTGATCCATTTTGAGTTGATTCTTGTATAGGGGGTG
>JAKSZT010038599.1:21748678-21814367 GCA_026826555.1 Tolypeutes matacus | reverse complement strand
CACCCCCTATACAAGAATCAACTCAAAATGGATCAAAGATCTAAATACAAAAGCCAGGACCATAAAACTACTAGAAGAAAATGTAGGGAAACATCTTCAAGACCTTGTAGTAGGTGGTGGTTTCTTGGACCTCACACCCAAAGCACGTGCAACAAAAGAAAAAGTAGATAAATGGGACCTCTTCAAAATTAAACACTTTTGTACCTCACAGGACTTTGTCAGAAGGGTGAAAAGGCAGCCAACTCAATGGGAAAAAAATATTTGGAAACCACATATCTGATAAGGGTTTAATATCCAGTATATATAAAGAGATGTTACAGCTCAACAATAAAAAGACAAATGACCCAATTAAAAAATGGGCCAAAGACTTGAATAGACATTTCTCCGAAGAAGAAATACAAATGGTAAAAAAACACATGAAGAAATGCTCAACATCACTCACGATTAGGGAAATGCAAATCAAAACTACAGTGAGATATCATTTCACACCTATCAGAATGGCCACTATTAAAAAGACAGAGAACTACAAGTGTTGGAGAGGATGTGGAGAGATAGGAACACTTCTTCACTGTTGGTGGGAATGCAGGATGGTACAATCACTATGGAGGACTGTTTGGCAGTTCCTAAAGAAGTTGAATATAGACTTGCCATGTGACCCTGCAGTACCACTACTGGGTATATACCCAGAAGAACTGAGAGCAGTGACACGAACAGACATCTGCACACCGATGTTCATAGCCACATTATTCACCATTGCCAAAAGTTGGAAACAACCCAGGTGTCCATCAACAGATGAGTGGATAAACAAACTGTGGTCTATTCACACGATGGAATATTATGCAGCTGTAAGAAGAAATGAAGTCATAAAGCATATGGCAACATGGATGAACCTGGAGGACATTATGTTGAGTGAAGCAAGCCAGACACAAAAGGACAAATACTGTATGAATGCATTACATGAACCAAATATATTGTGTAATATATTGTTTGATTCACACACAAAAAAACAAAAAACAAAACAACAACAAAAAAATTTACATGTATCCATTACATTTAATTGAGAAATGTATATATTTATTCATCTGTGTTTACTTTTTAGTTTTTAATTGCTTTTGTTTTCAATTATTAAATGTACAAAATATAGTTAAAAAAAAAAAAAAAAGAAAGCTGCTATCAGTGGGTCTCACAAAATATCTTCCATTAATCCCTTTTATTCATTTATATGTTCAAGTTATTTATAATTGGCAAAATGACCATACTGTGCCTAGAACATTTTTTATTTAATGCTTCTTGAGATTGTACTTCTTGAAGCCCAAACTTTCTCATGTCTTTTGTTTTCCTTCTCCTCCATCATACTTTTTCTTTTCTCTCTGACCAGTACTTTGGGATTTGATTGAAAGTGCTTTAATCATTTATGTTTTTGGTGGGTCATGGCTCCTAAAGGTGTTTTACCTTCAGGGTTGGGAGAGCTTCTAGGCATGTGTTATGCTTAGAATTATTATTGTCTTCTGTTATCCCTTGAAAGGCAGTGAACCTTCTCTCCTTTTAATGCCATACATATATAAGCATGTTTAAACACATATACACATACACAAACATACATATTTCACACAAAATCATTTCCAAGGCTGCATTGGGTACATAAGGAAAGTGAATATTAGAGACAAAAAGTAAGAGGGAACTTAAAGCTTCTCTAGTGAGAGAAGGGGTTAGGTGTGTAGGACAAGGCTCTGGATAGAGAGCCTGACTGCTGATTGAAGAGTCATACATATCTACTGTTGTTGAGGCGAGCCACGGGAACCTTTCCCATCTTTCACAATTTTATTTAGCCTGTTTTCCCAGGATGTATTTATTAAGACATACTTAACTAGTATCAGTATTGAAGGCATTTATTGAGGTATGGTGTACAACTGGGCCAGGACGTTGAATCTAAATAAGTGCTGGTTGTTCCAGGCCTTCCTTACTTTGCTACTCCTTATGGGGGCAGTTCCAGAGGTGAACTTGTTATCCTTTTTTTTTTTAAGGGTTTTTACCCTGAATTCCTCTCTCCTTTACCAACAGGGCAGTTTTGGCTGGAAAAAAATCTAGAAGTTGACTTAAAATTCCTTTTTCCTTAGACCTGGAGCCTTGAGAAGTGATTCCCAGAGTTTTGGATTTCATGGAGCAGGGAAATTAAGCAACAACGTAGAGCTCCCTAATTTTTATTTAGTTAAGTAAGGTCATCTATTGTTGCCACACAACGCACACAGAAGATTATTTATCTTACAATATTGAAAACACTGTAAATTGAATAATTTAACTTTATGAAACTTCTGCCTTTTCCTTATTATATGTAAAATAATATTTTTTCTGTGCAAATGCAACTTCAAAATAAGCTCTCTTGTCCATTCCCTACACAGTTTGCTATCCCTAGGCCCCTCTTATAGAAAGAACTACAATATAGCCTTCCATCCTCAGAGCGTTATCCTTAGTAAATGCCTCAATACTGTTCTGTATTTCTAAGGTGCTGAGGGACATGGTCCAAAACACCTTAACAAAATATTTAGAGTTAAGATAGTAAATCATGGGAGCTGCATGAATTCCACCTAAACCAAAACCAAGAACTAATCTAGACTGTGGTAATTTTAACAAATCAAGTTTCCCATTTAATGGCATTGAAACTTCACACACATGTTGTATATAGATACAATGGTGTCAGTCATGCTGAAGGGAGGGATAGATTCTGGGATCACTTTATGATAATAGTATATTAGGCTATGCTGATCTTGAAATGACACTTCTTCATCAAGTGGAGTGATAGAAGGGGAGAAACAGGCAGGGAGTTTGCTTCCAAGAACCTCTATAAAATGGTCATTAACTTTTTATCTTAGCATTCTTAAAAATTTTTTTAAAAAGATTTATTTGTTTACTTTATCCATTTTAAGTCCCTCCTTCCCCATTTGCTGTTTTGTGTCCATTCGCTGGGCAATTCTCTGTGTCTGTTTCCTGCCATCTCTTCTCATCCTTCTCCTCCAGTCTTCACCAGGATTCGATCCTGGAGACCTCCGATATAGGAGAGAGGTGTTCTGCCACCTGCGCCACCTCGGTCCCTGGTTTTCGGAGCATCTTGTCTTGACTCTCCCCTGCATCTCTCTCCTGTTACGTCATCATCTTACTGCATGGCTCCCAGGGCCTGGCGGCTCACCGGCACACAGAACCTGGCAGCCCATGCGCCTTCTATATATATGTATTTTTTATTTTACCAGGAGGTCCCAGGGATTGAACCCAGGTCCCTCCATATGGGAGACAAATGTCCAACCATTTGAGCCACATCCATCCCCCAGCATTTCTTGACAGATAAATTAATCTCTAATTTTCCAAGTCTTGAGTTTGAGCCAAAAGACACAGATGTTATCCAGCCTGGAGTAGTATTTCCTAGTGGAGCAAGTGCTGGCCTTTGGGATGGGTCATTGAGGTACCCTACAGGAACTCATAGTACATGCTTTAGAGTCAGAAAAATGTGCATAGAGGGATGTGTGTTTGGCTTTTAAATTATCTAATTGTGTTAGTAATTTTAAAATCCTTGTATGAGTTATTCTGTTTATGCATTAGGAATCCATAGGACAAGTCTTTCCTATACTATTTGCTAGAAGGAAATTATTAATAAGTTTGTGTTGATTATATTATCATTAATGAACTAGTAGAGGGTAGGTGTAAAAAATGTTTATCTGTGCTGAGGTAAAGTTCAATTACTCCCCAAGTGTTCTATGTGATGGTTAAAGAGTTTATATGTTATGTTCTGGTCCAGTTTTAAGAGGTTTCACAGACCTATTGCAGTGTTGAATGAAAGTATCATATTTAAGGAAGAAATGATGGGTTAGACTATTCCATGGCAAGAGATGGAACTTTAATTATATATCAATTTGAGATTGTTCTTTTATTGTATTTAATATTATAAACCTTCCCAGCAATTGTTTATCTCAGAATTAAACAATGTTTTCTCCTGGGTTTTTAGTTTTCTTAACATGTGAATGTGATTTCTGCATGGTTAAAGACATTCCAGTACATTTATAATCTGGAACTAATCACACAGATACATGTTTCATTAGCTGTAGGGTGCTGCAAAAGGAGCATGCCTTTTTAGGACATTTAAAAAAAATTTTTTTTTTTTTTTAAGATTTTATTTATTTATTCATTTATCCTCCCCTTGCTGCTTGTGCTCGCTGGGTCAGCTAACCACGCCGTGCGGGTGGGCTTGCCCTCACCAGGAGGCCCTGGGAACCGAACCCTGGGCCTCCCATATGGTAAACGGGAGCCCTACTGATTGAGCCACAGCCGCTTCCCTAAAATTTTTGAATACTGTGTTAGTCAGCCAAAGGGGTGCTGATGCAAAGTACCCAGAAATCTGTTGGCTTTTATAAAGGGTATTTATTGGGGTAGAGGCTTATAGTTACAAGACCCTAAACAGGCCAACTCAAAGTACCATAAGAGGTACTTTCTCACCAAGGATGGTTGCTGATCTCTACGAGGGTTCAGCCTTCCTCTTTCCTCCTAAAGCTCCATGGTCCCAGCTTCTTCCAATCTCAGCTGTTGGCTGGCATAGGGCTTGCTTCTTTCCAGTCTCAGCTGCTCTGGTCTCTTCACAAGGTCAGCTGTAAACTATCAGGTGAATGGCTCATCTCTTCCTAGGGCTCCAAGATCAAAACAAAGTTCTTTCTCTGTTATCTATAGAGCTCTTGTGTCTTCTTCTGTGTGTCTTCTTCTGTGTATCTTCTTCTGTGTATCTTCTTGAGTGAGTGCCCATTTATATCAGCCCACCAAGGGGGCAGGGACTCAACCCTGAATCACACCCTATAGACATGGTCAAATCAAAGTGCTAATATTGATTTAATCAAGTAAACATAAAACCTTTGAATTTAAATATAATCACCCAGAGGAACAGATCAGTTTACAAACATAATAAATATCTTTTATTGGAATTCATAAATAATACCAAACTGCTACAAATACCAAACCCAAAGTATACAATTCACAATAAGATCATCATCTAATTAAAGCTTATTACAGGGGAGTGGATGTGGCTCAAGCAGTTGAGCGCCCACCTCCCACATAGGAGGTCCTGGATTCGGTTCCTGATGCCTCCTGAAAAAACAAAAACAACAAGCAAAACCGCCCCCCCCCCCCGGGGGGGGGCGGGAAAAAACACAACTCAGGGAAGCCGATGTGGCTCAGTGGTTGAGCGCTGGCTTCCCACATATGAGGTCCCAGGTTCAATCCCCAGCCCTTGGTACATGAAAAAAAAAGAAAAGGAGAAAAAAAAGCTCATAACAGATAAGATATTCATACTTTTTAAATGACAACTTTTCCCTCAGTTAGAACCGTAACAAATATAGCTTACATTTGTATGGTGCTTTATTTTTGAATGAATTAATGAAAATCACTTTCCTATCATATAAGAACTATATAGAATAGATTAAAACCTGAGGGTTAGAGAAAAGTGACTTCCCCAAAGTATGAGCTCTGTTTAAGAAGTCAGGTTTTTGGACTTCCAGATCAGTGCTATTTTCGTTCTACTGATTCTTCCCTAAAATAGATTCCAGTGTGATATTTGAGTTGGACATTTTTGTTTGATCTTATCTTTTCAACAATGTATTTGACATTCACAGGAACATTCTTTAACAAATATGACCAGCAGATACAAAAATTCATTAAAACTATCTCTTCCTTTCAGCTTCTGAACCACGAGAGACTGTTTTTGTTGAGGTGTTTTTTTTTCAGCGGCCTTGAGCAGCTTTTGTACAGTTTTTGTTTTCTAGTCTTTATTGTGATACTGTAGTTTTTCCACCAAAACTTTATGACTTTGAACATGGTACTTAATCGCTCATGGTCACTGTTTTTTCTCTGTAAAGGAGAAGTACATGAGATGATTTCTATGGAACCAGGTAAGATTTAAATTCCTCTTACTTTATGGTTTACATGTGTTGTATTCAGAAAATAAACTCTAGAACATGAATTACATGAGAGCAATGGCTTAAGCCTGTTTTGTTCACTATTATTTCCCCAACTCCAAGAACAGTGCATGGGGGCACAGTAGGCATTCAATATAATATTCATTGGATAAATGAACAAAAATTCAATGTAAGGTCCTCCAAAGGGAAGAATTGGGTGGAGTATATTTACATAGCTTGTTGTTTGCTAATATTTAAAAGTTAACTGTTATCTGCATGTTTTGAAGACACTCCAGTTTTTATTGTTTTTTCTTTTGATTTCTGCCTTTCAATGGGAGTGTTTAATCCATTCACATTTTTTTAGGAGTTAGCGGAAATTGAACCCAGGACCCCCTACATGGGAAGTAGGTGCTCAACCACTGAGTTACACCCACTCCCTGGCATTCCAATTTTAAAGCCCAGTGTGGGAGTTATTTTCCAAAGATTCTCCAGGAAATAAATGTATTTAGCAGTGCAAGTCACAGTAAATCTGATTCTAACACTCCCCTAATTAAATCCTCCCAGCTTATTTTTCTAGTCTTCATCTTCTCCAGTCCTGCTACCTCCTTTCCTTCCCTCCTATGTGTGAACTCTCTTGGCTGCAGCTACACTGAACTTCTTTCAGTTCCTCAGCTTCCTGCTATCCCACCTTCTGGCCATCCTACATGTTTCTCTTTCTCCTCCCCACCTCCACCTTCATCTTTGTTTCCGTAGTTAGCATCCTTCATTTCCTATATCAGCCCATAGTGCATTATATTATAATTACTAGTTTAATGTTTGTTCTCTCCCACTGGACTTTGTAAACTCACTGAGAGAGGGTCTTTGCCTGGCGTGTCCACCCTTGTACATCCTTGCTACCTCCAGAACAGCATGTGGCACAGTCTGTGGCCTATGGCATGCTGGTGGCCCTGAGTGTACTGCCTCTGTTGTTAATGTTCTGTGGCCACTTCTACTCCCAACTCATTAAAGAAAAATTTATTCTATTTAATAATACCTAACTTGAGTGAGTGACAAGTATAAATAAAATAAAAGAGGGCAAATGGAATTTGGAATGGGGAGTGTCACATTTGTTAGTGTGGTCAAAAAGGGAACCCTTGAGCTGTTCTGGCATATGGTAGGCACTCAATATTTGTTGAATGAATGAGGCCTAATCAATGAACATCTGGAGGAAGAGGGTTTTACACAAAGGGAATGGCAAATACAAAGGCCCTGAATTGGGAACATACTTGACCTACTCAAGGGGCTGAAATCAGGCCATTGTAGCTGAGGCCTAATATATGAAGCTGAGAAGGTGTGAGATGAAGTTATAAGGTACTTGGCTTTTACTCTTATGGTAGTAGGATCCATGGAAGGTTTTTGAGTGGGGATTTGACATATAATAGCTTTGATAAGTCAGTCTTTTGTCCAGGTGATCATCATTTCTTGCTTGGACTATTGCAATAGCCTCCCACCCAGTCCTAACATCCATCCTCTACAATGAGGCCAGGGTGATCTTTTAATAACGCAATCTGATCAGGTCAGTTGGTTGCTGAAGACCCTTCAGTGTCTTCCATTGCCCTTGGGAAAAAGTCTACAATCCCTAGTGTGGCTTACCCGGCTTTGAATGATCTGACATTTGCTGAGGGCAGTGTCAAACTAGATTTTATGCTCCATTCATACTTCTTTTCATTTCCTTGAAAAGGTCTCAAGTTCTCTTGTCAGGACCCCTGCCCACGATGCTACTCCTGCCTAGGTTGCTCTTACTCTATTCTTTACCTGGCTAATTCCTACTCATTTTTCAGGTCTCACTTGGTGTTGCATCATCAGCCCCCTCTGACCTTCACCCCCAAACCCAGACTGGGTTAGGAGTTATATTCTCCCAGAGCTCCTAGCATTTGCCTTTACCATCCCTGCAGGAACTTGCTAACTTCTAGTTTCCCTGCTAGATCACTAGCTCCATGAGAGCAGGGCACCAACAGCCACTCACCGCTGTAGTTCCAACACCTCCCTGAATGCCCAGCACACTGGAAGTGCTTATATTTTGAAAGAAAGATTGAATGAAACCCTGCTTTCCAGAGCCAAGGATCTACTTCACATCTTCTTTTATATTTAGCTACTTTCACTTCTACTGATATGAAGGTAATAGATCATTTTCTTAATGATGAGGTAAAAAAAAGTGAAGAAGAAAGATGACTGTGGAGGCCTTTGTGAATAATTTAATTAACAAACCTATCTTCAAAGTTCATTAAGCTCACCACTGATGGAAGTCATTATTCCCTGATGTGAAAAACTATGACTCAGGTTGCTCCATGTTTAAAATTAGTTGTAAATGTTTGTTTTTAGGTTGCTGTATCTCAATTGGAAATCCTGTGAGTAGGCTTAATTTCCTGGGCATGCTGTGAAGAAACTTATTTCTCAGAGTTTAGTCACACGATAATGGTGTGCTTTCACATTTCCCCCTCAGTCTCTTAATTTTTATGCCTTCAACTTGATTGCAGTAACACCATTTACTACCTTTTAAAAATTAATGCTGTCTTCTTTATATTTTCTTTGATGATGAATATATCCTGTTAGTTGCTAGCAGATTGCATCTGACATTTCATACATGCCAAAACAAGGCAACTTCTAATGTTTCAGAGTAATTCTAGTAAATAAAGAGCCAGGAATTAACTAAGAGGACCATATCTTCATGTACGGAAATCTCATGGAAGATGTAAAAAAAAAAAACTATTTCTAACAAGTTATTGGCCTGTAGTATCTTCAAACATCACAATTTGCCATAATAGTTTGATTTTTAAGGATGTAAGATATGTGTTTGACTGCTGGTTTATAATTGAGAGTTTGTGGCTGAAAGGGGTAAAGTTTGTGGATGTAAATGTCAATTGAAAGGAAACTAGAGAATAATCTAGGGTATGTATAGCATAGTGTTTTTGGTGGTGGATGAAGATTATTGTTAATAGTATAAGAATGTTCTTCTACAAAGTGTTAAGAATATGATACATGGGGAAATTATAACAAATGTAACTAATGGATGGTAGTTAACAGTAATATTGTAATACTTTTGCAGTAATGGCAAAGAAGATAATGTATCAATTCTAAGAGACAGCTATAGAAGGTATAAGGGGGTATGGGATTTTTCCTTTTGGAGTAATGAAAACCTTCTGAAAAATGACTGAGATGATGACAGCACAACTCTGTGATGAAAATTAGAGCCACTAGATGTACACTTTGAATGAACTGGGGCTGTTTAACACAGGGAATTCAGTGGTGGAAGATGGACTGTGGTTAAAAGAACAAATATGAGAAAACTCTCTCATGAACTATAACAAATGTATAATACTAAATACAGGGTGTTAATAATCAGGTGGGTTAGAGGAAAATGCACCAAATGTAAGATATGGGCTGTTGTTAGTAATATTTTGACAATGCTGTTTCATAGTTTGTAACAAAAGTTTCACAACAATGCAAGTTGTTGGTTTTGAGTGATATATGGGAATCCTGTATAATGATATGCATGTTTGTTTTGTAAGTTCACAACTTTTATTATTCACTTATTGTTTATGTAAGTTCATGTATGAATGATATACTTCAATACAATTTTATTAAAAATAAAGATATGTGTTTGACATTTTATGTAGTTACTAACAATATAGAAACTAATTACATATCATAGTAATACAGTAGATCTTTTCATAGGGCCAATATGCTCTTTCATATTATATAGTAAAAGGAATCTATTGTACCCAATAAAATTGTGTTCTAATAGCTAAAATGAATTAAAGTTTATCTCTTTGGAAAATGTGACTTTGAAAACAGAGGAAAAGGTAGAAAATTGTTTAATTTATATTCTACAACCTGTGGGGAATGTTCCTTGGTTAATTCTTTATTACTATCACTGGACTTGTAAAAAAGAAAAAGGGTTTTAATAAAAGAAATAACAGCATGGAATATTAATTCATCTTTTGCTGAGTGTTGGAAAGTTAATCAAATGTATACATGTGAACTTGGAGCACCAAAGCATAATGGAAATCATATAAATATAACTTAAGGACCCAAGGAATCTCAGAATTAGCTCAAGCCTTTTATTTTATAGAACAGTATAGTGCTGTGGTTAATAGGTGGTTAATAGGTGAGCCCCCAGGCCCTGCGCATGGGTGCCACATCAGGCCCCACCGAGCCACACAGCAAAATGATGACATAATAGGAGAGTGACACAAGGGATAGCCAAGATGAGACACACTGAAAAACCAGGAACTAAGGTGGTGCAGGTGCTAGGATACCTCTCTCCTACATTGGAGGTCCCGAGGATCGAATCCCAGTGAAGACAGGAGGAGAAGGATGAGAAGAGAGGGCAGGAAACAGACACATAGAATTGCCCAGTGAATGGACGCAAAAACAGCAAAAACGGAGGTGGGGGGGGGCGTGGTAAAAATGGATAATAGTAAATAAATAAATAATAATAATAGGGTGGGTTGGGGGAAAATACAGCAATGTAAGGTATGGACTGTTAGTACTGTAGTAATATTTTGATGATATTCTTTCATAATTTCTAACAAATGTTTCACAACAATGCAAGGTATTGGTGGTGGGGTGATGTATGGGAGCCCTATATGTTATGCATGTTTGTTTTGTAAATTCACAACTTTCACTATATACTTATTGTTTATGTATGTTCATGTATGAATGATATACTTCAATAAAATAAAATTAAAAAATAGGTGGATTTTGGAGTTCACAGGGGCCGGGTTCAAATCTTCATTTTTGGTTATGTGATTGGGAAAATTATTTAATCTCTTCAAGAATCTCTCTTTCCCAAGGATGTAATGAACATCAAATAAGAACTAGATTGGATGGGAAACGGATGTGGCTCAAGAGGTTCGGCGTCCGTCTACCATATGGAGAGACCGGGGGTTCGATCCCCAGTACCTCCTGGTAAAAAAAAAAAAAAAAAAAAAAAAGAACTAGATTGGAAATAGTACTTCCCTCTGGGCAACTAGACTTTATTGCCTCTTCAAGAAGTGAAACATTTAACAAAGAAAGCTGAATAAAAATGGAAAATAAGTGGCATTGTGTAGCGAAGTGACAGTGATTAATGGTGACTTCCAAGGTGAATAATACAATATTGTTTAGAACAAAAAGTGTGCAAAATCCTGAGAGAAAACTTTACCTAGTTCATGAGTTAGTGTGGGTTTACTTCCCTCTTCAATCTACTCCACTCCATCTTATGTGGTGTGCATTAGTGAACTTGGGGGGTGGGGGGATATGTGTAGAGGGTATATTAAGGATTAGGAAATAAAACCAACATGAGATGTTGAAAATAATTGGAATTCTACGTTATTAAGTCTCTTTGTGATGGTTTGTGTAGTATAAACAACATGTTATGGCATAGTAGAAAGATCACTGGGCTTAGGAGCCACTTACCTTGGGATGAGTCCTAGTTTAACCATTTGTGAGTTGTGTATTTAAGTCAGTCAGTTGGCATCTCTGAGGCTCTTTCAATCGGGGCAGCCATAATGGCTTAGCTCACAAGGTGAGGAGCAAATGAGATTATTATGTAAGAAGTTGTTTTGTAAGTGTAAAAGCATTTAAAAGAAATGTTTTAAAAATAGGACAAGGTGGTGATATTTAAAAGTATATTTTAATATGGTATATATATATATTTTTTTTTTACCTCTCTAAAATCTTCCTTAATTTAGTCTTGACAAAAAAGAAACTCCTTTTTAGGGTGGACTTGATTATTAAGAGGATTTTGACCAGCTGTTCCTGAACTTAAGAAAAAAGACTAAGATGAAGTAGGTTACAGTAGAGCATACTGTAGTTGTGAAGTGACAATGGTTAATGGTGACTTCCAAGGTGAATAATACAATATTCTTTAGAATAAATTAGGTATAGATTAGGTATAAATAGGATCTAATAGCAATCGAATTTGTTTGAAGTGGTAGTGTTTTTCTCAGGCATATTATAAAGATTTCTTTAAATGTCTTCAAAAACTGAAAATAGATTTTCACCTGTTTGTGTTGGGTTAGGTTGAGTCCTGCTGAAGATGTAAAGTAATTAATTTAATATTCCTCTCCTGTTTACTTCTCACTCATTTACTATTTAACAGAAGATTATTATGTGCCAGATATTAAAATCAGTGCTAAAATCATCATCCATTATGCCAAACCAAATTCAAACTTGAAGATTTATCTTATTAGAGATAACATTTACAAGTAAATAATATCTTGTTAGATATAACTTTTAAAACTAAATTGAAAAAATGCATTAATTTTCAAACTTTTGGTAACAGAAGTAGAATGACTGGAAATATTGGCAGGGCTTTAAATGGAGGAAAAAATCCTTAGAGAAGTCATCTTTGTTTCTTTATATTCACTTTTTAAAACGTTACTACAAATGTGTATACTTGGCTACATGGATAGCTCTTCCGGAAAGAACAGTGTATTCATTCATAATTTGGATATGGCATGTTGGGTGAGACAGAGGGCTGTGGGGTAAGTGACCCAGACAGACTGTGCATAATGCAGTGCTTTGAGCCGCTATCAAGCCTTAATTGTAAAGATTTCAGTAAGTGTCATCCTTCCAACCTAAGGCCCAAAGGAGTATACTTAAGGCCTTGGTTACTTAGCATAATTACTGATTTTTGTTCAATAGAAAATCTACAAATACTATTGAATCATTTTTAAATAAGAATTCTTGCTGATAAAACATTTTTAGGCATGCGTTTCAGCTTGACTTATATAACATGTATATGTTACTCCAGCAATGTATTGGTTGAATGGTACTCTGAAATAATTTTTAATGCAAAATCTTCAACAAATACATAAATAGTCCTAGTTTTCCTACTGTTCTCATAGTGCAATGAAGTCCCCCCCTCCGTTATTTTTTGGTTTGATTTTTTTCTCGCTTTAATTTCTCAATATTTTATGCCAATTAAAATAGATGGTCTTTATTTAAACTAAATTATTTCAGCCTATCAGTGGGAAAGACTACATTAGTGTTCAAAAATGATATTTAACAGAGGATTTTGCATTTCAAATCCTTTTCATTATCCAGTGGAAATTTATTCTAATGCTCTTTTTGTGATTTTACTGCAGTGACACCGAGGCCAAAGCCCTCTGGGAAGCCTTACTGAACACCAAGCACAAAGAGGCAGTGATGGAAGTTCGGAGACATCTAGTGGAAGCCGCAAGCAGAGAAAATCTGCCAATCAAGATGAGTATGGGTAAGCTTGCCTCCTTCAGCTAGGGCAGACAGTGATCACTGGCTCTGAGGAAGTTTATTTTAGCCTCTGAACTGTGGGCCAAGCCAACCCACATGGAATGTAAGTAGAAGTATTGAAGAAATTTGTAAACTGCTGAAAGAATAGAAAGGAATATATGTATGCTGCCCTCGGGGCTCAGCAATGACTGCTTTTCTTAGACTAAACTTTGGAAACCCTAGGAGAGTCCTTGTTTACAAAGAATAGTTCTTTTAGTTTTTAAAAACTTTATCTAAAACTAACAGAATCAGTCTAGATTACCTCTCATATTCTATTCTACCCTTCCCCCCTACTTTAAAAATTTTTTTATTTTACTGCCCTCCCTCCCCCATTATTATGGTCCTTAGAGAAAGCTCTTTCATTGGTTTTGAATTAATGAATGAACAACCATACTGGAAAAATGATTGAACAGTTAGAAAGCTCTGACCTGGCCCTTCACCTTTAGTGGTCTGCTATTTGTTCAGTTACATAATTGTTATTACTTCTTCACATACCTCATTTTTCTCATTACTCATTTTTTCCCCCCACATCTAGCTTTGACTTCAATATTAGAAGAATCTTATTGCAACAGAATTTAAGTTTTAAATGACTTTTTTCTTTTGGTAAAAAGAGAACCACAGAAGTAATATTTTTATTTTAGAAAAGGAATCTGACTCTTTGCTTGTTTGGCTTTTTTAATTAAATAATTTTATAATTAAATAATTTTAATTAAATAATATGAAAATACTTAAATATGATACCAAATCTGGTTAATAGGTAGAACTTATTCCTGGAAACTTGCAAGAGATTATTTCTGAAAATTTTTTCCCTAAGATTTATTTATTTATTTATTATTTATAAATTATTTATTTATAAATTTATTTATTTACTTATTTATTCCCCCCCCTCCCCCTGTTGTTTTTGTGCTTGCTGTCTGCTCTCTGTGTCCATTCGCTGTGTGTTCTTCTGTGTCTGCTTGTCTGCTTTTCTTCTCTTTAATCAGCACCGGGAACTGATCCTGGGACCTTCCGGAGTAGGAGAGAGGTGCTCAATCTCTTACACTACCTCAGCTCCCTGGTCTGCTGAGTCTCTTATTGTCTCTCCTCTGTCTCTTTTTGTTGCATCACCTTGCTGTGCTTGCTCCGCTCAGGCCAGCTCTCTATGCGGGCCAGCTCTCCTGCAGGGGCCAGCACTCCTGCGCTGGCCAGTTCTCCGCTTGGGCCAGCTTGCCACGCAGGCCAGCTTGCCTTCACCAGGAGGCCGTAGGAATTGAACCCTGGACCTCCTATATGGTAGATGGGAGCCCAATCACTTGAGCCACATTTACTTCCCTATTTCTGAATTTTTTTTTTTTTTTTAATATATATTATTTATTTATTTATTTATTTATTTATTTATTTTTTTAATATATATTTTTTATTGAATTTTTAAAATAAGATTTCTTTTTTATAATCTTGAGTTAGGTATTGAGTTAATCTTAATACGTTTTATTAGTGGGAAAACTTTTCTTTGCTGATATTTGTAGCCCAATTTATTGACTACTAATGAGAACAAAAATCAATTTGAAATGGAAAACAAAACGTGGGAGAACCTAGGAGAAAATTTTATAGGCTCATAATATTAAAAAATAATATGACTTTTATTGTTAGGTGATATATATGATGGCTTAAGTACACAGTGATAAGAAAAATGAAAATAGTGTAAGCATTTATTGAGTGCTTACAATGTGGCAGAGTTCTTCAAACTCTTTACATGTGTTATCTTATTTAATCCTCTCTGTAATGTTGTGAGATAGGATTATTAGTATCTTATTTTTCAGATAAGGAGACTGAAGCAGAGAAAAGTTCAGTAAGTTGCCCAAAGCTGTACATCTGATAAGGAGTAGGATTGGAATTCAAATCCAGGTACTCTGATGCTAAAGCATATTCTTGTAATTATTTATAAAATCACCCTACTTCCATAAAACCAATACCAGAGTATTATCTTGTGGTAGAATAAAGTGACTACCTTGAGGCCATCCTGACATTTGACTATTAATTCTAGTTTTTCTTTAAATTTTTTTTTTTAATTTCCACAGTCTTAGGTACACCTCAGTAACAAGCACATTTACCATATAGAATTTCTTATCTTTAAGTATGCTGAAAGAAGAACTAATTCATATTAGGATCAAGAAAAATAGAAATGCACAAAGGGTCTTGATGATAATTGTAACAGTTTGATATCGTTTATGAATTCCAAAAAATAGATATTGGATTAAGTTTGTAAACTGGTCTGTACCTGGGGGTGATTAAATTCTGATTAGGGCTTTGATTGGGCCACATCAGTAGGACGTTGAGTCTCCACGCCCTTGGTGGGCAGGGACTCACAGATAAAACTACGCAGCAGAACAGAGGAGTTAGTTGGAGTTTTGATGTTGGAGTTCTGATGCTGAGATTTGAGCTGGAGCCCTGGGAAGTAAGCACAGAGGAGCTTGGTCATGAGGAAGGAGAGAAGGCCCCAGGAAAAGAAATGAGCTGTTTTCCTGATAGTTTACAGCTGGCCTTGTGGAGAGAGGCAAAGTCTAGAGAACCTCATAATCTGCAGCTGACCTTGTGGAGATAGCAGAGGAGCTGAGTCCGGAAACGAGCAAGCCCTGGAAAGAGAGGAACCCAGGAAGCCTGAATCCTCTCAGATGCTGGCAGCCATCTTGCTCCAACATGTGGCAATAAACTTTGGTGAGGGAAATAACTTATGCTTTATGGCCTGGTAACTGTGGGCTTCTACCCCAAATAAATACCCTTTATAAAAGCCAACCAATTTCTGGTATTTTGCATTAGCACCTCTTTGGTGCTAATACAATAAGGGTAATTTATATTGTGTTTCAGTGACATAACCTTTTGATACTATCATAGAACATAAATCAATTTTTATTGCTCAATGCAGGAGTCTCGAAAGATCAACACACTTTAATTTTCAAAAGGACTATATCTTTAAAAAATAATCAGAGCCAGAAATAAAAAAGTACAGATAATTGCATAAGGAATACAAATTTAAATGTTTGGATTTTCTATTGACAAGAAGAAAAATTGAGATAAAATGGGTTGCTTTATCCAAGAACTCCAGACATGGAAGGAAAGAAAGAAAAAAAAGGAAAGTCAGAGAGACAGATGCTTGTTAGCAAACTTTGGTTGGAAGAAAAACCAAAAAAATTGGCTCCAAACACACTTTATTCCTGTGCCAATTACAGTTTAGTAAAAGATAACACCATATGGCTACCCATTTCTGCTTCATGTCACTAAGCTAGGATTTCTGGTGTGTCTCATTTCCATATACCAACAGATGTATTTCCATGTAAGGAAGGGAGCTGCAACATAAACATAATAAAACACTGATATCTGAAAACTGCCTATCACATAGCTTATCATAAAAAAATGTTCTGGTATTCAAGATGACTGGATTACTTTTTCTAGCAGCATTTAAACTATGAAATGTACTTTAAGCTCTGCATTTTCCCCAACCTCTGCTGTAAATTCAACTGAAATATAAATTTTTGTGATTGCCATCGAGACTTTTGCTGTTTTTGAAACATTAAACAGAAATTATAATTCTATACTGAGGATTCTATTCTATTGCAATTCACTACGAACGATCTCATAATTGAAACTTCTGATCTTAAATATAGCATTTCTTAGTACAAGGTAAGTTCATATTAAAACATTTATGAGCACCAAGAGAAATAAACATCATTCTCTTAAGAGGAAAACATTTCATTGCTAAAACAAAGAAAAAATTCATTTCATTTCACATATAAACATACGCCATCTTTCCTAGAGTTTATTAAATTGTCAGTTAATGAAATAGATGTGTTCCAGAAAAGTGATTTTTAAAACATCATAAACTGAATTGTATTTTTCCCCTACTGGCTTTCATAATGATAGAAGTATTCCAGAAGTACAAAACAAATGGACTCTAAGGAATCCATTTGTTTGTATCCAAAATGGCTACTTGCAGAAGAAATGAGTAGACAAACTTTGATACATTTTGTAGAGGATTTCTTTCTCTGGAATACCATTGTCTGAGGATCGTCAACCAACCAGTTTGTCCCATAGCTCTGTGTAGAATGGACATATTCCCCAGTGTTTAATAGGTGGCAGAAAGATCCTATTAGAGCTGAAATGAAACAGATCACTTTATTTCATAGCCAAAATTTATAAAAGCATATTCTATGCTTGATACTTTTGTTTTTTCATTATTTTCTTGCTTATTCATCTAGTATGGTCTTGATTCTGCTACTTTTTTTTTTTTTTTTTACTAAAATATCTCCTAGACCACTAAATCTAAATATAGTTTTTCAGTTTTCTTTCTTTTTTTGTGAGAGATGGATGATTTTTTTTTAAATTAGACAAGTTGTAGTTTTATAGAAAAATAATGAATAAAATATAGAGTTCCTATATACTGCCCTATTATTAATACCTTGCATCATTAGTCTTTATTCTTCTTGACTTCTTTGTAGCATTCACTACTAGACTGTTGCCACTTTATTGGCGGTCTGACTGTGTTTTCTTGACTTTTGGCACTAATGATTGTGATGGATTCATCTGGGGATGGGTTATACTTCTACCACTTATTGTCAAATTTCACTTTCTTTAACGATAAAAATGAGGAAATTAACCTTTTTTTATTATAATTTTTGGAGGGTAAGGGAAAAGGAATGAAGGCTTTGAGCAGAGTGAAGAATATTACCGTCAAGCAAACTGGAATTGCTGTGCTGTGGTTACATTCTTTGTCTATGGGAAAATTTATATGGGGAGCAGATTATAAGAAGGTTGTTTGATGAGAATGAAATAAAAGTAAACAGGTTAAGTTAAATGATTTTCTCCTTTCTTTCTGGGAGATGCACCAATTCATTCTTTCTACTTCACTTGTCTTTTTCTAGACTTTATGTGGGATATCTCTCTTCTGATAACACAGTCTTACTTTACCCAGAATTTTAAATACATTTTTCCGTTTTCAGCTTAGTTACAATCACATTCCATTTCTGCTTTCCTGACTGTTCACCTTCCCAAATCACCTTGACTCTATTTGTAGTTCCCAAACCTCTGTGGACACGCTTTTATAGAAAATCTTTTGAACCATGTTTTCAGATAACCTCTGTGGACATGATTTTATAGAAAATCTTTTGAGCCATGTTTTCAGATAATTATCTGTTCCTTTACATTGTGATACTTCTTAAATTATTCTCCTAGTTCGGGGACAGCTTAATGTTAGCTTCATACATTCACTACCCTTTTCTCTATTCCAAATTAAACATGATGAATTGTTTCAACCATTTCTGAAATCAGCTTTTCCCACCCTTCACCATCACATTTGCCTCTGTTTCTGATCCACTGACAAAGCTCTACTTTATTCAAATTTGATGTCTAGAGCTGAATATAGATGCTGTCTTCATCTTCCCATCTTCTTTGGACACTATACTCTTAATGAGGCGCCAGATGAGGTTAGTGACTTTTGTTTCTCACCAGTGCCATATCCACTATCATTTCCTGCTTTCATCATTTAGCAACACTGGCTTTGAAAAAAAAAAGCAATAAATCAAAACACTCTTAAGATTTTATTTGGTATATACTTTTTGTTAACAGTCACTGAGAGTACTCTGCTTCCTGTCATAGTTACTTGACTTCATCCTGTTCTGTATTTGATCACGTTGGTTCTTTTTGCCTTCACTATAGAGAATTTGGGATTAAAGTGAGCATGTGTTCATGCACACACTTGTATGTGTGTATGTAATGGGTGGGAACATTGTCAAATTTTGCAAAAAGTCTAGGTTAAAACCTAATAAGACCAATATAACTGTGATATATGATAATTTATAAAAGATGAGAAAAACAGAATGCCTCCCAGGACACATACTGATTATTAACTCTCATATATCCTTGTCTCATGTATTAGCTGTTAACACAACTTGAAGACCGAGGAAGAGAAGTCACCTTTTTTTGAATAGCTACCTAGTTTCAAGTACTGAATGGTACAAATACATACACACTTTGTTTCATTGAACACTCCCAATAAACTTGTGAGTTTGGTATTCTTTTACTCCCATTTCACAATAGGGAAAACGAAAGCCCAGAAAGGTCAAGTTTCTTTTCCAGGATTACCGTGTCAGTAATTAAGTTATTATCCCTCAGATTTGAAGCCATCCTTCTCCGTGATGCTGGGGCTGGCGGTCTCATACCTCATTCCTGCTTTTCCAGCTGGCTCCCTTATTCTGTGCTAAAAAGGGGTGCCAGCAAAAGGTCCTAGAAGGAGACTGCAAGGCTGGAGGAGGAAGAAGGGGCTTACCCCTTCCTGTCGGCTTCCTAAGGACTTGTTTCTGCTTGTGAACATCTTGCAAACAATGCTGTTTCATGCAGCAGTGGCAATTCCTTCCTGTGGCAGGAGCTTGAATCCAATTGTTATTCTTCCAGTACTTGTAGAACCAGCTTCTTGGCACCCCCTCTTCATCTGAATTTCAGCTCCACCGTCCCTAAGTTTCTCAGTGTTAGTAATTCCAACCTTTTCCTTTTGTTTCTTCCACCCTAGTCATGGTAGCTGCTTTCTGTAGATGGTACCTCCACAATACCTAAGTTTTTTTGTTTTTGTTTTTTTTTTTCCTCTTTTCGTTACCCAATTAACAATTCTGTACATTCAGTTTTCTCTGTTCAAATAACTGGTGTGTTTTCTCCCCCTGGCTGGACCCTGACTGATATTGTCACATAGCAAATAAGCTAGGATTTAAACCTGTTACAGAAGGGTCTGTGTGACTCCTATATCAGCCTTCTTTCTAGATAAAGGAATCAAACTACTTGAGGGAGGTGGGATGGTATGGCGGTAACAGAGCCACAGACACATATATTACAAACACACACCCACAGACTTACAAACATTGTGCCATTCCTTTGCTTAAACCTGTTTGATGATTTCTGATTGCTTCAGGATAATGTCCAAATGCCTTAGCATATATATTTTTTTAATAGCAAATTAATTTTGTTAATGCATATAATAAACATACAATTCATCCAGAGTGTACAATCAATGGTATTTGCTATAATCAGTTGTGTGTTCATCACTCCAATCATTATTAAAGCATTTTCATTATTTCAGTTTAATAATAAAACAAACAAGAAAATTCCTCACCTCTCAATCCTTCTATGCTTCCCCCATTGTACATTGCTTCTGTTTCTGGCTATTCTACCCAAAGTGTGTAATCAATGGCTTTTAGTATAATCACAATGTTGTATATTCATCTTCTCAAAAATTTTAGAGCAATTTAATTACTCCAGAAAGAAAGACTCTACACCCTTTAGCATTTCTTCCTCAGACTTACATAACCACTAATCTCCTTTCATCTTAGCATGGTTTTTTTATAAAAATCTTTCTACCTTCCAACTTCACCTTCCATCACCACATTCCAGTCACCCAGCAGTGCCTTTCCTCCTAATCCCTATCCCCCAGCATGAACTTTTCCAGTTTTAGGTCTTTGTTGTCCTTGCTAGAAATATTTGTATTTGATTGTCCCTGCAAATCCTCTTTCCACCATTCTTTACCTGTGCCCCAGGAGGCTGAACTTTATGGACTGCTGACAGGCTTTCCTATCGTCTGACTTTCAGTTGGGTTTGGCCAATGGGAGGCATGGCAGGAGATTTGGAGAGTAGCGTGGAAAGTCTGGTAAAAGCATCGATTGCTTCTTAGCTTGTCAGGGCTAAAAATACTACAGACTGGTTGGCTTAAACAGGAATTTATTGTCTCATAGTTTTAGAGGCTGGAAGTCTAAAGTCACGGAACCAGTAGGCCATGCTTTCTTCAAAGTCTAACATTCTGGGGAGTGGCTGTGGCTCAAGCAGTTGAGTGCTTGCTTCCCACATGGGAAGTCCCGGGTTTGGTTCCTGGTGCATCTTAAAAAAAAAAAAAAAAGTAAAACCAAACAAAAAAACAACTCAGGGCAGCTGATGTGGCTCAGTGGTTGAGTGCCAGCTTCCCACAGATAATGTCCCGGGTTCAGTCCCCGGCCCACTGTACCGCAAAAAAGAAAAGAAAAGAAAAGTATAATGTTCAGGTGGTGGCTTGCAGGCACTTGATCTCTGCCTACATCATATGACAATCTTTCTCTTTTATTCTTCTCCTGTGGTATCTACTTCTGTGTCCAAATTTCTTTTGCTTCTAAGGACACTATTCCTATTAGATTAGGACTCATCCTGTTTCAGTTTGGCCTCCTCTTAATAGGATATTCTAAGATCCCATTTCCCTGCCAAGATGTAATTGGTTGCATTCTTATATGCATCCATTCTTGGTTTTCTTTAACATTCTTGATTTCCCTTGGTCTATACCCTTGTAAAAAGTCCTTTCACTAAACTCTTCTTATTTTCCCCGTTTTAGTGTGCCATCTCTTTCTTGCCAGGATCTTGACTAATATAGCTACTCACCTCCTAAAACACATGCTACATACATACACACACACACACACATGCACGCACAAACATGCATCTTTCCTGTCAAAACCAATCTCATCTTTCATGACCTAATATAGATTTAGCTTTCTGTGTGGAACAATATCTAATTCTCTTCTCCTCTGCTTCCTACCCCTCTACGTGAGGCTGGATAAATTGTTCTGCCTTCTGAGGGCACACAGTTCTTTTTCTTGTTACTTTCTTAACACTTAACACAGTGCAATGTGTGGATCCAAAACCTTGCTAGGCAGTGTCCATATCACATTCTTCATCTCCTGTTCAGCTTGGTACATAGTGGGTGTCTTAGTTCTTAGTTGAATGAATGGATTGCTGATGAATGTGGATAACTAATAGAAAGATCATGAATATTTCTATTTTTAACTGTATTGATATTTCTATTTACAACTTTCTTTTATATGTTTTGTTTTGTTTTTGTCCCCTTGATGTCTCTTTATCATCTGATCACACCTTTTTTCGCAAGCTCTCCTCCCTTGGTCTTCACATTTCTCTGCTCTTCTGGTTATCTTCCTCTTTCTGATAATTACTTTGTACTTTTTCTTCCTTACTTCTGGTTTCCTGAAGACTGGCCATGTGTACCTTTGTATCCCCTGCTGTGCCTTGAACATAGGTGCTCAGTTAATGATTGCTGCTGATCTTAGAGCCTTATCCTCCTTCCACTACTCCTCAAACAAAACTAAACAAAACAAAAAAACCTATTTCAAACAGTTCAGTCTTCTGGCTTTTATAATTCTTTCCCAACATTTTTTCCATTATGTATCTTATCCCCTACCAGGCCCTTTAAATAGATGCCATCATATATTCCTGTTAGTACTGATTTTGTTCAGTCTGCTATTATAGCAATTAACCAACAGATTGAGAACTGGGGGCCAAGAACCCTTACCTAACACAGGACCTTGTATATACTATATACCTAATAAATGTTTCTGAAATGAATAAAGTGTTTGAGTTAGTACTATAATTTGGTATTTGCTATATGTTTATTTAATGGATTTTGCACCTACCATGCTTCTGTGGAATCCAGGAATGACATTGATTTAGAACATCAGTTCTCAAAATTTTTGATTTTATGGTTTATATCTATTAATATGTACCATGCCAGAAATTAAATTGAAAAAATATTTATAAAATCATGTAAAATAATAAACATATTACATGTCAACATAAATATTTTCATGAAAATTAACTGTTTTCTAAAACAAAATAATCTAGTGAGAAAGAGTGGCAGTGATTTATATTATTTGCAAATCTCTGATGTCTGGTTTAATATAAAACGGCTATGGTCTCATACCTACTTCTCCATTCAATCTGTTGTAAAGTATATGAAGAAAATCTGGTCTCACAAAGATATGTAGTTGGAAAAGGGAGGAGTATTTTCAGAAACTTCTAGCTATTCTTCTTTGATACCAACTTTATAAAAGGTAGTTTCTTAAAAGGTAGTTGCAATATGGATGACAAAACCATATCATTGAATTTTTCATACTCTATTATATGAGAATCCATTGGTCTCTGTTTAGTTTCCTGGTTGCTAAAACAAATACCATACAATGGGTTGGCTTAACAACAGGAATTTATTGGTTCAGCATTTCAGAGGTTTTAGAAGGCTTACTTCCTCCTTGGAGTTGGTAACTTCTGGCTAGCTGGCAGTCTTTGGAATTCCTTGGATTTTCCATCATATGACAATGCCCATGGTGGCATTTTCTTCTTTTTCTTATGGGTTCTGTTGATTTCCAGCTTCTGACTGTGCTTTGTGATTTCCCTTTCCATCTGACTTTCACTCTGTTTATGAAGGACTCCAGTAATCTGGATTAAAGCCCAACCATATTCACTTGGGCCACACCTTAACTGAAGTAACATCTTGAAGAGATCTTATTTACATTGGATCCACATCTAGCAGAATGTATTCCAAAAAGGGGAATACAACTCAATCCACCATAGTCTCCATTGCATTTTGATTCAATATTTTACATATATATAATTTTATAACATCGTGCATTAGTAATTTGGAAAATATTGGTTCTCTGAGTTATGCAGATCTTTCAAATATTGGCATATTATACAATATAACAAAACCATATTTGTTAATATTATCACTGATATTATTGGAAAATCTTTAAATATTGGGAATGTAAAGATACATTGGTAGATACAAGTTTTCCAAAATCCTAATTTTCATGTGAAAGACTGAATTTTGTCATTGGCAATACAAATTGTCACTTGTTTTCCTTGTAATGACAGGTGCACTTCAGAACCAAAATGAATGAAGGACCCAAGTCTAATGAACCATAGGTTTTCAGTTCTTTCTTCCAGTAAAACTTGTGTGCCATGAAAAAAGTGAATAGGCCAGCTCATGATTTAAGTAATCACAACAGTGCTTTTCTTGAAAATAATTATTCTACTTTGGTATGCTCCAGAAGTGCTCTACATATTTCCAATTTACTTAAACATAATCTTGATGTTTTCAAGTTGAAATTTAATAGATTAATGTTTACAGTTTTTGTGTCAGTGCAACTGACTACTTATATAATTTGTTGTTACTGCCTTGATTTGATGCTAAGGCACTAGCAGTTTTACCCACCATTGTTTTTTGTTTTTGTTTTTGTTTTTGTTTTTTTGTTTTTTTTAGGAGGTACCAGGGATTGAACCCAGGACCTCATACGTGTGAAGCAGGTACTCAACTACTGAGCTATGCTTGCTTCTCCCACCATTGTTTTTATATTAGTACAAATGTCAACATAGTAACAAAATCAAACAACATGTTGGTATTGTTATGAAAATAGTTTTGACCTTATTGACTACCTAAAAGTATCTTAGGGACCTAGGAAAAATTTCTGAAAACCGTTATTTTAATAAAATGCCATATTCCCTGGGGTGCTAGATTGGCACAGCTGGATGTCAAAAATAGGAGGGAAAGTTCACTGCAATTGCTTTTTCTGTAGACATTATCCAGATTTAGAGGTAAAAGACTATTATATCAGTTCATTCAAAAGGTATTTATTAAATATGCATGCTATGTATTAGGTCCTTGTAGGGTGTCTTAGTCAGGATTCTCCAAAGAAACAGAAGTGAAGGGATATAAATATTAAGATATTTATTATAGAAATTGGCAAACATGACCATGGGAATTGGCAGGCCACAAATTGGAAACTCGATGACTGTGACATTGAATTCCCCAGGAGAATCTGGCTGTCTGAAGTAGAGATATAGAGTCTTCTGACTGTTGAAATCATCATTTCTTTTTAAAGGCCTTCAACTGATTGGATGAGGAGACTTCTTTAATTGCTGAAGGCATTCTCTTTTGTTGATTGTAGATGTACTTTCAGCCATAGATGCAAACAACTGACTAATGATTTACATCCATGAAATACTCTCACAGTAACAATCAGGCCAGTGCTTGCTTGTCCAATCAACTGGAAAACATAAGCTAGCCAA
Source organism: Tolypeutes matacus (assembly GCA_026826555.1). Classification (NCBI taxonomy): domain Eukaryota; kingdom Metazoa; phylum Chordata; class Mammalia; order Cingulata; family Chlamyphoridae; genus Tolypeutes; species Tolypeutes matacus. Next base: position 21,789,273 of record JAKSZT010038599.1, on the reverse strand, counting down.
GTTGACACATGAAATTAACCATCACAGAGGGGGTAATAAACACATAAAACAGCTCTTGTTTTCAAGTGAAAGTCATTTCACTTTTCTTAACTGTTTCTCTATTTACAAAGTGGGGGTTCTAGTACTTGTTATCTAGTTGTGATAACTAGATGATGATTTATGTGAAACATAATGTGTGTGAAATTCAAGGTGTTTTGTAAAAGGAAGGTATAATATAATGAAATTGTTTATTGTCTCCTGGTCAGATAAGACACATAAAAATAATGACCAATGGCCATGCAACTTTATATGAAGAGTACCCTACTAGATCTAGGGGTTGGAACTATTTTGTCAGTAGGATACATATCCTGATTGACTCAGTTGGGAATTATGTGACCAGAGTAATGGTTTCAGAATGAAAGTAGAGATTTGGGATTTTGTTAACCAGTGATTATGTTGAAGCCTAAGAAGTGAGTTTCTATAGGAAATATAATATAAGGTTGATCATTGTGGTAGTTTGAATCTTTTGTGGACCCCAGAAAATCCTGTTCTTAAAGCTAATCCATTCCTATTCCTGTAAACCTATTGCAGATGGGAGCTTTTGATTAGATTCAGTTAAGGGAACTTCTTTTTTGTTAGATCACCTCAGTGGGGCGTGACCCAGGGTGGGTCTTAATCCTTCTACTGGAGTCGTTTATAAACAGAGGAATAAAAAGCTGAAGACACAGAAAAAAGTTTCAGAGACAGAGGAAAACTCCTATAAGCTAAGAGAAGAGGACCTGGGGACCAGGAGCTGGTATCAACAGAACATAGAAGCTGAGGGGAGACCACTTTAGCTGGAAGCTGAAAGCAACGAGGCCCAGAGGAGAGGGGAGAGACTAGTAGACCCTGCCATGTGCTGGATCACCCACAACTGCAGCTTGGGGAGAAAGGATCTCCTAATGATGCCTTGATTTGGACACTTTCACAGCCTCAGAACTGTAAGCTTTTTTTTTTTTTTTATTTTTTTTTTTTAACTTTATTTTTTACATTTAATAATTGAAAATATAGACAATTAAAAACTAAAAAGTAAACACATGAATAAATACATACATATCTCAATTAAATGTACTGGGCACATATAAATTTTTAAAAAATCAAACAATATGTTACACAATATATTTTGTTCATAGCAACATGATCATACTCTAGCTGTCCTTTTGTGTCTGGCTTGCTTCGCTCAACATAATGTCCTCCAGGTTCATTCATGTTGTCATATGCGTCACGACTTCACCTCTTCTTACAGCTGTATAATATTCTATCATGTGAATAGACCACAGTTTATCCATTCGTCTGTTGATAGATACCTGGGTTGTTTCCAGCTTTTGGCAATCATGAATAATGTTGCTGTGAACATCGGTGTGCAGATGTCTGTTCGTGTCACTACTGTCAGTTCTTCTGGGTATATACCCAGTAGTGGTATTGCCAGGTCATGTGTCAAGTCTATTTTCAACTTCTTGAAGAACTGCCAAACAGTCCTCTGCAGTGGCTGTACCATTCTGCATTCCCACCATCAGTGAATAAGTGTTCCTATCTCTCCACATCCTCTCCAACACTTGTAGTTCTCTGTGTTTTTAATAGTGGCTATTCTGATAGGTGCGAAATGATATCTCATTGTAGTTTTGATTTGCATTTCCCTAATCATTAGTGATGTTGAGCATTTCTTCATGTGTTTTTTTTGCCGTTTGTATTTCTTCTTTGGACAAATGTCTATTCAAGTCTTTTGCCCATTTTTCAATTGGGTCATTTGTCTTTTTATTGTTGAGTTGTAACATCTCTTTATGTATCCTGGATATTAAACCCTTATCAGATATGTGATTTCCAAATATTTTTTCCCATTGAGTTGGCTGCCTTTTCACCCTTTTGACAAAATACTGTGAGGTACAAAAGTGTTGAATTTTGGGGAGGTCCCATTTACCTATTTTTTCTTTTGTTGCACGTGCTTTGGGTATAAGGTCCAGGAAACCACCACTTATTACAAGATCTTGAAGATGTTTCCCTACATTTTCTTCTAGTAGTATTTTATATTTAGATCTTTTAGTAGTTTTTTATATTTAAATCTTTGATCCATTTTGAGTTGATTCTTGTATAGGGGATGAGATATGAATCCTCTTTCATGCTTTTGGTTATAGATATCCAGTGTCAGAACTGTAAGCTTTTGACCTAGTAAATCCCCACTGTAAAAGCAAACCCATTTCAGGTATATTGTTTCTAGCAGCTTTTAGCAAACTAAAACAATCATTCAGGGAGAGAAGGTAGAATGAACGAGTAGAGGATTGAAGCCAGAGCCCTAAGGAATACATCCATTTAGCAATGATGGGGAAGAAGAGAATCTAGAGAAAGAGACAGGGAAGGGGTTCTCCTTGAATTATTCTTATGTTTCCCCAACATAAAAATTTAGACTAGGAGTTTAAAAATCCTGAGGGAATGAGATGGTGAGAGCACACATAGCTGTGGGGTGGGAACTTTATTAGAGGCTCCTCTAAGAGCAGAAATTCCTTTCCAAGTCAGAGTGGGCCCACCATGGAAATGTCCTCTGGCAGCCTGGTAATCCACCCAACCTTGGATAATAGTGGTAATCTATCCCTTTCCTTACATGCTTTCTGCTTAAGTTTATAAACATTCATGCAATGTTTAAGTTAGTCTCTGAAGGCTGCATTTCCAAAGAAATCCACATCATAAATGTTTTTGATGGTTTTATAGTTCACTTTTATACAACTTTCAGGAATAGCTGTTTATTTTCTATTTCTGACCTCTAGTCCTGCAGTATTTATTCAGTACTGACCTGGAAACATACCTTGCAGTAGATTTCTGAATTTTTGACCCATTTAGTTGAATTGGTTCATTTAATTAAAATGCTTTTTTAAACAATGGTTTCTTATTCCACCTTTGTAATGCTGTAGAGCTCAAAAATTTGTGTACCAAGAATTATGTTTTATTTAAAGGATATCCCCCAAAACCTTCTTTAGTGTTTATGGTGTTACAAAAATGGACATCAATTCCCAATTGGGCTATATCCAAATTTCAATATATAGATGACTATTTATACTGCCTTTCAAATTCTTGTGGAAGAAAATTTATAATTTCGTCTCTCCTTCCCCTTTAATAACTTGTTTTAATATCTAATAGTTAACATGATCAGGTGATTTTTTTTTCCCCTCATGACCCATTTATACTCTTCTATTTCTTTATGTGTTGAAAGATAATGCATCACTCATAGTACAAATCAGTGATAGTAATAAAACCAAGTTTCCCAAAGAAAAATACACATTTGCCATTCTTCATGAGACAGGCATTATTTTATTTCAGAATGAAGACAATGTTTAAAAACTAATACTTGTACACGCTTGTAGAAAATTCAAATGACAACATACGTGTCCCAGTATGGCAAGAAGTTGTGTAAAAGCTACAGCTTCCTGCCGAACTGAAGTGGATACTTCAGACCAAAGAAAGACTTGGACAAATCCAGCTTGGCGAGTAATGAGCATTTATTTAGGGGTTTTACATAAGGTACTCATCCTTGGCGGTGGAAAAGAGACATTTTCTTAGCTCAATTATCCGCACCCACTGCAAAATGAGAGAGGTATTTTAGAATGCATGTCCACATGCAGATGAGGAAGGCATGTGAGGGACAGCAGGACTTATAAAAAATGCAGTGTAACAAGGTTTACTGATCAGTCACCAGTTCACAACCAGCTTGCCTTTTAATTATTTAGGAATGGAATGTTGCTGCGACTGGAAGAGTTGGGGGAGAAAATGCAAAGTCATATGTGCCACAATATGTAAAATGAAAAGATCACCTTCTGCTCACCCTCCCCCAACCTTCACAATCCTGCTCTTCAAAGTAACCATTGTTAATAAATTAGTACCTTATCCTTCCAGGCCTTTTTCTATATAATTAGGTAAGAATATAAGTAAACAAACAAGTAAAAAAAAAAAAAAAGAAAGAAAAAAGAAAGTTGCATATTAGTAATATGACAGTATGGTTTCCATTATGATTTTTTTTCTTTAACTCTTCTTAGAGTTTTGGCTACCTAGCGTAAATACCATGAAGAAAATTTAATCATACGGTTGTGCCTCATTTAAACATTACATATATACTTTTAAAATTGTCAGACTTAATTTGCAAGGGTTTTGGTATAACCATGGAAAACTATTTGACAGTATCTACTAAGCACACACCACCTAGAAGTTCCCCACCTGGATATATGTCCAATAGAAATGTGTGCTTATGTCCACCAAAAGACAAGTATTAGAATGTTTATAATGGTTCCAAATATCCAAATATCCTTCAATAGTAGAAACCCAAATATGTAAAACCCAAATATCCTTCAATAGTAGAATGGATAAAGAAACTGGTATAGTCATACAAAGCAGTAATATACTATAATAAAAAAAAGACTGAGCTTTTGGATCATATTGAATAAAAGAAGTGAGACTCAAAAGAGTACATATATTAGATTCTGTTTATATGAAGTTCAAAAACATACAAAAGTGATCTGTGGGAATAGAGGTAAAAATAGTGGCTTACCTTTCGGGGATTTTTGACTGGATAAGTGTAGGAGGGAACATTCTATAGTGCTGGATATATTCCATAACTAGATCTGATGGTGGTAACATGGATATATATATGCAAATATTAATTGAACTGAGCACTTAAGATTTTTCTGTTTTACTATATGCATGCTATACTCATACTCATCACTTTCTACCTCCATTATACCTGAAACTTAGCCTGAAGACTCATGTATTCTTCCAGGCAGGTGGCTCCCTTCTTTCACATATTCTAGGCAAAGGCTTTTTTATTAATTTATGCTTTGTTCCATCACTCAGTACTCTTCTATTCCTCTTTCCCCTTCCAGGTATTTATACTAAATTAAAATTTAAAAAAATTATGATTGGGTGTGGATGTAGCTCAGTGGTTGAATACCTGCCTCCCATGTACGAGGTCCCAGGTTCAATTCCTGACCTTCTGAAAAAAAAAGGAATAAAACACTCCAGTTCCTCTCAGATGTCCAATTCAATTGTGACTGAAATGGCAATAAATTTTTTAAAAAACCTAACATTTTTTTAAAAAAGAAGTATATATGATGATAGTTTCCCTATTAAAAAATGTTGGAGTTCAATTCCAACTAAGATTCTTGAATGTTCTCATTTCTATTGTTTCTCAGTTTCCTGGTATAAGTATAGTTATGTCTCCCAAATGAGAATTTAGTTCAGGTTATAGTCTAATATGTGTGGATTTACAGTTGTATACCCTTTCATAACTGAGGAAATTTGGATATGGGGTTTCTTTTTGGAGTGATGAAAATTGTTTTGGTTTGCCAAAGGGGTGCCAATGCAAAGTATCATAAATTTGTTGGCTTTTTATTTTTTAAAGATACTTAGATTATACAAATAATACATAGAAAATGTAGGGGATTCCCATATGCCCTACTCCCTACCTCTCCCACACTTTCCTACATTAGCAGCATCCTTCATTAGTGTGGTACATTTGTTATAACTGATGAAGATGTTTTGGAGCATTGCCAATAAGTGTGGATTATAGTTTACATTATAGTTTAAACTCTCTCCCACACAATTTTGTAAGTTATGACAAGATATATAATGGCCTGTATCTGTCATTGCAGCATCATTCAGGACAATTTCAGTGTCCCCAAAATTCCCCCCATATTACACCTATTTTTCCCCCTCACCCTCTCCTCAGAAACTCCTGTGGCCACTGCCTCCACATTAATGATACAAGTTCTTCCATTGCTAGAATAACTTAAAGTCTATAGTAGAGTAATAGTAAGTCTACTCTAGTCCATTGTTCAGTCTCCAGTCCTGAGGATTTTGGGATGGTGATGCCCACTCCACTGTTGGCTTTTATAATGAGGATTTATTTGGGGTAAAAGCTTATAGTTCCAAGGCAATGAAAAGTCTAACTTAAGGCACCATAAGAGGTGCTTTCCTACTAAAGTCAGCTACTGTTGATCTTGGTTGTTGCCATGTGGTGAAAGCAAGATGGCAGGCTATCTCTGTCTGGTCTCATCTTCCCCTCTGGGCTTTCTCTTTGTGGCTCAGCTGCTCAGCTTTCTTCCAGCTTCCAGCTGCAAGCTGGCACAGGGCTTGTATCTTTGGGCTTCCTATATCAGGAATATAGGGCTTCCTATATTCCTTTCTGGGGCTTGGCTGGGCCGCTTTCTTCCCATTTCGGCTGTAAGCTATCAGGCAAATGGCTCATCTCTCCCTGGGACTTCTTGTTTAAGCCTTATCACATGGCAAGATAAAAAATGGTAGAGCTCTCTCTCTTGTGTCTCCGAGTAAGCGTTCATTTGTAGCAGGTCCAGCAAGGGGGCGGGGACTCTACCTGAGTCACATACTGACATAGTCCAATATAAAGCACTACAGCAATTTTATCCAGTAATCTAATCAAAGGTCCCTTAACTGAATTTAATACAATAAAAGGATATCACACCCAGAAATAGATTAGTTTACAAACAATATTTTCTCTTTTGGAGATTCAAAAAATAATTACAAACTGTCACCAAAAAGTTTGAAATTATACAGTGGTGATGGTTGCACAATTCTGTGAATACACTAAAAACTACTGAGTTGTGTACTTTTATTGTGAATTTTATGGTATGTGAGTTATATCTCAATAGAGCTGTTATTGAAAAAAGAGCTCTTGGAAATTAAGGATATCCTTGAGAAAATAAAACATTCAACTACAAGTTTAACTGTAAATAAGAAAATCTAAAGTCTCCTAAAAAAGTAAGGCAGAAAATATGAGAGAAAAGCTATGGTATACAGAGCCAACTCAGGAGTTCAAGCACATTTAGAAGTTTCAGAAAGAAAGAGAAAGGAAAGGATAGGAAATTATCAAAGAAATAATGTGAGATTTTAACAGATATAAAGAAAGACATATTCAGATTGAATAGCCTTACTCAGAAGCTAGCAGAATGAATAAAAAACCTCTTGTGTAGACATAATCACTGTGAATGCCAAGCACAAGAGATAATCAGAAGATCCTAAAGGTCCAAAGACAAAAACCAAAAATTGAATCTACAAAGGAACACAAAAGGGACTAGCACACATCCAGAATACAATGAAACCATGAATTATTTTCAACTTAGAATTCTATACCCAGATAAACTATCATTAAACTGTGGTAAGTAAAAACCTTTTCAGACATAAGAGAACTTTTCTTTCTACACAGCATTTCTCAGAAAATTATTTGAGGATGTCTAGCAAAACCAGGAAGTATACCAAGAAAGAGTAAAAGCAGAGATTCAAGAGAATGGTGATTCAATGGAAGAGGTCAGGAAAAGGGAATTTCAGGCTGATCACTGTACAGAAAGGCTTAGAGAGTAATCTGAGCTTAATGGAACAAGAGAATGAAGAGATTTGGGTGTGAGGTATCTAGGGAGGACAACAAAGAGCATGGGTTCCGAAGATAAGACTATATTTGAGATTAGAGTAGTTTAAGGCTTACTTAAGACAGATAATGGGGGGAATAATCCAAGCTATACACAGAAAGAAATATAATCATAGCCCATAGTTGGATCTATTGTGAATAGGTATACAGTTCTTAATGATGTAAGCCCATTGATTGATTTTGAACTTTTAGAATCAAACTATAGAAAAAGCACATAAAACTAAATTATGGTGACAGGAGAAGATATAAATGTTCTCAGTCTTGACCAGGTAAATGTAAAAATGCCGATGATTTGAAACATGAAAGGGGCAAAGAAGACTTGTAAAGGGAAGGATAAAGGTTATCTCCCTTATATCTTCTTAGAATATGAATATCTGCAGGATACTATTTGTAGTTGATGAAACTTATAAAAAAGTTTAAAATATATAATGTAAGTGACAAAGATAGCCAACAGATTGGTGGGAAAGTGTTGAGTCTCTTGTCTGCTTGTGGACTATTTCACATTCTCTTTGTTATTGTTTGTTCCTACCCCTTATATTTCTTTCCATCCTTATGATGGAATCTCCTGAGGAGAGGATGTAAACAGTCTATCCTCTTGAGCCTTTTGTACAGTATTTATAAAAGCCCCAAACCATCTTTCATACACACGAGTCTGGTTCCCTTACATTAATTGTTGAATTAACATTACAAGATTTCTGTTATGATGCTGCCTGCCGCACTAAAGTTTAATTTTAGTGAAGGTGCCGTCTTTGTCTATATATTAGTATGGATATTTTTGCTATAATATCTATGCATTCCTAGAAACTTGTCTTTTTCAACATCACATATTAGATATCAGGGCTCATGGTTAAAAAAAAAAAACAAAACTCTACAAGAAGACCATTCAAAATTGATGTCACCTTATAATCACTGTACCAACAAAAACAAGAATCCTACTAAAAATACTAGCATGGTCAAAAACACACTCTGAATTCCTATAAATAAAGAAATGTTACAGCAAAGATAGCATTTTGTGAGAATAGAAGAGTTTAAGATAGTTTGCTGAAGGGGGTAGAAAAGAGGTTTAGTTTGCCTAGTTATGGGGGCAAGGAGATTGAGGGAGAATCAAACAAATACAGCCTGTGCCCAAATAGAGCCAAGAGCAAGAACTAGGGATGAATGGATACTCAAGTTCTTGTGACTTGCAGTAATCAGCTATGTTCCTTTACTTTGTGTTCAGCTGTTGTTATTTGGTGGCAAAAAATTATGATAAAATTCACAAAAGAATTGATACAACTTCTGTGTAATGCTAATTGTGTCTGAGCTTAGTCGTGACAGAAACCAAAGTTTTAGCAGAACATATTTTATATTTTAATATTTTAGAAATCCTGCCTTTATTATTTTAGAGAAATGATCAAAAAAGAGAAAAGTGAAATGCTGCTATTTGGTTCCTAGGAATGCAAATCTTAAAGCACATAACTAAGTCTGTTCATTCAGATTTTACACACTGGATTTTCACTCATGGTTTCAGGAATATGATAAATGAAAACTATGCAATGACTATATTATTCCTTATATCATGAGTTTTTTTTTTTTTAATAATTTGCTAGCTAAATATGCTATTTTAAACAAAATTTCTACTTGTGTTTGCTGCCTTTCATTCATGCACACTTTTGAGATTGAAATCAACCCTAGCACTGATAAACTACTCTTTATTTTAAGAATGCCAACAAAGAATCATATATGTGTAGATATTTTAAAAATATTTTAGTAAGCCACAAAACAGGTTGACAAAGTTATACTTTAGTATATGTGGTAATGGAATAATAGATTCCATAATGCATTTGAATCAAATTAAATTAATCACAGAGAATATTAAAATATATTAAAACATTTTATTTTTCAAATCTTTTCCCTATCCCCCAAGAGAGAATTATATTTTAATACAGAGTTGAAGAAAATGTACAAAAGTTAATGACTGATAATGTTTTATGTTTTTCTCTTAGCTTAATTTAAACCAGAAGCCTTTTTCTCTTTCTTAAAAACCAAATAAAAGAACAAGAAAGCCCAATAGCCTTTCTTTCTTGAAAAACCACTTTTCATATTTCCAAAATTTGCTATGTATTATGCAGTCCTGATATAAAATAACCTTTGTTTTTATTGCTTTTAAAAATGTGTTGCAAAGTCTTCTTTTCCCTCTACCCACAGCACTCAAGACCAGTCTTCAGACATATGTGTCACCTAGACATAAAGGAAAGATTCATTTTTTTAAGGAAGTGTTTTTAATAAAATAAAATTACAAAAAAAAGTAAAGACTCCTACCCCTTTGTGTGCCCCACTCTGCTCCTATCTATCCCACTGCTGCCCCCGTTTCTGGGGGTACACTGGGAGGCTTCCCTTCTCTTTGAAGCTTGATGACTTTGTTTTTGTAGCTGGTGCTCTCGTGTTCCTTCTGGTGTCATTTCCCGTCCATATGCCGCTACCTGGTCCCCCCAGTGTTATCACTAGATCCGATTTGTAACCTACTGAGAGGACAGAGAGAAATAAGTGTCCTCTCCCCGCTTCTGCCTTGTGGTCTCTCTGTGCCTCTCTTCAGTCTCTTGTCTCTTCACCCTTGCCCCTCTCCCATGGGCTCTGATGAAAAATTGCTGACTGTAGCTTTGAAAGGTTAGCTCTGAGAACCATTGATTTCACTTCTAGGAAAATAAAACCCATTGATTACTTAAAAAAAAAATCTACCATATAAATGTACCTGACTAGTCTTTTTTTTTTTTTGTTATGTGAGGTATGAAGAAGTATTCTGTCCATTAGTTTTCAACACCTGGTTGCTTGCTGATTTAGTTGATAGGAGCTAAGTTATAAGAGTTACTCAAGTTGTTGGCATCACTACAGCATTTTTGGTAGTCAATTAGTTGATTTCCATTTGTTTTCTATAAGGTTGTGATTAAGCTTAAAAGTTTGAAAATGTCATTGGATCATATTTTAAAGCATCCATGTTAAGCACTCTTTTATTTAAAATCCAATTAGCATGTTAAATTTTAGAAAACAAACCTGCTTTCATGACTTATAGCTAATGAAGGACCAGAAGAGAGCAGCAGTGGTGGATGAATGAATGCTAAATTCAAATGTAGTTTGCATTTCTTCTATGAAATAAATGCACACACTCATTCCTTTAGATCATATGCTTTATAAGGAAAGGTGCCATTATATAAATAGGTTGACTGAATCTGAGTCTTAGCTAGGAAATGCTAACAGGATAAAGTTCAACTATGTTTTTTGAATTTGAAGTTGAAGACACTGTTATCTTTAAAATGAACGCCAGTATCTTCCTTTTACAATAGGAATCTAAACTGACCCTCTGATGACTGTCTCTGATGTTTTCCATTTCCTATAGTCTTTCTAAAGGATAGTTATGTTATGAATGAATTATATAATTTAAACCCAATTCCTCTTCCTTTAGGTGAGTAGATGAGGTTGGAGAGGTAGTTTTCACATCATATTAGGCTTCCATGTTCTCAAAACACTTTATATTTTTCCTCAGCAGTACTTATCACAATCATGATTAAGTAATTATTAGCTAATTAGGAAAGCATCAGGCGTCTTTGTATTCTTTATTTGTTGGTCATGAAGATAGGAATTTTTGTCTGCTTTGTTTATATATTTAATCCTAGCAACAAGAAGAGTGCCTAGCACAGAAATATATGTTGAATCAATGGATTAATAAATATTAATAAGAACTATAACTCAATAACAACAACAAAAAAAACAAAGAGCAAAAGTTTTGAATAAATGCTTCACAAAAAAGATATAGGGATGGCAAATAAGCACATGAAAAGATGCTCAACATCATTAGTCATTAGAAAAATGCACATTAAACCACAATGAGAAGGGAGCAGATGTAGCTCAGTGGTTGAGCACCTACTTCCCATGTACGTGGTTCTGGGTTCAATACCCAGTACCTCCTAAAAAATAAAAATAAAAAAACCCACAATGAGACACCACTGCACACCTATTAAATAGTTAAAATTACTGACAGTACTAAGTACTGATGGCAGTGTGAGGCAACTGGAAATCTCATATGTTGCTGATGGAAATTCAAAATGGAAAAGCCATGGGAAGCGGCTGTGGCTCAATCAGTAGGGCTCCCGTTTACCATATGGGAGGCCCCGGGTTCGGTTCCCGGGGCCTCCTGGTGAAGGCAAGCCCGCCCGTGCGGCGTGGTTAGCTGACCCAGCGAGCACAAGCAGCAAGGAGGGGATAAAAGAATAAATAAAAATAAAAAAATCTTAAAAAAAAAAACAAAATGGAAAAGCCACTTTGGAAATCAATTTGGTAGTTTTTTTTAGAAAGTTAAACATACACTTAGCATATGTAGCCGTCTGGCAATTTGATGTAATTATGAATTCCAAAAATATAATTGGATCATGCATGTAACTGATCTGTTAATCTGGGCATGATTAAGTTATGATTAGGGCGTTGACTGGGCCATGTCAGTAGGGCGTTGAGCTCCACTCCTTGGTGGGTGGGGGAATTGAATATAAAAGGCAAGGCAAAGGACACAGGAGGCGGTTTTTGAGAACAGTTTTGATGTTGGAGAGAAGGCCCCAGAAGAGAAGCCAGCCGTTCGCCTGATCGTCTATAGCTGACCTTGTGGAAGAAACAGGATCTAAGCCCAGAGAGAAATGCAGCCCCGGGAAGAGAGGAACCCAAGAAACCTGAACCCTGGCAAACGTCGGCAGCTGTCTTGCTCCAATACGTGGCAATGGACTTTGGTGAGAGAAGAAACTTACCTCTTCATGGCCTGGTATCTGTGGACTTCTACCCCAAATAAATACCCTTTATAAAGACCAACCCATTTTTGGTATTTCACATTAGCACCCCTTTGACTGACTAATACAGCATACAAAACCACTGCCAGAAGTTTACCCAAGAAAAACAAAAACATATATACTTACACCCACATACACATCTGTACATGAATGTCTGTGGAGGCTTTATTAATAATTTATAAAATTTGGGGAAAAAGCAAATGGTCAATAATTGGTAAACAGATAAATAAATGGCTAAATAAACTATGGTACAGATATACAATGAAATATTCAATAAAAAAGGAACAAACTACAGATACAAGCAATAGCATGGATTAATCTCAAATGCATTGTGCTCAGTGAAAGAAGTCAGACTCAAAAGACTACAAACTGTATGATTACATTTCTGTGACATTCTGGAAAGGCAAATCCATGGGGACAGAAATCAGATAAACACAGATAAACGTTTACCAAGGGCTGGGGGTGGGGGGAGAAGACTGACTACAAAGAGGGTCAGGAGAACTTTTTGAGTGATAGAAATGTTCGATGTCTTGATTTTGATTGTGGTTACCAAACTATGTGCATTTGTCAAAATTCATTCACACCAAAAAAGGGTGAATTTTGCTGTATATTAATTATGCCTTAATATATCTAACCTCAACCAATCAAACAAAAAAGTTGATAAGGCTCTTCTCCATTAGTACTTGAATAAGAAAATGTAAGCTTATTTAAGTAAGCTGCTTTAAGAATGAGGATTGAGCCCATGTTTTACCAAGGGACCAAAGAAGGTAATGAGGCTCACCTCCCTCCTTATCCTTTCTACTATTCTTTGTCTTTAGATGTCCACCCAGATATACTTAATTTCTTCAAAAAAACTTATAAGATAAATAATGTTACAGGATTATACGTTTCTTATTTTTATGTCTTATGATTAACAAAAACCATTTATTAAGTAATATCTGCCTTTAACACTGTGTAAGATAGGAGTTCCTAACCAGGGGTCCATGGACCCCCAAGGGTCTATGGAAAGATTTCTGGAGGCCCCTGAGCTTGAATTGAAAATTCAAAAAACCATTCTTGTGGGGATGTATTGGTACGGGTGTAATATATTCATTAAATAATACACAGTATAATGTGGACTTAGTAAGGGGTATGTGGTTTTTCACCTGACTGGCAAAGGGGTCCATGGAACAAAAAATATTAAGAACCCCTGATGTGAGACATTAAGCAATTAGTGTCCTCAAGTGGGGTTAATAGATGCAGCAGTTGCAACAAGAATCAGAAGAGGGCCATGTTTGGGAAAATACTGTGTAAATTATGAAGTGTTAAACAAATGAAGGTGGTTTCTCTGTCAATTATTAACAAATCTGGGTATAACAAACAAACAAACAAACTTGGATTTCAGGTATAGGAGACCAGCCTGGCATGTGCATGAGTGAGACATGTGGGAAAAGATTTACTTAACTTGCATTTAACATGTGTTTGTGTTTGGCCCTAATGCCTTTCTTTTGCCCAATGAGAAGAATCTGTCATATTCAAGAGCTTTGTGCATAGTACTGGTGAATGCAGGAATGAACTTTGACAAATAGGAGAGTAGGAAATGATTCATCCAAGGACTGCCATAGGCAAAAAAGTTGGACTTCGAGGCTCTGAAGGAGCAAATCTTCAACAGTTTTGTGTGTGTGTGTGGGGGTGCAGATACAATTTCCAATCTTTTATAAGATGGATTCTCTTGGTCTAAATCTGGTGACCATTGTAATAAATGTGCTCCGTTACCCATACCAAACCCTTTCTTCTGATATCTTTTCAGTGTTTTTGCCACCCCAGTTCTCCAAACATTTTTGTTCCATGGAGCAGTCATCTTATTTTTCCTCATGAATATTTTATTGAACCCGCTGATATCAATGCTAAAATTTTAGCTATAGACATAACAGATTTATCTTCTATTATGTGATTAGAAATCTTGCCTTTTCGCCTCTTAGATTGCTTGTCATATGTCTTGGAGAGATACTGCATATTGAGCTCAACAGAAATTATTTATTTGTATGACTTTATTTGAAAATTTATTTAAAGAGCATTACAAAACTATAAAATGAATTCTACTAGCAATATGACCTTGGCCAGATCACTTAACATCTGTTTGCTTACTTGCACTTTACAAGTATTATCATCAACTTTGCTTTTCTCATCAAGTTGCTCTAAGAATCACAATAGCTTAGGAAAGCTTGCAGTCAACTCTGAAGTTCTGTGCAAATGTAAGTCAGTGAGTATTATTACTCATTATTTTTACCACTCCCAGAAGAGGGTACACTGATGGACTATTATGTTTTTCAGGGAGAGTCACTCCGGGGCAGCTCACATCATATATTCAGCTCTTCAGGAACAATTTCAAAGCTCTAGTGAATCACTGTGGCCTCCTACAGCTTGGGCTGGCCACAGTTCAAACTCTGAAACACCCGCAGACTGCCAAATGGGACAACTTTCTGGCTTTTGAAAGGCTTCTTCTCCAGGTATGTTGGGTTATTAATGGTTAAAGTTTTGACTTCCATGGAAAAACTTTGATGTATATTATAGTAATAAATTGTATTATTGACATGTGCCATGAGTCATTGCCTAAAGTTAAAATTCAAGTAGAATCCTTTTTCTACACTTGGTTTTTTGTTTTGTTTTGTTTGGTTTGGTTATGACAGTGACAGCTTTGGCTTCTCACTCAATACTAAGGATGTGTTTTCAAGCATTTGGCTAACCTTCGAAAACTTCCTTTCAGTTTTATGCCATATGGGCCTTTCGTTATCTTTATGCCATCTTTATCTGTTTCATTCTTGCTACCTTTCCTGGAATACTACAGCTATTTCCGTTTCTTCCGGTACTACCTAGTTGCTAAACCTTAAACAAAAAATAGTTTGTGGCTTAAAATAAAATAAAAGATGAAGGGAAGTGAACTTCGTTTGTAATTTTTATCAAGAGACTTGTATGTGGGATAGGATCCTTTCATGATTGATGAAATACTTTTTTGTGTGAAACTTTTAAAAAAAATATATAGTTAAAAAAAGTATAATAGTTAAAGTGCAAATTTTATTATATATGTTACCACAGTTAATTAAGAAAAACCTCAGGAGGAAAATTATAAAATATTTCAAACTTACATAAAATAATATGGCCAATAGATTTATTTTAAATATTTTAAATATTTATTTTAGATTCCTTTTACTAAAGAAATAAATCTAGAGATATAATTGAAGTGTCCTTGGTATTCTACCCTTACCTGATCTGATTCTCCTTTTACTTGCCCCAGAGGTAATCACAAACTTGATTCCTTGTTTTTATATTTTTATTAATATTTATTTTTCCATAAATAATACAAAGTATTATACTATGGGTTTTACTTTTTATGTAAAGGAAGACATTCTGTAAATATCCCTAAACAACTTACTTTTTCTTCACAATATTCTAGTTTTGACAATCCAATTTCATGTGTATAGATCTATTTCATTCATTTAAATCATTCCATACTATTTGATCATATGAATATATAGCAATTTATTCATGCAATCCATATTGACGTCTAGTTAGTTTTTTTTTTTTTTTATATGTATGTATGTGTGAATGTGATTAGAAAAGTTTTTCATTCCAATTAATTTCATTAAATATCCTGGACTATGTCTTCTAGTATACATGTGAAAGAGTTTCTCTAGGGTATATACCTTGAAGAGGATTATTAGGTTGTTGGCTATTCATATTTTTGAGTTTACTAAGTATAACTAAATTGATCACCAATGAATCAATCTAGTTGATGCTTCTGTAAGTAATGGATGATGGTTTTGTTTTCCAGTATTCTTTCTGGAACTCAGTATAATCAAACTTAAACAATTTTTGATAGTGACTTAATGTTATCTCTATAAATTTGCTATACTCTGACTATTGATGAGGGTGAGCATCCTTTATTGCATTTATTAGCTATGAATTGCTCATTCTTACCCTTTTTTTTTTTTTTTAAATCTTTTGGGTAACAGAAAAACTGTATGTATTCTAAGAAATTTTTAAAAGTTATAACATGCAAATACTTCTCTAAGACTGTGGTTTGTCATTTAACTTTTTTTTTTTAATAATTATTTTTTTATTTTTTATTTTTTTTTTAAGATTTTTTATTTATTTATTCATTTATCCCCCCCTTGCTGCTTGTGCTCGCTGGGTCAGCTAACCACGCCATGCGGGCGGGCTTGCCTTCACCAGGCGGCCCCGGGAACCAAACCCGGGGCCTCCCATATGGTAAACGGGAGCCCTACTGATTGAGCCACAGCTGCTTCCCATGTCATTTAACTTTGATTACTGTATATTTGATTGTATAAAAAGTTTTAAGTTTTAATATGGTCAAGTTAAGCAATATTATCTTTATGGTCTGTGTATGTTAATGTTTTATATTAGTAATCCTTTTCTACCCCTATGTTCTAAATATATGGTACTTTATTTTCCACCAAAATTTCTTTTTGACATTTGTACTTTTAATCTAACCAGGATTTGTTTTTGTATATGATATGATTAGGGTCTAATTTTATTTTCTTCTATCTGGATAGCCTATACTCCCCACACCATGTATGGAATATTCCATTGTACTGTAGATTATTTATCCAACAGTTATTTTCTCTCTCTCTTATGTTGGCAGAGGATCAATTTTGTTCCACTGTTTGTTCCTCCCCCATATTATTCAGGCAAACATAATTAGTCTGTGACTACCTTGGTATTCTCTTTTCCCTACCTAGCTTCTCTAGCTTAGCAGTTCTAGCCAATGAGAGGCAAGAGGAAGTTTGGTAGAGGTGCTGCTAGGAAAGATTTTCTTGTGCCCTGATAGAAAGATACATAATAAAGAAAAAAGCTTCTTTGTCTGCCTCTTGCTATGGTTTTGACACTTTGAACATTTTGCAATAATGAAGGAGTTCTCTGATACCCCCAAAATGACAGAAAAGTATGAAGAACCTGAGTCTTTAATGATGATCTTGAGCCTTACCTCAAAATATTTTGTTTCTTGAGATTATAACTCTTCTCATTGTTTAAGCCATTTTAGTTGGTTTCCTGTTATTTGGAGCCAAAATTTATCCATATTTTCCCCATTGATATGTAAGATATCAAAATCACGTATAAAAATTGGGTTTATTTCTGTTTCTAGTCTGTCCAGTGGTCAGTTTGTCCATCACAGAATCAATACCACATTGTTTTAGTCAATATGTCCAGTTTTATGTTTTTCTCCATAAAGGAGGCTTATTACATTTATTCTTGGGTATTTTTAAGATTTTCATGCTATTGTGAATTGGCGTCTTTAAAATGAAATTTTCTAATTGTTCATTGCTGGTTACAGGAAGACTTTTCACTTTTGAATAGTGTTCTTGTGCCCAGCAATGTGACATTTTGTCACTTATATTTGTTTTTTAATTTTTCACTTTTATTCGTTTATTCTTTGGGGTTCCTATGTAGACAATAATATTATCTGTGAATAATGGCAAGTTTGTTTCTTCCTTTCCATATTTTGTACCACTTTCTTTTTTAGTGAACTGGCCAACCACACTAGGATACTTTTCACTAGAGGCGATGATAATAGGTATCATTGTCTTCTTATTCCTGATGGTAAAGAAAAAGTTCAAAAGTTTTACCATTATATATAATGTTTGCTGAGGTTTTGTTTTGTTTTGTTTTGCTTTCAATCAGTCTAATGAAGATTGTCCCTATTTTTAGTTTGATGAAGGTTTTTTTTTTTAATCACACCCAATTGTTGAATTTTATTTAATGCAAATTCTGAATTTTAAAAATAACCATGTAGTTTTTCTCCCTTAATCTGTTAGTATGGTGAATTGTATTTATAGTTTTTTTAGATGTTAAATAATCATTATTGCGTCCCTGGGATAAGTTCACCTTAGGCATACACATAGACAAATATTTCGGGATATGTTTGCTATTAGTAATATTTATTTTATTTAGGTATCTTCACTTATGCTCACAGTGAGATTAGCCGATATTTTTTCTTTATTGAGCTGCCATTGTCTGTATTTTTGGTACAAAAGTTATAGTAGTTTCATAAAATCAGTTAGCATTAATTCCCTTTTTTCTATTTTCTGAAACTATAAGTATAAGAAAGGAATTATCAGTTGCTTAAAAGTAAAATGTCTGAAAAATCATCTGGGCCTGTAATTTTGGTCTATTGATTGGATGTTTTTAAGTTTATTGGCCTAAATTTATTCATAGAACCCTCTTAAAAATTTAAAATCTCCTCTGTATGTGTAGTTATATTCCTTTTTTCATATCTAGCATTTTTCATTGTGGTCACTCTCTTTTTGATATTGATCAGTTTGAGCAGAATTTTGCCCTTTTGTTAGTTGCTCCAGAGAATCAGTTTTAGTTTTTCTGTTTTTTGCTCTCTTGTTTTCTTTGTATTATATTTCATCAATTTCTGGTCCTATCTTTTCTGTTTCCTTTCAGTTTTGTTCTTTGGTTTTACTCTGTTTTTTTTTTTTTTTTTTTCTAATTACTTATTTCCAAATTTATGTTAATTAAGATAATGAATTTCCCTTTAAATACTGCTAAATCTTATTACAAATTTTTATATTTAGTATTTTTTGTTATTCAGTTATAATTTTTTCACAAATTCTATTATGATTTTTCCTTTGGTTTATTGATTATTTAGATCACAGAATATTTGTTTAGTTTATAAATGTTTGGAACCTTTTTTAAAACAATTTTTAAGGTTTGTTATTGATTATCAGATTGTGGCTTGAGAGTATTTTTTTTTTTTTTTTACTGGGAGGTCCCAGGGATCGAACCCGGGTCTCTCCATATGGGAGACAGACGCCCAACCAGTTGAGCCACATCCGACCCCAAGAGTATATTTTTAATGATTCAGCTTCCTTAGTTATAGGACTTCTTTTGTATATGGTTAATTTTTAAAATTTATTTTGTATTAGAGAATTTGTAGGTTTACAGAAAAATCATGCAGAAAATAGAGTTTTCATATAATTCCCCTCACATGCAGTTTTCCCAATTATTAACACTTTGCATTAGTGTGGTAACTTTGTTACAATTGCTGAAACAATAGTATTATAATTATAGTGTGAACCATAGTCCTTAGTTTACATTAGTGTTCACTGTTTGTATTGTGCAGTCCTATGGCTTTTTTTTTTTTTTTAAACCAATCAATTTTATTGATACATATTAATAAAGCATAAAATTTATTCAAAGTGTACAATCAATGGTATTTGGTATAAACACATACTTGTGCATTCGTCACTTCAATCATTAAAGCATT
This sequence comes from Tolypeutes matacus, assembly GCA_026826555.1. Classification (NCBI taxonomy): domain Eukaryota; kingdom Metazoa; phylum Chordata; class Mammalia; order Cingulata; family Chlamyphoridae; genus Tolypeutes; species Tolypeutes matacus. The sequence goes on along the minus strand of JAKSZT010038599.1, from coordinate 21,769,757 downwards.
TTCATTATTTCAATAATAATAATAAAAAACAAACAAGAAAATTCCTCACCTCTCAATCTCTTTGTTTTCCCTGCTGTACATAGCTGCAATTTCTGGCTATTCTTGTACAATTATTTATTTATTAAGCAGTTTTATTGTGATATATTCACATCCCATATGAACTACCCGAAGTGTATAATCAATGGCTTTTTTTAAAAGCTGTTAAAAAGTCTTTTATTGTAAAATTTATAGAAAAATAGATTGAAAGAAAATACAAATTTTAAAAGACAGTGCAAGGCCAGGTTAGATTTAATATAATCAATTATAAAAAAGAGATAGCATTGCAACAAACATTTATAAATATAAATAATTATTCAAAAATAATAGAAATTAATTATAACATAATTCTTATTTTTATATTGCAGCTCTAACTATTGGACATAATAATCTCTAAGAATGAAATAAATTATTGGTTTTGTTATTTAATTTCCATTTAGACCATAATTCTTTCCAAAGAATCAAATTCCTATTTGGGAATTCTTCACATTTTATTGGAATGAATTACAGCAGATAACAATTTGCCCAACTCATAATTTTATGAGGCAGAAAAACTAAAAATCTTGTTCAATAGTAGTCATGCCAAATCATTATTGATCTGGATAGATTATTTTAACTAAGGAGTATGAATAAGAAAGTGTTAAAGAAAAATGAAGTTTCCGAAAATATTTCTTCTCCAGCCCTCCTAAAGTAAAAGCAAGTGTTTATTTCGTATGAAAAAAATTACAGAATACTGATCATAGGAACAATTTGCCAGTTGCACTGATTACTTACTGTTCATATACTATAATGTTGTTATTTTACATTTATCTGGTCTGCTGCAGTTCTTTTTTGGTTACTGTTTGCATGGAATACTTTTTTAAGCCTTTCATTTTTAACCTAGTAGTGTCCTTATGTCTGAGGTGGATCTCTTGTAGACAACATATAGGCTCATGTTTTTTAATCCATTCTATCAGTCTATGTCTTTTGATTGGGGAGTTCAATCCATTAACATTCAATGTTATTACTGTAAAGGCATTACTTACTTCATCCATTTTATCCTTTGGCTCTCTGTTGTTATATCGTTCTATTGTTTGTCTGTCTTATCCTTTAGTTTACCCTTCCTAATAATCTTTATTTCTAACCTCTTCTCTAAATCTCTTGCCCTTGTTTTTTCCTTTCAGGCTGCAGCACCTTCTTTAGTATCTCCTGCAAATCTGGTCTTTTGGTAACATACTCTGTTGGTTTTTGTTTGTCTGTGAAGACTTTGAACTTACCCTCATTTTTGACGGACAGCATGCTGGATACAGAAATCTTGGCTGACAGTTTTTCTCTTTCAGTATCTTAAATATATCATACCACTTTCTTCTCTCCTCCATGGTTTCTGATGAGAGGTCAGCACATAATCTTATTGAGTTTCCCTTTCCAAGGAGGTGTTTCAGTCTTGGCTTTCGTCTTTTTCCCTGTTGAATCTCCAGATCGGAGATTCAAAGCAGGCTCTGCTGTCCAAATTTACTGAAGAAAAGCACCCTGACCTCCCCTTTCTTTTCCTTTGAAAAAGTTGGCAGGGAGGAAGATGTTTGCTCCCCTCTTAGTCAGCTGCAGTGAGCCAGGTGTTTTACCCCAGCTTAATATCTTGGGGATGGGGGAGGGGAGCCTCTCCTGGCCTCCACAGGGGCTTGGTAACTCACGTTTGTCATTTCTGCTTCTTCATCTCTCTGTCCCTCACCTCCTGGGAGTTGTATAGCACTTTCTTGGTCTGTTCATCCCCAAAGCAGATCCCTCGGACAGTTTTTAGCTCTTTCTCTGTTTTTTTTTTTGTGAGAGTATTCAGCTCTGTTAGTCCGTCACCATCTTCCCACAATCCTCTCTATGGATTTTTAAACATATTTATTCTAGTAACATACATATAATATACATATAATCTGAGATTTTGCCTTTTATAATTATATATTCAAATATATAAGTCAGTGGCCTTAGTTACATTAACAAAGTTGTCCTACCATCACTGCCATCCATTACCAAAACTTTTCCATAAACCCAAACAGAAACTCTGTATCAATTAAGTATAAACTCCCTATTTCCTACCCCAACTCTGACCACTGAAAACCAGTTTTCTAGTTTCTGACTCTATGAATTTGCTTATTCTAATTTTTTCATATCAGTGAGATCATACAATATTTGTCCTTTTGTGTCTGGCTTATTTTTTTTTTTTTTAAAGATTTTAGCCTCCCATATGGTAAACGGGAACCCTACTGATTGAGCCACAGCCGCTTCCCCGGCTTATTTCACACAACATGATATCTTCAAATTTCATCCATGATATCGCATGGATCACATTTTTTTTAATGGTGGGATAATATTCCATTATATATATATACCATGTTTTGTTTATCCATTTGTCTGTTGATGAACACTTGGGTTGCTTCCCTCTTTTGGCAATTGTAAATAATGTCTCAAGGAACATCAGTATGCAAATATCTGTTTGAGTACCCTTCAATTCTTCTGGGTATATATCTAGAAGTGAGATTGCAGGTTCATATGGTAATTCTATACTTAACTTTCTGAGGAACTGTCAAACTGTCTTCCACAGGGACTATACCATTTTACATTCCCACCAACAACGAATGAGTCTTCATGTCTCCCTACATCTTCCTCAATATTTGTTGTTTTCTGTATTTTTAAATAGTGACCATTCTAGTGGGTGAATGGTATATCATTGGGTTTTGATTTGCATTTCCCTAATGGATATTGAGTACCTTTTCATGTGCTAGTTGGCCATTTGTATATCTTCTTTGAAGAAATATGTCTACTCAAATCTTTTACCCATTTTTAAATGGGATTGTTTGTCTTTTTGTTTCATATGTGGTTAATTTTTATAAACGTTCCATATGTGCTCGCAAGGAATGTTTATTCTCTTGTCTACAGACAATGACCTAAATTCCTTTGCTCATTTTAATAATTGAGTGTTTTAAAACCAAAGTTTCCTTAATTCTTAATCTTTTTCACTTATTAGCTTCTGACAGAGGTGTTTTTTATCCGTTACTCTGAATATTTATTTCTATATCTATATCTCTCTATCATCTTCTATCTACATCCATCTATATTTATATGTTCATGTATGTATGTATCTACCTACCTATCTAAACCATGAGTGCATACTAATATCACAATTATAATCCAATACTACAGGGTTCATTCTAGTTTTCTCAGTTTCCATATATTTAACTCCCTTCTCTAACAGTGAGAAACCTTAATTATTTGACTAATCTCCCCTGAATGTAAGCATTCTTGCATTACAGCTGTTGTCCCCTCTCATGGATATCCTTCTCATTTCACTAGGGCTCTGTCTTCCTGCTCTACCCCCACATTAATGTTCTCTTTCACTTCACACCAAGGTGCCCCTGCTGAAACCCTCTGACACGGATGCTCTCCTCACCCTGCTGAAGCTTGGATATCTTGCCATGTCATATACTTGCCTCTGCCTCATGCATGGGTGCCATCTTTACCCCTCTGTATTAGTCCACCAAAAGGGATGCTGATGCAAAGTATTAGAAATCTGTTGGCTTTTAAAAAGGGTATTTATTTGGTGTAAAAGCTTAGAGTTACAAGGCCCTAAAGAGTCCAACTCAAGGTTCCTTTCTCACCAAAGTCAGTTACCATGTGTTGAAGCAAGATGGTTGCTGATCCCTGCAAAGGTTCAGTCTTCCTCTTTCTCAGCTACAGGCTGGCATAGGCTTGTTTCTTTCTGTCATCTCTTCCCTGGGCCCCAGGATCAAAGTTCTCTCTCTGCTGTGTCTATTGAGCACTCTCTCTTCCCCACATCTTCTTCTGTGTGTCTTCTTGAGTGAGTGTCTTTCTATAAGCCCACTAAGGGTATGGAGACTCAACCCTGAGTCATGCCCTACTGATGTGGTCAAATCAAAACCTTAATCTTAACAGGTAATCTAATCAAAGACATCGCAGGTGAATCTAATGCAGTCAAAGGATATCATGCCCAGAGGAACAGACCAGCTGACAAACATAATCCTTATCTTTTTTGTGGTTCATAAATAATCTCAAACTGCCATACCCTCTCAGGATCAAGCACTCCATTCCGAGCCCTCATTGTCACTCCCATTGCACAGATGCCTTCCTCACTCTGCTTAGGCACTGATACCCCATGAGAGGCCACTGTCACTACCCTATTTTGACACCCTCACCACCTTACTCTGGCCCTGACACTGAACTAGATGGTTGCTGCCCCCAACCTCCATGTGGATTCTTGTCTGACAACCTATTTAGGGCTGCTGCCGTGCTCCTGCCAATACAGATTCCTTCTTCACCCCACTTGGGCCCTGGTGGCCGTGTGGACACCTTCCTCACCTTGCTCAGATTCTGATCTCCTGCATGAGATTGTTTTCTCCATCCCTCTGAGTTGCAATAGTGCATGTTAGGCCCTGCCACCGCCTGTGTTCAGATGCCCTCCTAACCCCACCTTGGCTCCAACATGCTGCACTGGGCTGCCATTGCTTCCCCCATGGCCACTCTCTTCACCCCCTTGGGCTTAGATAACCTGATCTAGACCACTGTTTGCTACTTCCATCCTTATCCCCTGCAACCTACCTTGTGGAAAGCCTTCTCATCTTGCTGTTGCCTACTGCTAGATATTCTCTAAGGTAAACCTCTAACTCCAAAATCTAACAAAAGTGTTTTTGAAAGAAAGCTTTAGAGCAGTTTCCTCCCAAGGATGATAATCTTTCAGAATCACGAGAAGTTTGTGAAAAAAAAACTTGACACAATATTAATTCTAAGCCATTGTATATTTATAATTAATTTTGGGAATCATTTGTTCCACATTAGACTGCCTCAGATGTGACTTGGTACTTGGTATGGTTCTTTCAGCAACTGGAAAAGAAATTAAAAGACTGGGAAAAACAAGTGAATATTTAAAATACTAAAACCCTACTTTTAACATAATCATACATCACGCTGGCTAACACTGTGTTCTTAGTTGTAGCTGTCCTTACAAGTTAGCATTTTAGCATAGGCAAACTTATAAACTGGCCATCATAATTGCCCTTTGTTTAGGAAAATGCTTATTTTATATAGTAAACACTCATCCATTAGTATAGCAAATCATAATATATGTTCAGCTGTCCGTTTTGCAGACTTCGATTTGAAAGACAAGCTAGAAAAACTTCTAGCTTTTCCTGAAGGGCTTGAGAGCCACTGGGATGCAAATCTCAGCCAGCATTGAGAGTTGTTTATTTCTTTGGAGACTCATTTCCACCACTCTCTACCAGCCCTCCATCAGTGAAACCTCAATGTTGACTTTATGGCCTAAGTAGCATTATAGACAACCTTGGTTATGAAAAAGAAATTGGACTTGGAAATCTCCTGCAATTAAAAATAGATTATTGGGGGGGGGCACTGGGAAGGGAGAAGGAGGAGTGTATATGTGGTGGATATGTTTGTAAATGTAATTAAGCAATTGAATTAATTAAAATTAATTTGAAAAACTGATTACTGCATTTCTTTTCCTTATTACCATCTCTTGCTTAGTGGTTGTGGTAATCTAACCACTAGTAAGCAATAGATCTGAGTACTATTCATGGAAGTTATGTTTGACCCAGCCTCCTGAAAATGACAAATTTAAGAATTCAAGTTAAAGAGATAACATGTTATATGTGCAAAAGAGTAACTTTCAGATTTGAGGAAAAATCTAGTATTTGTTGGCAGTGAGTACATTTTTAAAAAACAAAGGAGATAAAGTACCTTTGTGATTTCTTTTTATCTTCCTAACTCCAAGGTCTTTTAGGCATTTAGTACATGTGTACTAATTAATAAATAATTCTGTTTCTGTTTTAAATTTTAAAAAAGAACATGCTTAACCTGAACATGGATACATTTATGGTTCTATTAATGAATGTGTTTGCTTGTAAAATATGTGTGCTTTCTTCTAATCAAAGTACAAATTTCTTAATTTAGTGGTAGAGTATGAAAAATTCTTTTTTTTATAATGTTGTGAGGAAGTTTGACTTAGTTTCCTCATCTAAATAGAGAATAAGTTCCTACTTTCTAATATTACTGTCAGGATTGAATTAGATTATATGTATACATTACTTAGTACATTATTTGGCTCAATAAATAGTAGTTATTGCTATTTATTCCTTTGGTTGATGCAAAAATATTACAAATGCCAACTTATGTGAGGGATGCCTTTGGTATATTCTCACCTAGATTTTATTTCCCTAAATTAAAATGTGTTAAGGAACAATGAAACAGTGACTTAGGAAAATGTTCCTATATTTTATACTGTTTGATAACTGTCTTTGTTACAGCAGCCCCAGGAAACTATGTACCACAAACTGATGGCTTAAAAGAACAGACACTTATCTTAGTGTCTCACAGTTCTCAGGCCTAGAAGTTCTCAATCTGTAGGGGAGAATCCTTCCTTGCCTCTTCCTAGCTTCTCATGGCTTGCCGGCAAACCTTGGGCTTCAGTGTCTTCAGTTCTCCTATGTGTGTACCTTTTCACCTGGCATTCTCTCCTCCTGTGCCTCTGTTCCCCTTCTTCTAAGGACCCCAGCCATATTGGATTAGGGTCCACCCCAATCCAGTTTGGCTTCGTCTTAACTAACAGCATCTTCAAAGACCCTATTTCCAAATATGGTCACATTCACAAGACCAAGGGTTAAAACTTGAATGTGTCTTTTTGGGGGGACAAAATTCAACCCATATCAATAATGTTTAACAGTGTTTTCCTTAAATTCTGATGCTTCTTTAATATAAAGATGATATTTTATGCTGTCACGAAGAAAAATCTTTCATTGACCATAATTTATTGTGGTTGTAAAACAATAGCACACCATGTAGTGAAGGAAACAGCTGTGTTTATACTTCCTAAAAAGTACTTTATAAATATGTAAGTATCATCCAACTTCAGTTATTTCTTTAGGTGGAATATACATTTATAAGGTTTTTTTTTTTTTTTTGCATCTTGAAATCATTTTTATTTTCTTATCATTTGAAAACAAAATATAAAAATTTTAATACTGTATACAATAATAAAAATAAACAAGTTGGTGTTTTCAAAGGGCAAAATACAAGAAACAACAGGTCATAAAAGCATTGCTAGACTACCCGTGATACCATAAACAGTTACATTTTATGTTGTCAGTATTTTTAAATATATAATAAACTTTATTTTTATTTTAGGAAGTATGGGGAATTGAACCCTGGACCTTATACATGGGAAGCAGGCAGGATTTATTTAAAAATCCAACTGGAAACTGATTTTTAAATAACATAGTTGAGTTTTAAAGCCACTCAAGATAATCCAAGTAAAATATTACCATAGTTTTAGATTTTATCTGTCATTGCCTATTTTATTAGGTAATTTTGTTAGTCATGAAGGTAATTTTTAAAAGGTAAATTAGTTTTTTAATGTTATACTGAATTTCAGAATATTCCTGTAGTGAACCAAGTTTATACATTAAATAACTATGTCTGCTAGTCTTATAAACAAAATCGTGTCTTACTTTCTCAGTGTTCTCATGCTTCCATTAGCTCCCAAGCATATGGCTTGGTTTGGAAATATAATGGCTCATTTTAGAGGCGTTCCTGACTTTCCTAACACCCTGGGAGTTCCTGTTTTATAATATCTTGTTCTCAGCCCTTTATAAAATTAGGATCAAACTTTTCTGGGAAGAAGAAAGTTCCACCACTCTGCTTCTCTGCAGAAGGGACTTAATACTAAGAGTAGTTGAGCACCATGGTGTGTTGTCTCTTTTCCTCAGTGATGGCCTCATTCTTCTTTAATAAATTTTAATTTAGGAAAATAAAATCTAGGTGAGAATCACTCACATAAGTATCAGTGGTATCATCTGGATAAAGAGTGAAAGAAGAGGCAGATGAAGATGATTCCCAAGGTCAGACTTGAGGGCTGTTTATAGATTTGGAAAAGACTTGAAAAGATTTTTCCCAAGAAGGAAACTTTGTGGCCCTTGCTTTTCACAATATTACATCAAAAATAATGACAGAGGCAAATATTAGAGAACAACTTTTTCTCCATTCCTGATTTCCATGAAAAGGGATATTCCTTGGCATACTCTTGGCCTCTCTCTGGCCTTTTACTCCCTCCTCTCCTAGGGAGAGAAGTGTTTTATCTGGTTGGTAAATTTGGGAAGATTGAATGGGCCCAACTCTGCCTTTAGGATGGGCCCTGCCTGCAGTGAGTGCTATGCTGCTCAGCGCCTGCAGGGTCAGTGTCCTGGGTTGAGATGGGGGAGTGTCCCCCATCTCCCCAAATTCATGTCCATGTGGAACTTCTGAATGTGATCTTATTTGGAAATATGGTCTTTACAAAGGTATTTAGTTAAGATGAGGTAATTTTAGGGTGGACCCTAATCCAATAACTGGTATCCTTAAAAGAAGAGAAAACAGAGATACAGAGTCAGAAGGAAGATGGCCACGTGAAGACGGAGGCAGAGACTGGAGTTCTGCTGCCGCAAGCCAGGACTGTCAGCAGCCTCCAGAAGAGGCAAGCAAGGATTCTTCCCTAGAGTCTTTGGAGGGAGCAACACCTTGATTTCAGAGTTCTAGCCTCCAGATCTGTGAGAGAATTAATTTGTTGTGTAAGCCACCAAGTTTATGGTACCTTGTTACAGTAGCCCTAGGAAAGTAATGCAGTCAGAATTTGACCTTGTTATGGGGCAGCGTTTTGCTCTTTCCCCATTCTTCTTACTCTTTAGAGCAAGTGGGCTGCAGGGAGCAGGCACTCAGCCCTTCTCTGCCAGGGAGTAGGCACTGTGCCCTCCTCCTTCATAGGAGGCTTGCCCTGGTCCTGGCTTGCCTTGACCTGGAAGATAAGGCTGCCTTATTCTGGAGCTCCACATTAGCAAGCCACTTAGCTAACACACCTAACATCCTAACATCCAGTCTGGCCTCTGTCAGTTACTTGTAACTTGTTCAGAACCAAGACTGGAAAGAGGGGTGCTATTTTTTTGGTAGCTCTCTTGGAGAGCCCAACAGTAATCAGCTGTTGTTGTGAATGAATGTCTAAAATTTTTGGAAAGAATTAATTGGGGATTTATCAGTTAATCTCTTTGGACATTTGTGGTTAACAGTATGTACAGAGAGAGGTTGGAATCAGGGAGATGGTGATATAATACAGGCAGTCTTTCTTTTTTGAGGATTGAACTGAAAATAGTGAAGGTCATTTTCCATTCTGAAAACAAAAAGAGGCAGATTTGGTCAGAAGATTGTTAACATTTACATTGACTCTCAAATATACATTTTTTCATATTTAACATTTCTGGAATTGAGATGTGTCATAAAACCAATAGTATATGTTAGTTTAATTGCAGTACTTTTTATTTGCTTGCGAGCACATAGAACAATGATGTGTGTTATAGTCAATGGTTTCTTAGAGTCAATGAAATGGGGTTTTGAATGTAGGAGGTGGATGACTTGGGCCTGACTTGGTTTCTTCCTGACTCTACTGTGTTGGCAATGCCAATAGGGTAAAGGGACATTTGAATGGCTGGTTGCCTTCACTGGCTATGAGTATGACAAAGGTTTGGTCACTTGGGGTATTCAGCTCACTGTAGTACCTCTTGTAAGTTAATGAGGTCATCTTTTGTCAGGGAACTTTGGAACTAGTGGAATATGCTGTGAATATACTGTAATTATTTAAGTGATTCTGAACCTTTTCCCAGTCTGTTTTGGGATAAAGATGTTTGGGGGATGACATATTAGGCTGGCATTGTAAGCTCTTAGATTAGGAAGAGTTTAATGAGTGGATTACTGATAGCTCAAGCATGCATTGACTTCTCATGGCTCCCTAGGGAGATACAAGTTGTACAGTATTTTCAATATAAAAATAGTGCCTTTAAATTTTAAAAAGTAATCACAGATTATGCTGGTTAAAATAAGACCATAATTAGCATTTTAAAGGAATAGAAATGTATAAATCTTTCATTATTGAATTTGCCTACTTTTTACCTGCTGAATATGTAACTCATTTTGCTAAAAAAATATGTAAGACATTTCATTCACTTGATGATTGAAAATGATTACTTATTTTGAATTAAAATTTTGTTAGAATATAACTGAAATTAGTTAATTTATTTAAGAAGTCTATACACCAAGAAGCACTATTTAGAACAAATGAAGAAAAATAACTTTTGAATATAAAGGCTGTGCTGTGTCTCTCAACTTCACTAACCATTTGTGTTGTTTTCTTCTCTCTATAGATTGTTCCAGGCCCTCTTTCTTCATGGCTTTAGAGTGTCCCACATTATCCTTAGCTGTTAAATAATAGCTCTAGCATTAGTGTTATAGCTCTCCCTTACCTGACCACATACATTAACACACATACACACTCCCTTACCACACATAACGTGCTTAAATAAAGAAAACTAGAGCCGAGGCAACTTGGATTCTGACAAAAAGGGAGCTTTAGGGTTTTTACAGTTGCTAGTGCCTCAGACTGGAAAGTTCTCTTCTCAACTCTTTGCATGGCCCAGATCAAAACTCACATGCCAGCTCCTCAGGGAGGCATTTCCTGAGTAGCTTTCTGTGTCAGTATGTTTATATTTGCCTCTCACATGCTGACATTATTTTGTTTTTATATTCATTGTCTCCATCTCTTAGATTATAAGATAAGTGAGAGTAGGGAACTTGCTTACCTCATTCATGATTATGTCCCAGAATGTAGAATCTTCAAACCCACACTTGCAGTAGCAGACCTAACTGCTCACCTGAAGAAATTTGAGAAGTGTGTTATAAAATGAAGCTTACTGTTTATATATTGGTACCTGCAATAAATGGATAAATAGGTGATTTACTGGAGTCCAAAGATATTTCTTGTTATGGCTATTAGGACAGAGGCTTCTTTATATTCATACTTCCCATTCTCACCTTTTTATATTGTACATGGCCTCCCAAAACAATGGCATGCTTCCCAGTGACCCTTGCAGCTATCTCAAGTTCTGGCCAATGAGATGCGAGTAGAAGTGAGGTGGGCCACTTTGAGGCTGTGCCTGCCCTTTCCCACTTTCTTCCTATGTACAGTCAGCATGGCAGAAGCAGGAGGGGCCGTCGTGGGTCATGAGAGAATGATGTGGTGGAGGATGTTTGAACAAGTAGAAGGACCATGGTTGGGGTTCTGATGATGATGGTGGAAACATCATACTAGCCCTGAGCCACCTACCTTGACTTTATGTGAGCAAGAAATAAATCCCTATCTTATTTAAGCCACTATAATTACTTTAGGTCTTTGTAATAGCAGCTAAACTACATTCTAATTAATGTGGTAATCTTTTGTTGCAATGTTCATCACAGGAGTTTGTGCTATGAGGCTTGCAATTCTGGTCTGGTCAGAAATTTTATGATCTGTTGGGGGAAGTGATCAACATAATGAATAGTCTCAATGCTTGTGCTTTTAAAAAAACATCACCAGGTTCTGGGATATTTGGAAATATTGAATAGAGATATAACCTGTTTTGGTGGCCCCGGCCGTACCTGGCCTGTCCCCTAGACTATGCCTCAGGAGACCATATACTGACACTCTGAGATGTCCAACAAACTAATCCCAAATAGAACTGACATTGTTAGAGAGTGATCTAGGTGTGCTTAGGAAATTTCCTTAGTGACCATGTGGCTACAGTTTTCCTCCTCTCCTCCATCCCTATGATAAAACCTGCCTTGCAGGCCCCTGCACCAAGATACCACCAAGATGTCTTCTCAGTTCCTGGTGCCATTTCTCCAGGCTCCTGCAGATACCTCTGGTGGGCTAGGGGGATGTCCCCTTTGTCCACCGTGTATACTCTAGGTTAAAAAGTTACCAGCAGGACTGCCTAATGGTTTCAAAAGCCTAGCAGAAGTTTTAGGAAATCCTGCTTAGTTTTTTTACTCTCTCTTCCTAGAATTCAGGCAGGAGTCCATGAGGCTAGTCTGGGGTCCCGGAGCAGAGGGAGTGGGGGAATATAAGACAGACACAGAACTGTGCTGGAAATCACCTGTCCCCTCCAGCTTTGACCCACTACCCTTGATCAAACTTGGAAATTTCATTTCTCTTCCCAAAGCAAAAATTCTTTCCTAGAAGGAGGCTGAGGCCTTCATGTAAATATAGCCATAGTGGGCTAGTCCCTCCCATCCTCCAGACTTGCTTGGACCTGTCTGAATCCTAGAGGGAGTCCTGTTAACATTAATCATGTTGGAGCATGTTGGCCTGCTGTGTTCCAGGCACAGGAGTAAGAGCTTAGATATACTAATCCCCTTTCATTTTTCAATTAAAAAAAAAAATCCGACGATGCTTATGACACCTACATGTTTTGGAAAATTTGTAATGTACAAAGAATAATATGTAAGATAAGTAAAACTTCTCGCCACCTGCCAAAAAAAGATTTAAGCTGTTTTTTTTTTTTTCATTACCGGGAGGTCCCAGGGATCGGACCCGGGTCCACTCCATATGGGAGATGGACGCCCAACCAGTTGAGCCACATCCGACCCCCAGATTTAACCTGTTTTAATGCAATATTAAGTTGTTAGATTTCTAATAGTTTCTGAGGAAATTTCTTGAAAAAAGTTCCAGATAAAGGACATTTTGGAATTAAAGAGATTTGAGTGGCCAAACATGTTGAGTCTTCAGGGTTTCCTATGATTAAACTTTTATTAGTTGACAAAACATCTACTCTTTTTTTTTTTTTTCCTTTCCTACAATTCAGAGCACCTGGAGAGATGGTCACTCATCTACAGATATAGAGAATTAATGACCTACTTGTTCTCAGAAATATAAATCTTCCTCTCTCCTCTAGAGAAGCCCTTGCCCTCTACTTTTTTGCCAAGAGAGGTGCCATTTCCAAATGGTGGTAGGAAAAAAGCCTTTCCTGAAGGAAAATATTCCATTCCATTTCATGTAACAACGATCTATTGAGTACATGCTGTTTGCTGGACAGTGAAATTATAAAAATGAATGAGGATACAGTTTATTTTGTCATACGGATTAGGTATCAGTACAATATTACTATTTGGATACAGGATATTATGGATATAGGGCCATGTAGAGTTTTCTAGGATGGTCTTAGTATTTAATACTCCATTTATAGTATTGCCTCTGTGAGAAAAATAAGTCCTAGATTTTCAACAACCAATTTATAAATAAATTTCTTGCACTGCTGATTCAAACTTGAGGACTGTATAGCAGAGGTTGGACAAATAATTAAATAACTGTTACTGGAATATTTGTCCTGGGGCTAGGTGTCAAAATTACTATTGGCTCCTTTCTTTCACAATCCTCATATTCGTTCTCGACATTAGGATCAAAAGTTTTCAAACACTATAGGATCTATGCAACCTATTAATAAAACGTTCAATTTGTATGCTGTTAAATTGATAACTTTCTCTATGGGTACTGGGATCACTAAAATACAATGCTTTCCACTAATTTATTTTTCTTTGATATATCTATAAATTTCACATCCAGATTAGGTTGTCATCTTGAGTTTTACTTCTCAGCAAGCCTTTTTATTGAAAACTTATGAGGCTTAAACATTTTCCCATAAGGATATATCATCTCGATTTTACTTTTATCTTGTAGAATATTTTATTTTAATGTTGTTATTCTCCCCATCACACTAAGGTATTGTAGCTTTGAATAATAAAAGAGAAAGACAGATGGAACATAGAAAAAAAGCACCCATGAACTTCTTGTTCCCTTTGCCCAAGGATGGCACATTGCCAGATTTGGAGTTTGGTGAATTTGTGCCTAGCATCTAATTGGAAAGTGAAACTTTCACTTACAGGCTGTGTAAACCATTGCTTTTAAATTTGGTTTGCCTTAGAAGCAATGATATCATATGTTATTCCAGCTGGAAGCCAGCTTAGGCAAAGTAAATTCAAGGCTAACAATTTTATTTTGGTTCTTAGCATTTTGTGGGTCTACCAGGAAAGTTTCAAAGATAGACTGTAATGGTTAAGTTCATGTGTAACTTGGCTAGGTTATGGTGTTCAGTTTGGTGAAGCAAGCCCTGGCCTGATTGTTACTGTGATGGTATTTCATGGATTTAAATTATCAGTAGGTTGATTGCATCTATGGCTGATTACATCTACAATCAACAAAGGACATTGCCTTCAGCAATAATAGAAGTCTTATTCAATCAGTTGAAGGCCTTTTAAGGAGAACTGATGATGTCAGCAGTCAAAAAGAAGAATTTCCATCTCTACTTCACCCAACCCACTTCTGGGGAATTCACTGAAACCTTCATCAGAGTTCCCAACTTGCAGCCTGCCCTATTGAATCAGACTTGCCCATCCCATGGTCGTGAGCCAATTCCTATAATAAGTCTCTTAATATTTATATACATATATATCCTGTCAATTCTGTTTCTCTGGAGAACCCTCACTAATTCATAGGCTTAAGGCACATTTAGGGTCAAAGACACATCTAGGTGGGTCTTCATTTTGGGATAAACAAAAAGTGAATAACCCTTCTGGCTTGCTTATTTCCCTATCCTGACTGAATCTTCAGTTCTGTGCCGCTCCCTCTATTTGTATCATGCTGACCAGGCCAACAGTTGCTGGGATTTTTTTTTTTTTTTCATTTTTAAGTATCTGGATTCCTGAGAATGAGGAGAAATCATGCTGATTTTTTCCTTTGTTTTAAATTTTAGTCAGTCTTGGCAAAACCAAGTCTTGCTTATGCCCATTCACAAAACCTCTTGGGTGTAACTTTGTGAAGGAAACCTATGGCTAGGCCAGCTGAGTACTAGAGGACATTACTGCTTCACTTCATTTTTTTTTTTTTTTTTTTTTTTTTTACCGGGAGGTCCTGGGGATCGAACCCAGGTCCTTCCATATGGGAGACGGACGCCCAACCGTTTGAGCCACATCCGTCCCCCGTGCTTCACTTCTGACTTAAGGATTCTGAGTGTGCTACGGGTTGTCTTAACATTAGTGGAGACCCGAGGCAAGACATTAGGCATTGGGCATGGGTGTGGGTTTCTCTTTCATTTTCTCTTTTTTTCACTTTCAGAAGGCAGCATAGGATGAATTACTCACTGTGGTTTGGGTCTCAAGTCTTTATGGGATAGCCTGGGGATTTGGGCAAACCTGATTCACTTGCACACCTTGACTGGAATGCCTCTGCATCGGTGTCCTCCTCTGTTACTCTTGTTCTTAACTTCTGAGTTAATGGACTCGTAGCAGAAATGGAACTGTGCTGAATGGAAGTTGGTCAGGTAGTGTGTCTGCCTGCTTCTTTTAGTCCAGAATGTGTTGGTGATTGAAGTGAAGAATGATTCAAATCTCCTAAAGAGAGACATTCTTGAAAAGTGCTGTATGTGGCACGCCCAGCATTCTCTTTACTCAGTTTTCCAGAGGAGGCAGTCCTACCTTATAACTTGCAGTATAATGTTGCAGTGTCATTTTACGAAACCTTATGGAAATATTCTAGGATAACTTATGTCATTACATATCTGTGGAGAAAAAAAATCCACAGCTGGGCAATTACATATTGGTTGTACCATATGTTTTTAATAGGAATCTCCCTGAACCCACTAAGTAGGAATACTAGTCTTGATTTTTTATCTCCTGACTTTACGTTCTTAAAAAAGTCGCAAATGAGATAAACAGAATTCAAAAAGCCTATTGCAAGGGGAAAGATGTGTTAAAAATTGATGGAGAACTACCCTGCCACATGGAACTATTTCTATTAATTTCTTCCCATGGGACTAAAAAAATCTTTATTGTGGTTTTATATCAGAGTGCAAAATATTCCTTTTAGTCATTAGCCCATGTAGGGATGGTGTAGTCTTTTGGTCCTTTTTTTTTTTTTTTTTTTTAAGTGAGTTGTCTGTTCTGTTTAGTACTGCTATTACACATTAGTAAGTGTTTGGAGTTTGTTTTCCTCGCAACATTTTTGTATTCATAATTTTAAAAATATAAATAAATGAAGAAATTTAATTGGAAAAATTTGTATTTCATAGTCCTGGTTATCGATAACTTTCAACAAAATACATAGAACTTTTCTTCTATCTTACTGAATACATGATACCCATATTTTCTCACTTTGTTTTTAACTTTAGTTTTCATAGAAAAGCATGAAATATAAAAACATTGTAATTGTGTACATATAGAATACATTAGGGTACTTTGGGAGTAGAAGAAAGATTATTATTCCAAGAAAATTTAAAAACACACCCACATGCATATGTTTTTAGTTAATTTATTTTGGGCTAAATTTTGCTTTTGGGGTTTTGTGACAGTTTGAAGCTGGGTAGACCCCAGAAGACCAGGTTCTTAAAGTTGATCCATTCCCACCAAAAAAATAAAAAACAGAAAAACAAATAAAAAAATAAAGTTGATCCATTCCTATGGGTGTGGACCTATTGTGAGTGGGGCCTTTTGATTAGGTTGCTTCCATAGGGTATATGTCAGGGTAGGTATTAATCCTCTTACTAGAATCTTTTATAAATGGGATGAATACAGAGACAGGAGAGAAAGCCATTTCCTCTTTTACCCTTTAGTTTTTTTGAGTGTGTTGTTTACCTTCTATATAATTATGAGTTTTTAAGTTTTCTATCTGGTATTTAATTTCTAGGTTCATTCCATTGTGGTCAGAGAAGGTAGATAATATGATTTCAATATTTTTTAACGTATTAGACTTGTTTTGTGACCTAACATATGGTCTATCTTGGTGAATAATCTAAGGGTACTAGAGAAGAATATGTATTCTGCTGCTGTTGGGTGAAGTACTTTATGTATGCCTGTTAAATCTAGCTGGTTTATAGTATCATTCAAGTTTTCTGTTTCCTTACTGATCTTCTGTCTAGATGTACTACCCATTATTGAAAGTGGTATATTAAAGTCTATTAATATTAGATCCATACAGTCCTCCCTTCAAATCTGTCAATATTTGCTTCCTATATTCATTTGGGCTTCTGCTTTTAGGATATATATATGTTTGTGTGTGTGTGTGTGTGTGTGTGTGTGTATATATATCTTCTTATTGAATTGACTCCTTTATCAATTTACAGTGACCTTCTTTGTTCCTCATAACTGTTTTTTTTTTTTTTTATTATTATGGGTAAAAATAAAAATTCTCACAATACATACAAACATTTTCAAAATGATACATAAATATATATGCATATATGTGTATTTGCCTACAAAAATGCCATTTATATATATATTTACATATATTTTAAGAGGTGCTTAGATTACCCAAAATATTACACGGAACCCACTGGGATTCCCATGTTGCCCACCTCCCACACCTCCCACCACATCCCACACAAACATCTCCCACAGTGTGGCCCACCACCCTCAATGAACTTACACATCCTGGAGCCTTGCCACCAACCATAGACCACAGTTCACACTGTAGACCACACTCTCTCCCACTCAGTTCTGAGTGGTGTGTGCTGATTTAAAATGGTCTACATCCGTTGCCACAACAGTACTCAGGATAACCTCCAACTCCCAAAGAAGCCCCTGTATTTCAACTGCTCATCCCTTCCCTACCCCAAAAGTATCAAGTGGCCACTGGCTCCATCTCATTGTTACAATTTCTTGCATTGCTAGAATCACCATATGTGAACAAGAGAATACCATCAAGTCCACTCTAGTCCAAGGTCCTTCCCCCAATCCAGAGGGGACTGGGATGGTGATGTCCACTCCAAGTGAGAGAGGGCTTATATCCCATGGATATGGTGGGTGGGATGATCTTGCCCGCAGATGCAGGCCCTCTCCATTCCCTGGGATGGCCATTGTCCATCGTTGTCTCCTCACCAGGTGACTTGGATGAGTCCATTGAGCTGTAGGGTAGGAGTTGCAGCTCCACCTAGATTTCATGCACACCTGGCACATAGGTAGGCGGGAGGCTCCAGTCTCTGGAAGTATACCTAAAAACTCCAGCATCACATATAGGTTTGAATAGAAGGGACTGGTGAACCATGTGCAGGGAGGACTTATTTGAGTCTAATTCTGTCACTCTCAGGAGCACAGATTCCAAAATAGAACCCACTGATAAGGCATCAGTCTCTGGGGCTATCCCCCCTTATATGGGACCAGGGTGTCTCCGGAGCTCTCAGGAACCCCAATGAGTGGGGTGATAGGCACTTAGATGTTCTATGAGCTCCTACTGAGGTGTGCATAAGAGTTACCTCTGGGATGACCTCCTGACTCTCTTTGAAGTCTCTTAGCCACTTGAACTCATTTGTCTTTACCATTTCCCCCTTCTATTCAAGGTCTTTTTCCAGTTGTGTTGCCTCCCTCGTTGCCAGGGAGGCTCATCCCCGGGAGTCATGTCCCACGTTGGGGGGAAGGTAATGCAATCATATGCTGAGTTTGGCTTACAGAGAGGCCACGTTTGAGCAAGAAGGAGGCTCTCAGGTGGCAACCCTTAGGCATCCCACAACTGCAGGCTATGTCTCATTTACAAGAGCAAAGACTCACAAGGGTAGTCATCAATAAAAAAAACACATCAGTGAGTCATCCTATTTTGACAGGCACTGTCCCTACACTCAGAGGACTATTGCTGCTCCCTTGGAGACTGTGGCAGAGCTCTCCAGGCTAGGAATTCAGATTCCCTCATTTATTGTGTGATTATCCACCCATCATGACCATGCCCCATCCCCTGATCCTTTGAATGATTTTGTATATCTTTCATGTATATTCGGATGAACCAATCCCCATGAAACCCCCCCAGACACCCCCCCCAATAATCCCCTGCAGTACCCATTGTAACCCTTCTGTGATCCAAATCCTCCATGAACATTTAGTCCATAAAATAATCAAATACACTTACTAGGAAAAAGAAACAAGTGTGATAAGCTTACATGCAAGAGACAAACATAAGGAAACTCAGGGGAAAAAAAAAAAAAAAAAAAGAAAACAAATGATCAAACAAAGAACAAAACAAAATAAAATATAATTAGTGGATTGGGACATTCAAAAAATGGGCAAAAAAGCAAAGGAAATGCCTTTAAAATATATATATACATATATTCATTTTTTTTTCTTTTCTCTTTTCTTTCTTCCCCCTTTTCCTTCCCTTTATCACTGTGTTATCGGATGTCTAGTGTGCCCTGACACCTTCCTCCTCTCAATCCCCATTGTCTCCCAATTTTTCATTTAATTTTCAAAGAAGTTTTAGGTCACAGCAAAGTCACACACGGAGTGCCGGAGACTCCCAGATACCAAACCACCCCCCTTCCCCACCCCATATTAACTCCCCACCCTTTTTTTTTGGCTGTTAGCATTGTTATAACTATTATGCAGATAGCAAAATACAGCAACTAAACATTGTCAGTGATTTACAGTATAGTTTACAATTTAGATGATACAGTTTAATAATTTTGATGATATTTACCATGTCCTGTGTCCATTACTGTAAGGTAATGAAAAACCTTCCCCATGACCACCAAACAACCCATTAGATCTTGACTGTTCCCTTCTCCCCAGCCCCCCAGGGCCCGTGATACCCCCCTCTCCCAACCCATGGACTGTCAAGATTCACAGTTACATGCCCTGGGGATTTGAACCAGCCCTTCCTAATCCACCTACCCCCCAGTACTGCACCACCAAACCCAGGAACACCACCACTCATCTGCCCCATCCCCCAACATGCAACCACACTCTATCCCTTTACCATAGATTATGTCCATATGGGAGATGGCTCAAAGCCTGCTCTTCTCTTACTCTCCTTTGTTAACCTATCTTTCAGACAATGGTTCTCAGAGACTGCTCACTTTCCTCAGTTCAGATCAGTGAGGTCATATACTGTTCATCCTTCAGTGCCGGGCTTGCTTCACTCAACATAAAGTCTTCAAGATTCATCCACGTTATTCCATGTGTTAGCACTTTGTTCCTTCTTACAGCTGAGTAATATTCCATTGTATGTATGTACCACATTTTGCTTATCCATTCGTCTGTTGATGGGCACCGGGGCTGATTCCAACTTTTGGCAATGGTGAACAATGCCACTATGAACATTGGTGTGCATATATCTGTTTGTATTTTTGTTTTCAGTTCTTCGGGGTATATACCCAGCAGTGGAATTGCTGGATCATACGGAAGATCTATTGCTAGTTTTCTGAGGAACCGCCAAACTGTCCTCCACAGTGGCTGGACCATACTGCAGTCCCACCAGCAGTGGATGAGGGTTCCTATTCCTCCACATCCTCTCCAACATTTAGTGTCTCCTGTTTTTTTAATAGCTGCCATTCTGATGGGTGTAAGATGGTATCTCATTGTAGTTTTGATTTGCATTTCCCTGATAGCAAGTGATGTTGAGCATTTTTTCATGTGCTTTTTAGCCATTTGTATTTCTTCCTTGGAGAAGTGTCTTTTCAGGTCACTTGCCCATTTTTTATATGGGTTGTTTGTCCTTTTATTTTCGAGGTGAAGGATTTCTTTATATATGCAGGATATTAGGCTCCTATCAGATATATGGTTGCCGAATATTTTTTCCCATTGGGTAGGCTGCCTTTTTATTTTCTTAATAACATCCTTAGAGGTGCAGAAGGTTTTAATTTTGAGGAGATCCCATTTATCAATTTTTTCTCTTGCTGCTCGTGCTTTGGCTGTGAAGTTCATGAAACCATTTCCTATTACAAGGTCCTGTAGATGCTTCCCTACATTATCTTCCAAGGTTTTTATGGTTTTGGCTCTTATATTTAGATCTTTGATCCATCTTGAGTTGATTTTTGTATAAGGTGTGAGATGGTATTCTTCTCTCATTCTTTTGGATATGGATATCCAGTTCTCCAAGCACCACTTGTTAAAGAGGCCACTCTCTCCCAACTGAGTGGGTTTCGTGGCCTTGTCAAATATCAGATGACTGTATATGCGAGGATCTATATCAGAACTCTCAATCCGGTTCCATTGGTCAGTAGGTCTATCCTTGTGCCAATACCACGCAGTTTTGATCACTGTAGCTTTGTAGTATGTTTTAAAGTCAGGTAATGTGATACCTCCAACTTCATTTTTCTTTTTCAATATATCTTTGGCAATTCGGGGCCTCTTACCTCTCCAAATATATTTTGTGGTTAGTTTTTCCAGTTCCTTAAAAAATATA
>JAKSZT010038599.1:21623280-21748278 GCA_026826555.1 Tolypeutes matacus | reverse complement strand
TAAATGTTGATGATTGTTCTCTCTTCTTGAGAGATTACTCCTTTTACTAATATGTAGTGTCCATCTTTGTCTCTTACAATAGTTTTGCATTTAAAGTCTATTTTGTCTGATATTAGAATAGCTACTCCTGCCCTTTTTTGGCTATTGTTAGCTTGTAAAATGGTTTTCCAGCCATTCACTTTCAGCCTCCTTGAATCCCTGGGCTGAAGGTGGGTTTCTTGTAGACAGCATATAGATGGATCATATTTTCTTATCCATTCTGCCAATCTGTGTCTTTTGATTGGTGAATTTAATCCATTAACATTCAGTGTTATTACTCGTAACGAATTTCTTACTTCAGTCATTTTTTCTTTGGGTTAATGTATGTCATATGTTGTTTGTTTCTCTTTTTGAGTTTTCAGTTGTTTTTAAACTCTCCTCCAACTCTCTCTCCTTTGTTTTTTCCTTTCAACTTGTAGAGATTCCTTTAGTATTTCTTGAAGTGCTGGTTTCTTCTTGACATACTCTCTTAATTGCTGTTTATCTGTGAATATTTTGAACTCTCCATCATTTTTGAATGCCAATTTTGCTGGATAGAGAATTCGTGGCTGGAAGTTTTTTTTCTTTTAGTGTTTTGACTATGTCATACCACTGTCTTCTTGCCTTCATGGTTTCAGCTGAGAAATCAGCACTTAATCTTGTTGTGCTTCCCTTGTATGTGATGGTTCTCTTTTCTCTTGCTGCCTTGAGTATTTTCTCTTTGTCTTGAGCATTGGACAGTTTGACAAGTATATATCTTGGAGTTGGCCTGTTGGGATTTATACTATTTGGGGTGTGCTGTGCTTCCTGGATCTGCACATCCATCTCTCTCAATAGAGTTGGGAAGTTTTCAGCCATAACTTCCTTCAACACTCCTTCTGTTCCCTTTCCCTTCTCTTCTCCTTCTGGGATGCCCATAATGCATATGTTTGTGCGTCTTGCATTATCGGTTAATTCCCTGAGACCATACTGGATTTTTTCTATCTTTTTGTCTATCTTTTCTACAATCTCTTTGATTTCAACTGTATTGTCTTCCATATCACTAATTCTTTCCTCTGCCTGTTCAATTCTGCTGCCATGTGAGTCCAGCGTCTTTTTCATTTCTTGACTTGTGTCTTTGTTCGCCATCATATCCATTACATTTTTAGGTGTGTTAGCTATTTCTTCAGTATGTTCTCCCAGTGTCTTCTTTATATCTTAGTCTCTTCCTTCAGTTCTTTAAGTTGGTCCATGATATTTGTTTGGATAGCTTTGATTAGTTGTTCGATGTACTGCATTGCTTCCTGGTTTTTATTTTGTGCACTGGACTGGTCCATGTTTTCCAGTTTTTCAGAGTCATTTGTATTTTTCTGTTGCCCTCTGGTCATCATATTATCTTGATGGGTTTGTTCAGTTGATTAGCTTTTCTCTATGCTCTAGAATTTTATTTAGCTGTTGGTTCTGTGTGTGAGTTAAGTTTTCTCTTTGGCAGTTTTTCTTCTTATTTTATTTCCTTGCTTCTTTTTATGTTCCCTTGAAGGCAAAAGGTTAGGGCCAGAGGAATCAAAAGATGTAAGGAAGGATAATAGAAATATTGATAAAAGTTAGAAGAGGGGCAAAATGAGACTTAATGAGATGAATATTTAACTTGTGTAGGCAGTGTAGAGTACTAGGAAAAAATATGGAGTTCCTACAATGGACTTGGAAAACAAATGGAGGAATATATATATATATATATATATATATATATAGTGATTTAGAAGGCTAGAATTATGAGGAGGGAGCGAAATAGTAGAGAAAGGTCTGAAAGGAGAAAGTTAATACTAATAAAAAAAAAAAAAGAAAAAAGAAGAAGAAGAAAACAAAATAGATGGGATAGAAATTGACACCCTTAAGTTATGGGCCTATGAAAAAATGTTGTCTCTAAGAGCCACAACAGAAAACAGAAGGCAGAAACATGCAGGAAGGATAAGCGATAGTTTGTAATACAGAATCAATATATACAGCGAGTGGGAAATTACTGAATAAGAAGCCCAGCAAAGAAGCGACCAGCAGGCAGCACCTATTAAAAAAAAAAAAAATAGAAGGAAAAAGGAAGGGAGGAGGAAAATGGGAATAATAGCAATAGACCAGAAAGTAACAGAGAGAAACCAAAGATCCACACAGGCAAGCAGTCAAACAGAGCTAAGGGGGGGTCAATGATTCCCCTAGGGTCCACGTGGATCCTTCCTGCCTACTTGTGTTTATCAATGAATTTCCCCACAGGGTTCTATATGCAGGTCCTGAAGCAGCTTTTAGCTATTAAACTAAATTAAAAAGAATTTATTTTTCATTTGTTGAGGTGACCTCCCTTTTTTTTGTTTGTCTTTTGTGTGTGTGTTTTTTTTTTTTTTAGCCAAATGCAGGACCCAAAATAATTCCTCCTCTAGACCAACCCCCTTACGGAAGGGACCCTAGCTGGGCCCGTGGAAATTAATCAAGCACATCCCACTTTCCGGACTTCCCAGGTTAGCTGAAGCTCTGATGTTAGTCAGTGAGGAGTGCTAATGATGGCGGATTCCGCCCCTTCTGGCGCCGAGCTCCAGCGTCACCGGGCTGCTCAGTAACTCAGTTTGAGTGCAGATTCGCGTCTGCTCTCAGCCTGATGCTGCTTCAGGTCGGCTTATCTGCTCCCCAAAGCTATGGGGCGGTGTAGGCAGCAAGATCAATGTCTAAAAATATAAAATACCCTTCCCTGTCTTCCAACCAAACCCTCCCTTTGTTGGGAAGTGTCCCTTCCTCCTGACTCCGCAGCGGCCCGGGTCTTAGCCCTGGGTGGCTAGGGAAATCAGCTCCGTTCCCCGACATAAATCCCCCCTCCGGTTCACCGGGTGCTGATTAGCTCGTTTGCTCTGTTCACACAAGGTCCAAGGGGCGCCAGGCAGCCAGATCCCCAGAAAATAAAACTTTTTCGCCCCACCCGCGGCTCCAAATGGCCGTTTTATTTTTTTTTCCCTAACCGCGGGGCTCAGCCGCCTGTGCCAACCTCGACTGGCAGCCTCAAAACTCACGAATCTCCACCGTTCGGTCTACGCCGCCGATCCGTGCAGATAGATGTCCCAAGCTTCTCACTCCACACCCTCATAACTGTTTTTGAATTAAAGTCCATTTAATCTGATGTTAGTAGAGCAATCCCTGTTCTCTTTTGGTTACTATTTGCATGTTATATATATTTTTCCATCCTTTCACTTTCAAAAACTTGTGTCTTTGAACTTAAGGTAAGTCTATTGTTGAAAGCTTGTAGTTGGATCATGTGTTTTTAACCATTCTGCCAATTGCTGACTTTTGCCTGAAAAGTTTAATCCATTTACATTTAAAGTAACTACTGATATTCAGGACTTTCTTCCACCATTTTGCTATTTGGTCTTTGTCTTATACCTTTTTTATCCTTCAATTTGTCTATTAAATGCCTACTTTCATATTTATTTGAATTTTTGTAGTACATCATTTTCAGTCATTTCTTGTTGCTTTTTGTGTATATTTTTCATATAGTTACATTGTGGCTATCCTGAGGCTTAAATTTCACATCCTGAATATAAAATAATCATGTTTGATTTTACACCAACTTTATTTTAATAGCATATGTATCACTGTTCCTTTAATGCTCTATCTCCCCACCTTTTTGTTTTTTTACTTTTATTTTTTCTTTTCTTTTCTTTTTTTTTCTTTTTACATCCTTAATTGTAAGTGATAATATTTTTTCTTTTCTTTTATTTTTTTCTTGTTTTTTTACTTTTCTTTTTTCTTTTTTTTTTCTTTTTTCCCCACCTTTTTGTTGTACTTGTTATAAATTATATCTTTATACATTGTATGTCGAAAACCATAGGTATATCATTACTTTTTATGCCTTTGCATTTTAGAACCTATGAGAAGTAAAAAGTGTAGTTACATACCAAAAATTCAATACAATAATACTGACATTTATATGCCATATGCCGATATGGTTACTTTTACTAGAGGTCTTTATTTCTTTATGCTGTTTCAATCCATTGTCTGGTGTCTTTTCCTTTCAAACTGCAGAAATCCCTTTAGCTTTTCTCATAAGACAGGTCTAGTGGTGATGAATTCCCCCAACTTTTGTTTATCTGTGAATGTCTTAATGTCTTCTTCATTTGTGAAAGATAGTCTTTCTAGATATAAGAAAATTGGTTGGCAACTGTTTCCTTTGAGCACTTTAAATATTTTCCCTACTGCATTCTTGCAGTAGTTTCTGATGAGAAATTGGTGCTTAATCTTTTTGGGACTCCCTTGTACATAATGTGTTGCTTTTCTTTTGCAGTGTTCAGAACTCTCTCCTTTTATTTGCCATTTAGAAATTTTGACTACTATGTATCTGGGCTCGGTTCTCTTTGAGTGTTTGGAGTTCGTTGGGTTTCTTGAATGCACATATTCATTTCTTTTGTTAAATCAGGAAGTTTTCAGCCATTATTTCTTTGAATATTCTTTCTGACCCTTTTTCTTTTTTTTTTTCTCCTTCTGGGACTTTCATAATTCATATATAGGTATGCATTTGCTCAGTTACTAAAACCCTTTAACTGTTTTCTGAAGTTTGGAGTAAAATGGTTTTCCTAGTTTTTGCTAGTTCAAAATTTTTTCAGGGAATGTCACCCTGGAGCAGGTTATGTACCTTCTTAATTGATCAGAACTCTACCTTTTGGTGGGGGGGGCCTGGAAGTGATAAATAATCCACAGAAAAGTATAATCACCTGTATGAGAAATATTAAAAATAACTTTAGTGGTGGAAGTGTTTTTGCAGGTTGCTTGGTTTCTGGTAGTAGAGGTGATTTTAAATTAGACACTTAGCCACAGTGATCTTAACTTACAAATCTGATTATTTCATTGGCCTCTGGACCTTTGCACATGCTGTTTTCTTTGACTGGATCACTTTCCCTACCTACCCAGAATTCCTTCCCCTAGCCTTCAAAGTTCAAGTTAGCTGCCTTTCCTCGGTGCTTCCCATCATCTTGCACTGAGCACCCTGTCTTGTTATTGCCTAATTTATTTGCATCTTCCTGACTCTCTGTAGTAGGAATTCCATATGTCTTGTTCACTGCTATTTTTATACCTGGCACATACTAGGTGTTCAATAAAATTTCTTCTCAAATTATTTTGTGAGTTTTAATGCAATGTTAATAAAAATTCCCATGAACAATTTTTTAAAGAATTTGATTAAGTTATTTTAATAATTATCTGAAATGATAAACAGGATAAAATAGCCAATAATAACCTGAAAAACAATAATGTTGGTGGTAAGGATTGTCTAATTAACCTACATTATAACACTAATAATTACCAATAATATGGTACTGCTGCAAGATAGTTCACAATCAGATGCAGGAGTATTTTCGTATTTGATAAAGTATCATAAACCAGTGGGAAAGGAAGAATATTTAATAAACGGCCCAAGTACAATCAAGGGAGGTGAATTATTGCTAGATTAAAAGTAAATATAAAAGCTCTTTTTCGAGGAAAACGCGGTCGCTGTTGCAGCAGCGCAGCGAGGCACCGGTCCTCCTGACTCACCGCTGTTCGCTCTCCCCGAGGAACAAGTCGGTCAGGAAGCCACGCTGCAGGCATGGCTTTTAAGGACACCGGAAAGACGCCCGTAGATCCAGAGGTGGCGATTCACCGCATTAGAATCACCCTGACCAGCCGCAACTTGAAGTCTCTGGAGAAGATGTGTGCTGACTTGATTAGAGGCGCAAAGGAAAAGAACCTCAAAGTGAAGGGACCGGTTAGGATGCCCACCAAGACTCTAAGAATCACTACAAGGAAAACTCCTTGTGGTGAAGGTTCAAAGACTTGGGATCGTTTCCAGTTGAGGATCCACAAGCGACTCATTGATCTGCACAGTCCTTCTGAGATTGTTAAGCAGATTACATCCATCAGCATTGAGCCAGGAGTAGAGGTTGAAGTCACCATTGCAGATGCTTAAGTCATCTATTTTAATAAATAATGTCAGTTGCTAAAAAGTAAATATAAAAAAACAAAATCAGGAGAAAACTACTAGAATATATTTGTAAGCATGTCATTTGTTTGGGAATAAGGAAGAGTTTTTCAAACATGAAAGCCATGGAATTAATCACAAAGAGGGAAAACCACCAGATATGATAACAGTGTAACTTAGTGATAGAATAAGGGCCGTTAGGTCAGATGGTCCTGGATCTGAGTTTTGTTCCTCAACCCTGAATGATTTTGGGGAAAGTTAATTAACTTCATTAAGCCTCAGTTTCCTTATCTATAAATTAGGGGAGATAATAGTCATATCAAATTCATTAAGTCTTGGGAATACAAAAATTTATGTAACATATTTGCCCTGTGCCAAGCACTTAGAAAACACACAATAAATAAATTTTAGTCATTAATATTGTCTTTAAAAATTTTATGTAGGATAATAACAAAAATCCCAATAAAAGGAATAAAATAAGAAAAGTATTAGTCATAAATATGAGAGACAAAGATAGATATTGTGATATGTAATGAATTCATTATATGAATTAGGAAAGCATAATAATTCACAGAAAAGGGGGAAATTGGCCAGCCAATTGACAGATTAAGAAATAACTTAATCTGCCTAATAAGGGAGTGGATGTGGCTCAAGTAGTTGAGTGCCCGCCTCCCACATATGAGGTCCTGGGTTTGGTTCCTGGTGCCTCCTAAAAAAATAAAAATAAACAACAAGCAAAACAAACAAAAAAACCAACTCACGGAAGCTGATGTGGTTCAGTGGTTGAGCGCCAGCTTACCACATACGAGGTCCCGGATTCATTCCCCAGCCCCCAGTACCTTAAAAAACACACAAACAAACCCCCTCCCCCCAAAAAACAAAACAAAACAAAACTGTGTCTAGTAAGCATATGAAAAAGAAGAAATATTTTACATTTCCTAGTAATAAAACATGTAAAAAAACTATACTGAGATGTGTTTTATCACTTTGAATTACTAAAGTTTTGACAAATGATAATTTAGTGTTGCATAGAGTTCAATGGCATGGTCAGCCAGAAATTATTATTGGGAGAATTAATGTTGTCAAAGCAATTTGGCAATATATAAGAAGACCCTTGGAAAGATGTGTACTTTACCTGGTAATTTCACTTACAGTAATTAATCTTACGTACATAATCAGATATGCTATTGTGATTTATGTTAAGGATGCTCATTACAATCTTATGTATAATAATGGAAAATTAGGAGCAACCTTTATGTTTCATTAAAGAACAATGATAGAATGCAGTACATAGTCATTAAAAATCAAGTTACTGAATAATATTTTTAATGAGGTAGGGAAATGTTAATCATGTATGTTAAGTGGAAAAAGAGTTTATTCATACAGATATGAAAAATAAAACTGCATATATAGTGTAAACTCAACTCTATTATAAAAAAATATAAAGAAGAAAGTAGATGGAGGTTAAGCACATAGAAGAAATGAAAAGAAGGTCTGGAAAAATACATCAAAATCATTATCATAGTTATCTGTGAATAGTGGGTTTTCCAGTGAGTTATTGCAGCAAAGCTCAATATAGCATTTACTGAGGTTACTTGATGGTATTCCGCCACCAGAGAGGCTCTGTTGAAGGACCATGATGGCTTGGTCACATCTGGATCTTGTAGGGAATAGCAGGAAGGCTGGGCTCAGCTGGAGCACCTACAGGTGGCCTCTCCAGTGCAGCAGCCTTGGGAGAGTCAGGCTTCTTACGTGGAGGCTCCGGTCTCCCAGAGAGACTTCCAAGGGAACCAGGGAAAGCTGCAAGGCTTCTGTGACCTAACCCCAGAGTTCCTAGAATGTCACTTCTACTGTCCAGCCCAGAATCAAGGGGAAGAAATGATTCTCCACTCCTCACGGGAAGGAAAAGCAAAGAATTTATGACCCTCTTTTGCCTACCTCAGTTGGATTGTGATTTTTGTTTTCTTTGTGTTTCTTCAGTATCTATAATGCAAATTTTTTTCATATGTAAGAGCTCTTTATAAATTAAATTCATAATTTTGAATTAGCTAATTCACACAAAATACTTAACATTGTGTCTGGCATAAATAGAACTCTCTAGGATATCAGCTGCCATCAGTATTATCTTTATTCCTTTCTCTTTAGAAATGGTGGATTTTTATTTTTATTTTAAATTTCTTTTTTACAAATAGTTGCCACTTAAACTGTGTTTTGAAAGTTGAAGGGGGATTTGCTAGTTGGGGAAGGGTGAGGAAGCCACTCAAGGTAGTGGGAACTGCATGAGCAGAGGCACAGTTATTTTTATCTTTTAATTTATTATTTTAAAGAAACTTTAGATTACATAAATGTTACATTAAAAATACAGGGGATTCCCATATGCCCCACTCCCTCCCCCTCCCACACTTTCCTTTTCCCACATTAGAAACATCCTTCATTGGTGTGGTACATCTGTTACAATTGATGAACACATATTGAAGCATTTCCATTAACCATGGATTATAGTTTATATTATAGTTTGCACTCTCTCCAGTGCAATTTTGTAAGTTATGACAAAATATATAATGGCCTGTATCTGTCATTGCATTGCAATGTCATGCAGGACAATTCTAATGTCCTGAAAATACCTCCATATTACACCTATTTTTCGCTCTCCTTTTCCTCAGAGCCTCTGGTGGCCACTGCCTTTATATCAATGATACAAGTTCTTTCATTGCTAGAATAACAATAAATCTATGATAGAATAATAGTAAGTCTACTTCAGTCTACTGTCCATTCTCCAATCCTGAGGATTTTGGGATGGTGATGCCCACTCTGCCTCTAATTGAGAGGGAGCTTAGATCCTTTGGGGCAAATGGAAGGAACTATCTTGCTTGCAGTTGCAGACTCTCTCTGTTCCTTGGTATAGGTGTTGTCCATCATCATCACCTTGTTAGTTGTCCTGGGTGAGTCCAATGAACTGGAGAGTAGGTGTTGCAATTCTGCTGAGATTCAAGGCCCAACTGGCACATAGATAGACCAAAGATTTAAGTCTCTTGGGCATACACCTATCAAGTATAGTCCTAACTGTAGGTTCACATAGAAGAAGCATAAGAGACATGTGTAGGGAAACCACAACTGAGTCCAGCTTTGTCACCCTGGGGAACATAGATTCCAAGGTCAGGCCCACTGGCAGGGCACCAAACTCCTGTGCTGCCTGCCCTGCTTATAGTGTCTGGATGTCTCCAGAGCCCTCAGGAGCCCCGCTACTTGAGGCACTATTTACTGTAGCAGTCAGTGAGATCCTGCTGAGACATGCATAAGCATAATCTCTGGAATGACCTCCTGACTCACTTTGAAATCTCTTAGCCATAAAAACTCATTTGTATTTACTATTTCTCCCTTATGGTCAGGGTTTTTTCCCAGGTGCATTGCTAGTTGGTGATTGGTAATAATCCCTTGGTGCCAGGGAGGCTCATCCCTGGGAGTCATGTCTCATGTGGGGGGGAAGGTAGGGTGTTATATGCTGAGTTTGCCTTAGAGAGAGGCCACATTTGAGCAACAAGGAGGCCCTCAGGAGGTAACTCTTAGGCAACATATAACACTAGGCTAAGTTTCAATTTCAAAAGAAAAGGTTCAAAAGTACAATCATCAATATCAAGGGCCTGGCGCAATGGTCCATCTTCCTTCACTAGGCACTGCCCCTGACAGAGTTCTGATAGTGCATACCACACTGTGGGATCTTTCACTGTGATAGGGTACATTTAAGGTGGGTGTATGTTTGAAGATAAAGGACTGAGGCTTGGGAAGGAAGGATTAAATTCAAGAGATTATCCAGAATCAAAATATACCAGTCTAAGTAACTGATTAGCTATAAAAATTCCTTGAGAGTTAGAGCAAACAAAACTTATCTATTTACCAGTTAAAGCAATCTTACTATCTGTTTCTGATTCAGTTATTTTTCTTTTAACTTCAACATTAATGGTATGTGAAAATGGCAAAATCTAGACCAAGTAGTAAACCACAGATGGATAAATCTCTTTTCAAATCAGAGGAATATAAAAAGAGTTGGAGAAAATGACTGTCAAGCCATATTTCTAGGTTTAAGAATAAAGTTTCCCCCCCATCCCCCCAAGAAAGTTAACAGAACCAAACATTTGTCCATCATCTCTGAGTGGTTGCGCCTGCCTGTTGTGCTTATTAACTTCATTTTTCTTGTCTCAGGGCTCTCCTGTTCATTGCCATATGAACTCCACATCTGGTGGCCAGCCCATGTGCTTTTAGGGAAAAAAACAAAACTTCCTTTGAGGGGCTACATAAATACATTTCTCCAGAAATGGCTACTGCCCATGTCTACAAATATCTGGGTCCCAAATTAAATACATAAAGCTTCAATTATATTGCTTTTCAAAGATAACAGTAACTACATAAGACATCATACAAATTTGGGCTTTAAACTTTTTGGCACTAGGTCTTTTTTCTTCCAGCATATTACTTGTGATGATATCCCTTTGATGTTTGACATATCTCTGAAATCATGATCAAATATGGTAACCAGAACTTGTACTGACTTACTGTACTGGGCAAGTCATTCAGAATCAATATTATAGGGAAAAATATTATTTGGATTAGCCCTTACACTTTTAATGAATTTGTGCTGAAGTTCAAAATCTTTTTTTGCTCTGAATTGTCACTCAAGTAGTTATCACAGTGGGTTATTAAACCAAATAAAAACTTCAAATAAAAAAGTGCGTTCAAGATACTATTAGCAAACGCTTTTTTATCACTTTATAGTTTTTAAGTTGATCATCGAGAGATAGCTGCTGTTCTGTGGATAAAAATGACAATTAAGCTTTCTGGCAACCACTCATTGGTATGCTTTTCAGTCATTTAAAAGTAATTTCTATCAAAGCTTCAAGAAGAATGTTGGCGTATATACATTCTATCCAGACTAAATAATGTGTTGGTGACACAACCAGGATTCTGTTTCAACACTGAGGTTTCTATTCTCCTAACTCATTGAGTCATTGTTGCTTCTCTCATGGTTTTTAAAATTTGTACTGTTTTCCTGTGCTAAAGAAACAAAGCGGGAAAAAGGAAAAAGACACAATCTAGATTGCATAGGAACAGATTTTTGAAGTGTTAACTGATGCTGTGAAAAGCTGTTTTAGTAATAAGCCTAATGGGAAAACAATGTGGTCAGGAAACTCAGTGGTACTGAAATTTGACTCTTTCAAAGTAATGTCAGGTACACCAGGAACAAAGGGACACAGTTAACAGAATCAGTCCCATGTGTTGCTAAACATAAATTTTTTGCTTGTTGTTCCTCTGCTGCCTCTTCTTATAGCCTCCCAGGGTGCTTGATGATGTTCAAGGATTGGAAATACCACCAACTGTAGTAGAATTTCTGGGTTTTTAGTATTCCTTAGCTCCTCATCACTGTCTGCTGGTAATATTAATCTTGTTCTGGTTTCCTCAAATTTGTCTCCTGGCAATGCCATTTTAATTTTAACCTAATTTTTCTTTTATAGTACAAAAGTCTTGCTGTGAAGTTCATATGAGCCATAAGTTAAAAAGTAAGCAAGCAACCAATGCAATATTACTCTAAATACTCTATCTAAAATCCGGACACAATCTGTTAGATGGGAATTTACATGACAGACCACCACCAGAGAGGAGGTTGGAGATGGGGAGGCATAAGCATTGCACTCTGTGGTAGTGTTGTCAAGAATAGATAGTTACTAGCGAGGTCTTTTTAATTCACAGCAGTTGGATTGAATAGGGGTTTTAATTTTACAATTTTTGTTATGAGACATGATTTTGATGAAATTTTAAGAAAGCATGGGGAAATGTATCCTTGAGAGACAAAGGCTCCTGTGAATGAGAGTCAAGGCACCTGATTTTCAGCCTTTTAATCCTTTGCTCCTTAGTGTCTTCATCAATGAGATGGGGATATTAACTTCTTTTCTCCTGTCCTTGTAGAGATTCTGTAATGTTGGACATCTCAACTGTCAAGTTGCCAAGGAGAGCTACCTGAGGTGTCTGAACTCCGTTTTCCTCATCTGTGTAATTGGGCAGGCTTTGGGGTGATTCTGGGCATTAGAGATAACGTGTATATAGCACTAGGCAGGTCATGGATACTAAAGGATGGATTTGGACATTGCAGTTACTACAGTTATTCCTACTACTCTGCTGCTATTACTAGTACTGCCATCACCTCCTTATTTGCCAGTACTTTATATATATATATATATATTTTTTTTTTTAAAGATTTTATTTATTTATTCATTTATCCCCCCCTTGCTGCTTGTGCTCGCTGGGTCAGCTAACCACGCCGTGCAGGCGGGCTTGCCTTCACCAGGAGGCCCCGGGAACCGAACCCGGGACCTCCCATATGGTAAACGGGAGCCCTACTGATTGAGCCACAGCCGCTTCCCAGTACTTTATATTAATACTAATATCTTTCTATGGCTAAAATAAACATCATGCCACAAATGATTGATTTCTACAATTTTCTGCACAAGAATTTGGACTTGCTTTCTTAAAACAAAAGAGAAGAAAGCATTCTGGACACGCCTGCTTGTATTTTAAATTAGGACTTTTTTTTTTTTTTTTTTAATTTCAGTAAGGTGTATTTATTTACTTAGAGGGGTTTCCCTCCCTTGGATGACCAATGGTGGACTCAATCAGAACTGGAGAGAGTCTTTGGGGCTCTTGTTATGTATGTGAAACCTTTCAATGACCTCTGAATCATCAAGGACTCATTATTAGTAAGGTATTATTATTAAGTGCTTTACTGTATCTAATGCTGTAAAATTGTGTGTGTATTTATATGGTATTTGAATAGTTTGATACCTGACCACGTTTCTTATATGAAGATTCTTTGCATTTTTGATAAATTGTTAAGAATATATTAATAATAGACACTCAGAAGAGAACATGGTTTCTTATTTCAGCAAATAATTATTTAGAGCTTACTATGTGTCTGGTAATCATTGTTCCACCTACTAGGGATAGAGCAGTGAATATTACAAAGTCTTTGTCCTCAAAGAAAGTGTATCCTAAAAAACAGACAGCAAACAAAGAAATATATAAAGCAAGTCAGTTGATAATAAGCCTGTGTGATAAGCTGATTGATTTTGTCATCTGTCATATATTTTCCATTGGCCAGTGCCCTGGCTCTACTAGATCTTAAATAAATTGAGTATCACTATTGGTGATAAGTGCTTTGATGAAAAATAAAGCTGAATTATGGAGGTAATAAGTAGAAAGGGAGGGGGGGACCTGTCATATACAGTGTGGTCAGGGTTGTATATGTCTAAATGGATGACATCTGAATGAAGAGAGGGAGTGAGCCATGAGGCCTGCTGGGGAGAGAATGTTCTAGGCAGAGGCAGCAGGAAAGCAAAATCCCTGAGGCAGGTGTACGGTGATTAGTCTTGGAGGCCACTGCTGCTGCTGTGTGTGGAGGTGGTCATGTGGATGAGTGTTGGGTAGTGGTAGGAGGTGAGCCTAGAGTCGTGTGGTGAAGGGTGAAGTCTGGGTGGATTTTGAAGCCTTGGAGGCTCTGATCAGTAAGAGTAGTAGCAGTAGTGGTAGTAATCATTATTGTTATCATTTAGTGTGTTGATCTTAATATGTCTTAATATTAAGCATTGAAAAATATAGAAGAAAACATATGGCATTATTAGTTAGAAAAATGGGGAACTTTGAAGAACTCTTTGAAGTAAATTTCCACCAGTACTTTTTTTATGCTGTTGTTTGCTCCTGTGCCTTAAGTCTTGAATTTAATTTTCTCTTCAACCAGCATGAAAGTCTTTGCATATGAACATGTAAGAATTTTGACAAAAGAGCTTTTTTAAAGGGCCTGACTCAAAATAGGTAGACTTGTGGGGTCACACCCTCTCTGATTTTACTTTCAGCCACCTCTCTGTATCAAAAGTCAGGTCCGTGAAGAGAAATGAAGTATAGTATTAAGTCAGGGCATTTTTTTTGCTCTATTCCAAAGAAGGTTTGAGGGGTTTTGTTTTGGCACTATGCATCTCCAGGAGTGGATTTTTTCTTCTCTATACCTGCAGTGATACAGCATAAAAAGATAGTGATCTTGAATTCTATCTTAACTCATCCTCTTTTTATATTTATGCTAGAGTCGATCATATTTAATGTCTTAGATGCAATTAAATTGTCTTAAGGCATTAAAATTTGTAAAAAAAAAGTATTAGTTACACTAAGCCTACAAAATAGTTTTAATCAGCATTGCTAAAAAGTATTTATTTGTACCACATGTGTTTAGACACACTTCATTTATCATTATTACGGAAGTGTTTCAATATTTTAGCAACAGGAATCACCATACTGATATATTCAGGCTGAATACTTTCCTTGGCTGACTCTCCACCCTTGTCTAGGTTTGGTTTTCTCTCATGTGTTGAATGTTTAAAAAAACAACTGTATTTGCTAACAAGATAGAAAAAGTAGAATGTTTAGTTTTTAAAAATTAGTGATGTAATCATTGTGAATGAGTTAGGGTTCGCTTGTGAAGCAGATTTCAATGGTTCAGTTGGTTTCCTTTTAAAACTGCCATCATTTCAAGAGAGCAAATGATCCCTTGAGGCAGTTGTATAAAAATAAGTGCTCTAAAATTCCATTTCTAACATAAACAGTATCTTAATGCCTATTAGTCATTTCTCCGTAATTCTTTATCTCCTCCGCCTCCACCCAGCGTATGTGCACATGTGCACTCACACACATACTCCCTCCTTGATACTTTATTGTACTGTCTTCTGTCATGTACAACTAGCTTTTTGTTTTCTTTTGATCTGGGTACTCTCTTCAGCCTGCCCTGGACTCGGTTGTTGGTTTGGAAAGTGATAGGGGCAAATACTTGCCGACAAGGTAATTGCTTTCATCGTGGTCATGTCAGCTTAGGCACACTGAAGGTTACACAATGCATTTTGTATTGTTTCAATTCTTGCAAGTCCTGGTCTTTTATCAAACTGTGGTATATGATTAACTTTACCAACTTTGGGGAAGGAAAGGAACATTTGGTTTTAAGGAAAGGAGAATTTTTTTCCAACAGCAAATTCTATTAAGTTCTGGAGTTGTTGTTTTTTTTTCCCCCAACCGAATGAGTAGAGATGTCAGGACTGAATCATTTAAAATTCAGCTGAAAGGAATCTGGCTTGGGAGCTACCACACATCTAATATTATAAGTTGACCTAGGAAGGAAAGGGAAAGTGAAGGAGATATAGTAAAACCTTAGAATTCGAACTCCTTATGTGATGGTTAAGTTCATGTGTCAGTTGGCTAGGTTATGGTGTCCAATTGTTTGGTCAAGCAACACTGGCCTGATACTGTATGAGATAGTTCATGGATTTAAATCCTCAGTAAGTTGATTGCATCTATAACAACTAGGGAGACTGCCTTTAGCAATGGGAGAAGTCTCTTCATCCAATTGATTGAAGTCCTTTTAAACTGATGATTTCAGCATTCAGAAAGAAGAATTTCTACCTCTATTCCAGAATTCCAGTGAATTCTCCTGGGGAATTCATTGTCACCTTCATCGGAGTTCCCAATTTGTGGCCTGCCTATAGAATTTGAACTTGCTCATCCCCACAGTCTCATGAACCAATTCCTATAAACAAATCTCATAATATTTAATATATATATACATTTCCTGTCAGTACCGTTTGTTGGAGAATCCTTACTAATATACCTTAGTTGGCATTTTAGGCCTTTCAGAATATGATCTAAATCAGTGGATCTCAAACTTTTTGGCCATAGGACCCCATTACATTCATGAACATTTTTGTGGACCCCAAAGAGCTTTTATTATATCAATAATATCTATTGATATTATTCTACCATGTTAGAAATTAAAACTGAGAAATTTAAAAGCTATTAATTAATATAAAAATAATAAATTCATTATATGTTAACATTAAATAATTTATTTTTTATGACAAACTATAGTTTTCAAAACAAAAATATTTAGTGAGAAGGGTGTCATTTTTTACCTTTTACATGTCTCTTTAATATCTGACTTAATAGAAGACAGCTGGGTTCTCCTATTTGCTTCTGCATTCAATCTGTTGTCATATCACACGTCATGTAACTTCTGGAAAACTTCACAGTATTCTCATGAGAGATGAGAGTGAAAAAGGCAAATAATGTCTTAATATTATTATGAAAATGGTTTTGACCTTGTGGATTCTCTGAAAGGGTCCCCCAGGGGTCCTCTGAGCACACTTTGAGAACTATTGGCCCAAACGTACTTTTCTAAGCACACTCTTGTGTCAACCCTATGCGGCCTTTAATATCAACACTTCAACCTGTTCTTCTTCCTACTCCCACCCACCCATTCACCTAGGTACTAAGATTTTAGAAACTAGAATCTTAAGTATTAGAGTCAAGTAGAGTCTATCCAGTACAGGTATACATCATGGAGGGTTTATTAACTCAAGATATCATGGACATAAAAGAGTTAAATGAGAATGAGTAAACCCATTTTCTGAAATTAGAACTATAGTTGAAGTTTTCTTTTTTAAAGATTTTATTTATTTATTCATTTATCCCCCCCCTTGCTGCTTGTGCTCGCTGGGTCAGCTAACCATGCCGTGCGGGCGGGCTTGCCTTCACCAGGAGGCCCCAGGAACGGAACCCAGGGCCTCCCATATGGTAAACGGGAGCCCTACTGATTGAGCCACAGCCGCTTCCCAAAGTTTTCTTATCCTTAGAGATCAGAACCAGAAAATGATTGGTTAATTGTAAGAGCAGTTCAAAGGAGAGAATCATTTAAAAAAAAACACACTTATTAAACATTTTTAAACTTACATAAAATTTATTCATTCATTCACTAATTTTTTTAATGTAATTCCAGGTCTTTTTTTTGAATAAAGCTTTGCTGATTGGAGTTCCCTATCCTCTCCTTGTATAAAGCACACTCAAAACGTATCATCTGCTATTTCCAATTTTGTATTCCTTAAAATGAATTAAGGGAAGCAGATGTGGCTCAAGTGACTGGGCTCCCGTCTACCATATAGGAGGTCCAGGATTTGATTTCCAGGGCCTCCTGGTGAAAAGCAAGCCAGCCTGTGCAGCAAGCTGGCCCGAGTGGAGAGCTGGCCTTTGTGACAAGCTGGCCTGAGTGGAGAGCTGGCCTGCGCAGGAGTGCTGGCCTGTATAGAGTGCTGACCGGCGCAGAGAACTGGCGCAGCAAAATGACACAACACAAAGAGACACAGAAGAGAGACAATGAGAGATGCAGCAAATCAGGGAGCTGAGGTGGCTCAAGAGATTGAGCAGCCTCTCTCTACTCCGGAAGGTCACAGGGTCGGTTCCTGGTGCCACCTAAAAAGAAGACAAGCAGACACAGAAGAACACACAGAGAGCAGACAGCAAGAACAAAGCAATGAGGGGGGAGGGGAGAAATAAATAAATCTTAAAAAAAAAAATTAAATGGATTAAGAAAGTAAAGCCATGTGGCTCAAGCGATTGAGCTCCCACCTACCACATGGGAGGTCCATGGTTCGGTTCCTGGTTCGGTTTCTGGTGCCTCCTAAAGAAGACAGCAAGGTGGCACAAAGGGCAGGCGTGGCAAGCTGACAGCAAGATGACGCAACAAGAGACACAGGAGGAAGAACATAATGAGAGACACAACAAAGCAGGGAGCAGAGGTGGCTCAAGTGATTAGGTGCCTCCCTCCCATATCAGAGGTCCTAGGTTCAATTCCCGGTACCCCCTAAAGAAACAAAGAAGATAAACAAACACAGCAAGTGCAAACAATGAGGGGATGGGGAGGAATAAATAAATAAAATAAATCTTAAAAAAAAAAAAAGTAAAATCATTTGCAAAACAATATAAGGGCTCTAAGAACCCTGGTCTGTTACCTTGCTGTAGTGTACCTTCTTGAAGATAGAGACCATGTTTTATGTTTTGTCATCCTTTGATGGTTTGAATGCAGTGTCTGACAACAGTAGATATTCCCTGAAAACTTCTTAGCTGAATATATGATAAGGATTGCAAATCAATGAATGAACCAAAGTCTTTATAATGGAATTATGGTCTGATCACACTATTGGCATGATAGGAACAGTAAACAGAAGAAATGATCATTTGTTTCAAGCCTCCACTGGGTCTTCAGAAATAATCAGCACATTTTTCCACCTCAGTTTCCAGTTACCAAAGGGTACACTGGGCACAGATATTAACCAAAAGCCTGACCATTTCCCAAAGAGGAAGCCTTGTTGGCTGACACCCCCTCACTTGGAGTATCTTTTTATTTGCTATTGTCAAGCACGTGGTAGGATGCATTAAGCACTAAGCTTTTGGACTGTTGATATTATGTTAGTATATGGTTAGATTTTGACCTTGGATAGAGAGAGTAGGAAGTAAGTATATTTTGGAATGTGTTCCCTGTAGTCGTGCAACTTCCGTAGGATGGCCAACTTATCCCTGTTTTCCTTGGGCTTTCCCCATTTTGGCACTGAAAGTCTTGAGTCCTGGAAACTTCCTCAGTTCTGGGCAAACTGAGAAGGTTGGTCACTCCTAATCCTCCACCCTAAATCTGTGCAGAGGAGCAGGAATTGAAATTAGGGTTTGTTAGGAATGCAAATGTTGGGTACAGTCCTGTGGCCAATTTGAATTGCCTCAATAGAACACATATTTAGTAACCTCTTTTTAAGAGTCCCTTAGTTGCCTAAGGCAGGCAGGCAGATCTCTGAAAGTGCCAAGCTTCTTGGAGTCAGGTCTATGCCACTGGAATCATTTTGCAAAAAGTCCCAGAGGAACTCTGCCCACTCAACTCGTCATTTACTTGAAGCACGCTTTTGATTGGATATTTTAATTTTTAAAGATTTTTC
Source organism: Tolypeutes matacus (assembly GCA_026826555.1). Taxonomy (NCBI): domain Eukaryota; kingdom Metazoa; phylum Chordata; class Mammalia; order Cingulata; family Chlamyphoridae; genus Tolypeutes; species Tolypeutes matacus. The sequence goes on along the minus strand of JAKSZT010038599.1, from coordinate 21,729,459 downwards.
TAGTTTTTCCTGTGCCTAACTCTGAAGGCACTTCCTATGCTATCTGTGTCTTTGGAGTTGTGTCAGGTGGATGTAGTTTTGATTGGGAAGCGAGACAGCTGCAGTAGCTCTGGAAGTCGTGGTAAACTGTAGAGCACAGGAATTGGGGGTTAGGAGCCACAAATCCAGCTGTGGGATATTATACAGGTTATTGAACTTCATTGAGTCACTGGGTCCTTTTCTTATACAATGGGGACAATTATAATAGCAATGTCACAGCATTGTTCTGACTAGTAATAGAAGTGATTTGCAGGAAATTGTATGGCATGTACCGGGTTATTCAATAAATGTTTGTAGAATCTGTTGCTATATCTGCAGTATCCAGTTGTTACATCACCAATAAGAAATTAGTTTACTGTTTTCAATGCTAGGTCCTTCATTTCAAACATAGCATATGTAAAAAGTGTTGCTTTCCTGATATAATTACTAAAATTTTTCTAATATTGACTTTTCAAAATACTCAGCCACATTTTTGTTGGTCCATGACTTTGCATCCAGTTATTTCCATTGTTTGATCTTTTCTGCACATAAATGATTACTGGTTTCATCAATGTAGCAATTTGAAAAATGTGAACACTTTTTTTTCTTCCTCATTCCTCCTCCCTTCATACATTTATTTAGCAAAAAGTATTAAGTCCCTAGGCTTTGCTTGGTATTGTGCTAGGCACTGGGCATACATAGCTGTTTTAGTTCCCTAGCTGCCAAAACAAATACCATGCAGTGGTTTGGTTTAAACAACAGGAATTTATTGGCTCACGGGTTTGAGGCTAGGAGATGTCCAAAATCAGGGTGTCATCAGGGCAATGTTTTTTTCCCCAAAGACTATGGTATTCTGGGGGCTGGCTGCCTGATCCTTGTCTTTTCTGTTTCATGACAGTGTACATGGTGGCCTCTCCTGGCTTCTTCCTCCTCTTGTGGATTTCACCTACATTCAGTTTCTGGCTGCTCTCTCCGGCTTCTTCACTCTCTGTGACCTTCCTTATAAGGCCTTCAGTAATAGAATTAAGACCCATCCTGACTGAGCTGGACCACACCTTAACTAAAGTAACCTCATCAAAAGTCCTATTTACAAGAGTTCACACCCATAGGAATAGATTAAGTTTAAGAACACGTTTTTCTGATGTACATAGCTCCAAACAAATATAATCGGTTAACAGTCTTGGTTTCTGCCTTTTTGGAACTTAAAAACGTTTATGTTCTTTATTTTATGTATTAGAAGTTTTCTGGATATTTTTACCTCACCTCATAAATGTTAAGGGTTGCAGAGAGCAGATTAAGAACTAATGAATGAAATTTATAGAAAGGGAAATGATGTGGAAAATGAAAGAATTATGGAATCTCAGAACCTGGGTTAATATACTTTGTACCACTTTTTAGTTGTGTGATTCCGGAAAAGTTACTTTAACAGCACTGAAGCTGTTTTTAAATTTGAAAAAAAAAAAAAAAAAAAAGGGAATTATTGTGTACAATAATTCCCTTTTTTTTTCAAATTTATATTGTCTGAGGCAAATATAAGATAATGTACATAGCATCACTTTTATTTGTAAACAAATCTATCTAACACTTACCATATACCATGCACTATTCTTAGTGCTTTTCATAGATGAATTCATTTAATCCTTACAATAACCATGGCATACAGATGAGGAAACTGAGGTAATGAAAGACCAAGTGACTTGTGCAAGGATACACAGCAAGTAAGTGCTGGAGCAGTTTTCCATGTAGTCAGGCTCCAAAATCTATGCTCTTAATCACTGTGCTATGTTGATCTTCAGAGTGACCCATAGAAATGTTATTTACTTTTACTCAGGAATTTTTCTAACAATTACAGACATATGGAGAGGTTATATGTTGCCTCCAAAAGGAATGGGCACCTATCACCTAAGCTACTGTGGTTATATAAGTGTTGTAGAGAGGGTTTCAGGTTCTTATAGAGGGAGGTTGAAATTCTAGTTTAGCAGTTTTTTTCTTTTGCCACCTTAAAAATATTCTACTGCCTTCTGGCTTTCATTGCTGCTATTGGGAAGTCAGCTGTTAGCCTACTATAACTCTTTAGGAGGTAATTTTCTTTTTCTTTTTTTTTTTTTTAAGATTTTATTTATTTATTCATTTATCCCCCTTTTGCTGCTTGTGCTCGCTGGGTCAGCCAACCACGCCGCGTGGGCGGGCTTGCCTTCACCAGGAGGCCCCGGGAACTGAACCCGGGGCTTCCCATATGGTAAACGGGAGCCCTACTGATTGAGCCACAGCCGCTTCCCTAGGAGGTAATTTTTTTTTACTGGTTTCTTTTAAAAGTGTCTCTTTATCTTTGTGTCTGCAATTTTAATGTGATAGGTCTAGATATAGATTTCTTATTATGTATCCTGCTTGGAAATTATTGAGTTCTTTGAATCTGAAGATTAGTATCTTTTGTTAGTTCTGGAAATGTTTCAATCTTGATCTCATCCAGGATTACTTCTGCCCCATTTCCCCCCTCTCTCTTCCCTTCTTTTGGAATTCTGATAAAGATTTGTTTCAACTTCCCATTCTACTTTTTATGCCTGTTAATCTCTCTCATGTATTTTCTAACTTCCTTCCTCTTTGGATTGCATTATAACGATTTCTTTAGACCTATCTTATATTTTTCAAATTCTTTCTTCACCCATGTCTGATATACTGTTTAAATCTGCCCATTGAGTTTTAAATTTTGGTTGGTGTATTTTCTATATCTAAAAATTATATTTAGTTCTTTTTCAAATTGGCTAGGTCAATTTTTATAGTTTTCTTTCTTTTTAAATACTGAAAAGCTTGCCTTTTATTTCCTCTACATGGTAAGCATATTTATTTTATAGTTAGTATTTGATAATTCCAATATATGAAGTTTTTACAAGGTCTTACTCATGAATTCTAATTTCTTGTGTTCTTGGTTTTTTTGTTTTGTTTTGTTTTTTTACTGTTTCTACCCAATGTCTTGAATAATTATAATTATTTGTGGGACACTTTTGATGTTTTCCTCCAGAGAGTATTAGATTTACTTCTGCTAGGTACCTAGGAGCACTACCCTCTGTGATCACTTTAAATTAAAAATCACCTATCAAAGACTTTTGTACTACCCAGATGATGTGAATTTGGACTGCCAGTCTGTGCAATGACCAGTTCTTTATTGTACATCCAGTTATTCCCAATTTTTTGTCAGTCAATCCCTAGATCAAAACCCACTGAAGAATAAAAAATAATTAAAAGGAAAAAAAAGAAAAAAAAAACCCACTGATTTACTCTCTTCAGAGAGTAAATCTCCTGTCTGCTGCCAGGAGAGGGTGAGGCGCAGCTGCCGAGTGATGGGTAGTGCTAGAGGGGACTTAGGGATCCAACTACTTCTCAAACAATTTTACCCGAGTTATAATTAATTTACCCCTAATTAGCTCCAAGTTTCAGAGGAACTCTTGCTGCCATTTCCTGAGCCTCTTAAGGATTCTGTAGTGTAAAAGTTTTTTTTCCCTCAATTTTTTTTTCCAGGTAAAATTTGGTTTTCTTGGTTCTCCTAAGTTCTTTAACATTTGTCCATTGACATTCAAGCTTTCAAAATTTTGTTGCCCTTATATCCCCTCCAGATTTCTATGTTTTTGAGTTCTATTTATTAAAAAACCACAAGAAATACTTTTCTCTTTCTTTCTTTTTTTTTGGTAATTTTAGTGGAGTTCTGTAAGGGAACATATTTAAATGTATTTGTTCAGTTCACCATCTTAACTCAGAATTCCACTGATCTTTCTAAAATTGAAAATTCTACTTACAACTCTTGAATTAGTCCTCACTGATCTCATTATGGTCAAATACAAACTACTGGGAATATGTGACCACATTTTCTCTTTTTAAATATATGTTCCTATTATTTAAAAATGATAATATCAACTATATATTTCTGCAGAAACACAAACTTTAATACATTTTTTAACTTTTAATTTTGAGAATGAATTCACATGTTACTGCTGAATTAGCAGAGAAAATTTAATTTGTATGAAGGTGAATGACTGAAGTGAATTAACAGAGAGAGTGTATGTATGCATTTGTGTGATTGAGTCTATTAGAAACTACATGGATGATAATATAATGTAGATTAAATTTATGCCATTAAGACATAGCACAGTAAGTACTTTTATCTACATTCATCTCTCAACAGTAAATATATATTCAGAAATTAACCTGAGCACATTTTGCCCAACAGAGGCTCTCTACTTCATAAAGGAAAACTTCAGTTACTAGTAGAGACCTTATTCTATCTTCTGATTTTCCAAACAGGATACCCTAACCTTCTTTCCAGAAAGAGATTATTGCTTTTACCTTAAGTAGAGGAGAAACACTGTTAATAGGCACCGTAAAAGTGTTTACATTTTCCTTTCAAATCTGATGATATTAGGACACCACCGTAATTATTTTTCCATTCATAATACAGTCTAACAGTTCAAAGTTTTCAGAGATTCAAATTTAGATTCCAAATCTTTGTGTGTAATATACCTTTTATGTCCTACAGGGAGTGTTTTGTTGTTGTTGAGGGTGAGTTTGGAGGTGCAGTGCTGGGAAGAGGAATAGGAGAAGTTGTTAAGTAGAGACTAAGATGAGCTTCTATTACATCAGTGACTTAGGGGTGACTCCGTTTCTTACATCCTGATTTGAAGGGCTCAAGTACAGAGTAGTCACCCACTCCTAGAAGAAAAGTTTTATATGACTTACAAGCAGTATTTCTGATTTTGGCTAACAAATTTGGAAATTCTGTCATTGGTCATGCAGGAGATGGTCTTGCTTCAGTCCATCTGGAAATACAAATCAAAGCTCATGCCCTATTGTTTGTGGGTCCACTGTCTCACTGATTCACCAGAAATGTAAAGAAGGAAGGAGGGCAAGAGAGGAAGTAAACATTTATGTAGTGTGTCAGGATACTTTTGGTGATCGGTGACAGAGAAATGACTTAAATGATTTTTAAAAATTATTATTATCATTGGAAGAAAATATAGCCTTATTCTCCCCCTTCTCTGTCACAGACACCAGCATTTGGAGATGAGATAAGTATGCATGCCTTTGGATGCAGTGCTCCTAACAGCTTTGCTACAGAAGAACCTTGGCCCCTGCAAACTACTTAAAACAACTTCAGCAGTGATATTTTGGCCAGTGAGAAACTAATTAGAAGATGGGACCATTTTATATACTCTTCAAATGACCCAGAGTTTCAAACAGATGTTTCAGAGAAATGCATACCTGGTACTCTTCCATTAGCCAATTGCTTTGTTGCAACTGTCACAGTCCCCTTTTGTACAATAATTTCAAAGAATTATGTCCCTACTAGCAACTCAAATGTACATTGTTTAGCTCCATTTGAGGGGAATTTGGTGGTAATTAGAGGCCTAGTTTTGCTGTTAAGTCTTGAAAAAGGAACCCATCACAGCAATCGAGAAGACCTTGGAGAAAAGACATAGGGGCAGGCCACATTCTCCAAGAGTCATCCAGAGTAGACTCTTATAGGATCTTCAGATGCACACACACACTTACACAGCATCAAACCAAAAAACCCATCTTTAAAACAACTTGAAGAAAAGTGGAGAAGTAGAGAAAGAGTAAGGAATAAATTATAACAACATAAATTGCAGAAATTGAAAACTTACAGCATTTAAACATGATTGCATGAATTTTGCTGGCTTCTTATGATGTTTCAATAATGTGTTGGTTTTCATAGGATGTCTTTATGTACACTTAAAATAGTAGCTTATATGTCTAAAGGAATAGTTTTAATATTGACTTTTTCAATAGAATTATTTACTGGAAAATAATCATTGTTTGAATTTATAACACTCACTCTTAAGGCAAGAAGGCAAACATTCCTTTGAGTTAAATTATTGAAGGGAAAGATGAGCATTAACACTTGTAAAGGCTGAATGAGGTTTGAGTCTTTTAAAGTCAAATATTTATTGTTTTGTTTTGTGATAGTAAGGCTTTCCTATATTAAATAAAGTTTCTCAATCACCCAAGCTTACAGAACTTACAAACCGTATGGATTGCTCTTTATAGAAAAAAAAAAAATCTCCGTTATTTATCCATAGGTTTTATTCTTGGGACCTGACAAAAGAATTTGTTTTCTTTCTCCCCAAACTCCCAAAACATTCTAAGTTATTGGAAGCCAAGCATTCAATACAAACAGTTTCAGTTTCCATACTTCCTAACAGACTAGCCAAGAGCTATCCTTGGCAGATGGAAAGAAAAGCTTATTTCTGGAAAATACAAAGGCATTCTTTTATTTGTAAATATTTTCTTACCCCATATTTTAAAAATTAACATCTAATTAGCATAGGTCACATTGACTTGTGTTTATAAACTAGCTCTGCATTTTATTTTAGACCATGAAATATTCATTGTTTTTTGTTTTTAACCATCTACCAATGTGATATTATATTTACAATAAAGAACATCTGGTTATTTGCAATTGGAGAAGCCTTCATGCTTTTGAAATATGACTTTCAATAAATAGTTCTCCTTCCACTGCTAAGCAGCAATCAGCATGTTTTGGATATTGGGTAGGTTTTTTGTTTTTGTTTTTTTATGAAAAAGCATTTGCTTTTTGTATCATTTAAAACATCTTAATTTTATTGGTAGGTGGTGAAAAGGCAGGTTGGACTTCAGCGGAAAAAAAAACTAAAATTCTGTAATAAATTGGGGTAATTATGCAACACGGTTAGATCTTAGTGAAGAATAATGAGCCTTTTTCCTCCTTCAGTCTGGCCTTTAGTGTTCCAAGTGTGAGCACAATGTTACAAGACTGCCCCCTACTGTAAGATTTTGCTTAGCCCTTTCAAAAATAGCTTCAAGAGAAAATAGGAGAAACTAACAAATTGACAAGTATATCCCATTATATCTGGAATTTTAAAATTATATTCTAATGAACACTGCAGACCCCTTAATGCGCAAATCTAGAATAACAGTGCAATACATGCTTTTGTTTCTCACTTTGTTTTCTTGTGAATTAATTTTGTTGCTCAGTTCCTTTGAGTTAAACAGAGGAAGCTTTCCTCCCTCAACATGCTATGGAATGATGGATCTTACTGGGTGTTTTGTGAATGTGTTTTTGTTTTAATTAACATTGGTTTCAAGGAATTTTGCAACTTTGGAAAAAAACGCACAGGGTATCTTTGCATCTGGGTGAAGAATGATGCTTTTGTCTATCTTCTGTGGGGTTTTGGTATTTTTAATAATAGAAACAGGTTTTGCGGTAAAATGTATCGATTCAACCAATTATATCTTGGAGTCCATCCAGTCTTAAATCTGTCTATAAACAACTTTGTGTTGTTTTGCACTGAGTACAATTTCAAATCCATGTGAAAAAGCCTTTGACATGAATAAAATTGCCTCTTATTTTGGTGAAAAGTTGAATTCTATTTTTCTCTTTTTTTATGGGTATTGCTTTAACAAAAATGATTTTGATGACATTTCTTTTGCCAATGCATATTTTCTGACATTTAAAAACAAATCAAAAGCCACTTATCGTATGAATCATTGTTAAAGTCAGCCGTAATCCACTGTGTAAAATCTCCCTGTAAATGCGCAGAGGCTAGGGGCTTAAACCTGGAGCACATTAAATTAGTTCCAGTCTCTCTTGAATGGGCTCTGCCTGGCTTGCTTAGGCAGGCAAAACGGAAACAGGCAGTTTATAACAAGAAGTCTGCTTTAAAAACCATGGGGTTCATTGGAGAAAGATTTATATCCCCCACTTATATAAACATTACAAATGTGGACTGCAAGTAGGAGGGGAACCGTTATCGAAATCTCTTGAAGAGCTTTCTCATTGTGAGTAAAATGGACAGCATGTACTGTTGTTTGAAGATACGCCAGCGTTTCGACAATAATCTTTTTCACTGCTTTGCCTGATTAAAATGTAGCATTGTGAAGACTAACCAGACCACCTACTTTTAATTTATTTTCATGGTGAGACTATGTTGGCATCAAATGTGGAGCCCAAAACCTCTGTGCCAAAGGAGAAAGTTGTCATTTCAGGATTTTTAAAAAAGATAGTACAATTATAGAAAGTCTTGGGGTAATGGAAGCTAGATGTCAGTTTAATGTCACCTCTTGATTTTAAATGAATTTTATATATAAACACTATCCTGGATATCATGTTGTCTTTCTGATTGTAATAGAACACAGATGAGGCTTGAATATTTGTTCCAATAAAATGAGAAAGGCTGCAAGGAAAGATTACCATTTGAGATTAGAGTAGCTATTAATTTGATATTTTACGTATGGTGATTTTTAGGTCCTTGAGCTGAATTTCTGTTTTCCTCTCATTTGGTTTTAGCTAGCATTTTTTTTATATATCTTGAAAATTACCACAGAAATGTACTTTCCTTTGCTCCAAATATGTCTAACAGGGCACTCAGACGAAACTATCTTTTTCTTCGGCTTATAAACAGTAGCTTCTACTTTATGGGTTTTAGTCACAATCCAGGTAGCGCTGAATCCGTTTTTCTTAGGATATTTTCTATCTGTCAGGAAGAGAGCATATTTGTTTTTAACATTCTTAGTTGGTTCCAAATGTTTGCCTTTAATATTTATAAGGTTATTTTCAATGCACCTTTGAATTCAGGGGCTGACGGTAAGAACTGACCTGGTGAAAGCATTTGAAAGAGGTAACATGAAACCAGGAGCACAGGGGTTAACACTTGGGGAACTCAGCCTGGGCCGGCAAACTTGGGCTTTTCATGGCTCTTCCCACCAGCTCTATTCTCCTTGCCTGTAATTACAGACAAGGGCTGATTTCTGAAAAGGAAGGGCATTCATTTGACTTTACCAGGTGTGCAGAAGTCAATGATGTGATTAGGACCAACCTAAAAAAAAAAGTGGAGTGAGGCTCTCTGGCCAATAACCTAAATATAATAATAATCATTTTAGTGGGTTTCATTTGTTAAGCTCTTTTTATATGCCATGTACCAGGCTAAGTGCTTTCCATTTTTCATTATTTTGATCCTTACAAAAACTTGATATTTTAAAATGAGGAACCTGGGGTATAGAGATTTGGGTCACACCACTGGTGGTGGCGGAGCTGATGTGGAAGCCAGACATCATGACTCCAGAGCCCATGTTCTCAGCTCTCTTAACTGCTATACAAGGCAGGTTGAGTTTTCTGTTTTCAATGACACTTGGGGTTTCCACATCACATGTGTAATCTATAATACTGTTAATGTAAACCCCTGTCCAGCTTTGGTCCAGGGATGTTTTTCAGCAGTTACCTCAGTACCTACAGCCACAATACTGAGGTAAGTACTCCTGAGCATGAGAAGAGACTCTTGTATTATGTACTGGGATGGATGCAGAAGGGACCTAGGGTGACTTGTGTCAGAGGTTGTCAAGTAGTAATGAAAAGAACTCTTTAGTCAAGCCTGGTTCTCAGTGCAGAGGAATTTAGAGGAAGGATGATTATTGGTAATCTGCAGCTAGTCTGCTCTCTGCCTCTCCAAACAATTAAGTTAGCCTGTAATATTTTCAAATGATCCTTAGAATCCTACTGTGGAAGACCTCTAGTTTCAAGGATGAATTGACCTAAAGTTGAAGGCAGCAGAGTACTTAATCACTTACAACCACTGGTACTTTCTTAGTTGGATAAAATTTAGTTTGAGAAACTTGACTTGTGTTCATTTGTGCTATGAAGAGCAGAATATACATTAGAATGGATGTTCATACTGTTGTCTTCAAAAGTCTTCAAAAGTAAGGCACAAATGCACCACTGGCAGTAACTTATGTAATTATTAGGTTCACAAGAGATTGCTATAGGTAATTTTTGGCAATAGTGAATTTCTTATTTACTTTATATAATGAAGTAAACATTTGCCAAAAGAAGATCCCAAATGTATAACTAACATAGTGGGAGGAGGAGAAAACTCTCCTCTCCTCAATATGCTTAACCTGTGAGAGAAGAGAAACTATCTGTAGTTGATAGAAGAAGAAACAAAGTTGGAACTGTAGCATTTGTAGTGTTTAAAATTAAAAAGGTAGCCAACCGAACCACAGTTGTGATATGAATGTGTGGTATCTGTTTATGTCCGGGTTTTATGTGTGGAGGTATGGAGTGGGCATGCGAGTGAGCTAAATCTCAATCTATTATAGTAGGAAATCAATAGATAATATCAAAAGAGCGATTTATAGAAGAAGTGGTGTAATTATACTATATTACTTAATGACATGCTGGTAATCACCAAAGAAACCAAAAAATAAATAAATAAATAAATAACCAAAAGTGGTTTCCTCTGAGAAGCAGGAATGGGCTTGGGAGTGGTGAGGTATCAGGCTGTTGCTTTTCATTATAAACCCTTTCCTACTATTTGAATCGTATGAAGCATGTTCATGATTTACTTTGATAAGAGTAAAAGTATTTAAAAACAACAATGTTAGGGACAAAAAAGAGTACTCAAGATTCTAATTTTATTTTTTTAAAAAAAGAAGAAAAGTGTCCCTTCATGTACAATATTATGCTTTTTATTTTCCCCCTAAAGCAGGGAGCTCAGAAATTAAGTAAAATACAGCATATAAACCACTGTTCTTGATTTTGTTTAGTTTCGAAAGTTCCCTTTGTTGGTAAGGTGAAGGTTTCTAGAAAAGACATTTTTCATAATCTTTCGGTTAATTAGACCAGCTTTTTTGATGACTAAATAAACCTAACCAATGACCTGTGGACCATTTTGATTAATTTCCAAAGCCAAATTACTGAGGCCCATAGATTTAATTGATGGATGTAGGACATGATGCTTCAAGGACTTCTTAGATTATTTTTGTCTTTTGGGTATGGGAATATACTTGTACTCTTTAGGTCTGTTTCTTTGTAACAGATAATCACAGCAACCTTGACTGTCTGGAATCTTAAAGCTGGTAAACCACTTATGAAATTGTATTATGCTCTGTTTGGAGGTAGTTGGTAATTCCAGCTCATTATATCCTTTTTTTTTTTTTTTTTTACTGGGAGGTCCCGGGGATCGAACCTGGGTCCCTCCATATGGGAGATGGACGCCCAACCAGTTGAGCCACATCCGACCCCCATACTATTTTATATTAGCATTTGTCTTAGTTTCCTTTGCAGACTATTTTTTTACTATTTTTACCCATTTCTTATGTCATCATTCCTAGATAGACTTTTTTTGGTCATATATAATGTTCCTGAAAACCTTATTTGGCTGAACTTATCTGACCTTAAACTTATCTTTAGTTTTCAGGAAATTCAGTCATTTCCCTGTTTAGCGATCTGACAAGTTACATGTAATTTATAGTGTTTTTTTTTTTTTAATAAAGCGATAGTTTCAATGTATATACTTTTGCATTTTCTGAGTATGTAATCAAAGGCTTAATAATTTCTTTTGTGCCATTAACTCAACCTATCTCAGTGCAGAACCCTTAAAGGCTCATAGGAGATGCTATTGTTTTATATTTTTAAAATATAACCATCCAAAGGTTAAAGTTTACTGTGTTGGGTGACACCCCTCTGTGTAGAGCACTTGGACATCCATTATCCCATTTAATCATAACAGCAACCCCGTGGGGAAGGCAGGGCAGGAATCATCTTCCCAATTTCATAGATGACCGTGAGAGAGGTTGAGTGACTTGCAGGCAGTCACACAGTTAGTGACAGAAGAACCACAGTTCAGTGGTCTGACCTTGACTTCTGCAGTAAGATTTAAATCTAGTGCAGAGGGGGCCAAGGGTTTAATGAAACAAACAACAGAATACAGGGAATTGAGAGTTTGTATTTATAAGCCTTAAGGAACTATATTTGACTATTTAGGGCTGGGCTTTCAAGCTCACAGAGGACAGGCAGGTTAAATAAACAAAGTGTAAGGCAATGGAGAGTTGTGGGGGTAGTGGGGAAAGTGTGCCCAGTCTCCAGGGCTCAGCCCTCCTTCAGATTCTCTTGCTAAATGAACTGCAGTTCAGCCTCGGTTGTTGCTTGAACGTGCAGATTTTCAAGAGAAGATGAAAGTGAATTTTTTTTAAATGGGAATTTTCTTAATTTTTAAAACAGTCTTCTTGCTAAACAAAACAACACAGCAGGCTGCATTTGGCTCCCAGGCCTGCAGCTTGGGACCCCTGACAGAAATATTAATGCTCCTCTGTGTAGGCACTTAAAAGGCAGCCAGGGCTGAGGCCACCCCAGGGGCTGAGCTCATCTTTCCCTCCAACAGGGGTCCTCTCAGCTGGAAAAGAGGCCATGGAAGGAGTGTGCTTGGGGCAGGGACAGTTATGGGTTACCCCTCGTGCTTTCTAATTGGTATGTTCTGATTTTCTTTCAGAAGACTCTAATATTTTAGAGTCACAAAATGTGTTCCTATCATTTTCTATGATAGTGCTTTAATTTCTGTAAGAGGCCATATAACCATTGACATATTTGACATGTCTAGGAAAAAATTATTGATGAATATTTTCAAATTTTATTTTTCTGCTAAGGTATTATTACTTTTACATTGAAAGTTGTTCTATATTTAAGCAAAGTAAATGCAAACTTCATGCTTTCTGATTATCAGTATAGTTCTTCTGTGATAAATATTTCAGTTCTTAGATAACTTTGTGTCTTCATTCTGCAATGTAAAGGACCATGTAAAATACGATAAGTAAATTCACAGCAACTCTCTGGTTTTAACTTCTGGAAGAGTTCACAGATGTAACCTTCTGTAGTTTACTGGATTGGAAAATACTGATATCTGATTTAATTTGAATCAGAGTGTTTAACGATCCAGTTGTCCTTTTATTGTTTCCTATGGCTTCACTCACTTATTCATTATATATATTATTTCCCTGGCATTGGAGGGTCAATTGAGAACAAAACAGACTCACATCTCTGCTTTCATGGAACTTATCCTCTAGTGTGGAGATATGGAAGATGATGAAGAAAATAAGTAAATCATGTAGTGCATTAGAAGATGATAAATGCTGTGGCAGTGTTAGTGGTGGAGAAGTTTGTAATTATAAACAAGATGGTAAAGAAAGCCTCCCTGAGAAGGCAACATTTGGGTAAAGACTTGAAGGGAAATAAGGAAATAAGCCAGTAGATGGTCTGGGGCTTGACTTCTAGTCAAAGCAAATATCCTGACATGAGAGGTGCCAAGTGTCTTCAAAAGAAGAGGGACGACATGTGGCTGGAGCAAAGTGGGCAAGGGAAGGAGATGAAGGCAGACAGATCTTATGAGGGCTTGTAGGCCATGATAAGGAGAGGAGACACGTACACAGCACACAAACACATGCACTCATCTGTCTCCACTAAAATTTTAGAGCTGTTTCTCCAGTTAGTTAAGTAGAAAAGGCCAGTCATTGGGAATTATTTTGTGTTATTAAAATATTTGGGGCCTGTTGAAGACAGGGTTGGAAAAAAGATGAGGAAATAGATTGATTATATCAAGGAGGATGCAGATTAAATAAAGTGCTATCTGCTATGCAATTGGAATGTGACTCCAGAATCTCTAGATTCCCATATAGAATTATACCCCTAATAATAGCATTTGTCTTTTTTGTTTAGTTTGCATTAAAAAAAAGTACCCAAAAGATTAATTAATATATAAAAATTTCAGCAAATATTTATTGAGTATTATTATGTAGCAGACACTGGACTAGTTTTGGGGGGTGAGCAGTGATATGCAGTTATGGATATGGCTTACATTCTAGTGATGGATTCTAGAACAATAAGGTTATACGGATCTGCTTGGAGGTAGCATGCAGTAATTTCCCCCAGTCTATTTTTTGTATATATAAAAGCAATTTAGATAACTCAGTTGGAGAGAGAAAGGGGGCAACCACCTCCCCTCCACTTTTCCCACACTTATTGCCTCCTTTTGGTTTCATGTGATAGAAAGCCAATTCAAATGGTGATGAATGATTTCAGGCATAGTTGGATCTGGGTTTTGAAAATAGGTCATCAGGAATCTGTTGTCTATTTCTTAGTTTTATTCCCTTCTTTGTTGGTTTCATTTTTTCAAGTGGTGGCAAAGATGCCTTCAGCAACAATAGGCTTGTATTCTCTCAGCATAAAATTCTGGCAGGTAAAATGTGCTTTCTCCCCAGGGGCTCAAATACAAATTTCAAGGCTCAATCTCCCTCGCTCCCAACGAGCCTGACTTGGACCATGTACCTACTGAATATTTATTCTGTCCAGGAGGATGAAACCATTGCATGACCATTCCTGGGTTATCCGTCAGTTCCTAGAGTTAGGAGATGAGGTCAGCGCCACCGTATGGAAATATGAGAGGTAGTTTCCCAAAGAGAGACCGAGGTGCTGTTATTTAGACCAGGGGCAATGGATGCTGGCAGTGAAAAGCAAATGACCACCATACCTGGGGCTCCTTCAACAGTAGAAAATTTAAGCAGTTATTTGCTTATTCACGTTTTTTGTTTGTTTGTTTGTTTGTTTTAGGATTTTGTGTTCAAGATTTATTTTACTGTGAAATTAAGGGTCTTTAATTGGATCTATTCTTTCACTGGTTTTAAAAAGGCACTGGTTAGTAGGCTGCTCTCAACACTATAAAAAGGTGGCTCTGGGATTCTTGTTTAGTAATAGTTGTAAGAATGAATGTACGATCTCATTACACAATGCTGGACCTGTTCCTCCCTCGCTGCACAGCGAGTATGGAGCTAACTGTATTTGTATCCAGACTGTCTTCATTATGAAGTTGGGACTTCCTTAGATTTATTACGAGTTTGGAAAGTCCCTAAACACGTACGCGCACGCACACGCACACACACCATTTTTAAAGCATGAGGGCTTTTCCCTCTTATTTCCAAAGTGCTTGAACTGATTTTTTTTCCCCTTAGTGAGACCAGCATTTGAAATGTCAGCCAAGAGCTTCCTTTAAATTTGCAGAGAACCATGAGTTACAGCATAGATAAACACACACTGGAAGTATTTCTAGAACTATAACCATCACTAAAGATTTAGATCACTAAATCTCCCGTAATTAATGTTTGTTTTTTTCTTTTTGCTGCTGAGTAAGCATGAGAGTAAGCCCTTAACTTTATCCAGTACTGCTTAGTTTTCTTCTTTTCTTTAATGGCGCTTACCCATTAAGCATATGGTATTCCCTTAGTATTCAATTGAACTTTTCCACTGAACTGCTTGAACTGCTTGTAAACGCATAGGATCTGTGGATTGAACTCATTGTATGTCTCTTTTAAGGAAGGGCACAGCCACCATTGAAAATGTATTCTAGTGTCAGGGGTATCTGAGTGATGGGCAGCAGTATCTCCAAATGTTTAAATTTTTCTTTTGAAAATTTTAATTACAAAGTAGTTTTATTGTAGAAAATTTAGAAAATATTATAGTTTCCCAGAGTTACCTATACTTTTATTATCTAGGGGTAATCAATATTAACATTTGGTATGTTTCCTTTCCTAACTTTTTTATGTATATGTGTACATACATGCACACATATATTCTGTTATTATTTTTCAGGAACCATGTAATTATCCTGTCATACCATTTGCTTTTTTCACTCGTGGCATTAAATATTATCCATGAGATCACAGTATAATATTCTGTCTTGTGAAGGTATTGTAACTTAGTAACTATTCTATTAGATCACTTGTTAGGTCCAGTTTTTCATTCTTATTAGATAGACTGCAGTTTCCATCTTTATGAACACCAATCATAAGTATCTAGTATATGCATCAAGATTTCCTAGACTCAAAAAAGTAAATACATTTTTTTTTTTTTTTTTACTGTGAGCAGGATTTGAACCTGCGCGGGGACATTTTAAGACTTTTGATACTTAAACTCTCCACAAAGATCTATAAGCATTCCCATGGCCTCATACCATCTTCAATGTTGCTGATTTAATAATCTCATTGTAACTAACGCCATCTAATTTCTTAATGAAGATGGATCTTTTTCATTTTTGGTCATTTGTATATATTAATATTTTGTGAAATGTCCAGCTCCTCTTTCCTATTTTTTCTATTAGGGTTTTCATCTTCTTGTTAATTTGTAAAATCTCTTCAGTTAGGGTTTTTTTTTTTTTTTCCTCCTGTTTTTGTTTGTTTGTTTGTTTGTTTTTTGAGGTACCAGGGCATGGGATTGAACCTGGGACCTCTTATGTGGGAAGCTGGCGCTCAGCCACTAAGCCACATCGGCTCCGCTGAGTTGGTTTTATCATTTGTTTGCTTGCTGTTTTGTTTTTGTTTTTAGGAAGCACCAGGGACTGAACCCAGGACCTCCCAAGTGGGCAGAAGGTACTCAAATACTTGAGCTCCCCTGTTTGTTTTTTATTTATTTTTTTAGTTTTGATATTTTTTTAGAACATAAATGCTATAAATTTTTATGCACTCAAATCTGCCTATCTTTTCTTTCATTGGTTGTTTTAAAACGTTTCTGGAAGACATTGTTCAGGCATTGCTTCATTCATTTTACTTGACAACTGTATGAGTCAGCACTACCATTTTAAAGATCAAGAAATTGATGCTGCAAATGATGAACTGGGAACTAAAGAGCTAGGTTTCTTGGCCATTTATCAACTTCCTCTGTTGTTTGACTCCACTTTTGTTGTAATGCTTAAAAATGTCTTCAACCTCTGAAGATTACCTAAGCATTCACCTCTATTTCATTTCATTATGATTATGGCTTAATATTTACCTAATATTTAATTTAAATGTTTTAGCTCATAAGCTCTGGATCTCTTTTGTTCTCTCATCTGCAGACACAGAGAATAACTGCTTGTTGTCTTTTACTCACGTTCCTTCTTGTTTTTAAAGGTGCTGTGAAATCACTTTCTTCTTTCTTCTCCTATTAATGCCTAGTGTTAGTTCCACAAATGTTTGCGGGGCATGTACTTTGTACAAGAATCTCTGCTAGACCCTGTCAGGATACAAAAATGAGTAAGACAGCATCAACTGCTCCAGAAACTTGTAATACAATGACAAGAAAGAGAAACAGACATAAGACTTTTAAGGGGAACTATAAGTCCTATAAAAGAGAAAGACATAAAATCGTGGTGAAAAGAGGGAGGTAGGAAATAATTAGATAGTAGCGGGGACTAATTAGGGAAGGACTTGTGGATAAGTGAAATTATTATTATTATTATTATTTTTAGTTTTAGTTAAGCCAGTAAAAAGAATTTATTGGGAAATGGGGAAAAAGAACAGAGCTTGCTGAGAAATGGGAGAGAAGGATGGAAATACACACCAAGATTTGGTGTGGGCTCCTTTAGGTAGAGAGAATAGGCTTTGGCTTGTGTGGTCACCTTTTAAACTATTAATTATTCCTATCCTTGCTAATGCTAAGGGAATGGGCTCCAGCTATTATTGGTTAAACCACCATGAGTAAGTGAAATTTAAGTAAGATTTTGAAGGATAGGAAACACTTAGAATATAAAATGGGGATAATAATAGAAACTTCTGATTAGGCTGTTATAAAGGGTGTGGAAAAGTGCCTGATACACATTCAAAAG
The DNA here is from genome assembly GCA_026826555.1 of Tolypeutes matacus. NCBI lineage: Eukaryota > Metazoa > Chordata > Mammalia > Cingulata > Chlamyphoridae > Tolypeutes > Tolypeutes matacus. The sequence goes on along the minus strand of JAKSZT010038599.1, from coordinate 21,711,994 downwards.
CTGAGTAAATGTTAGGCATTGTTTTCATGATCATGAATTGAGTAAAATCTTTAAAAATACTGATTGTAGAATGAGTCCTATTTTGTAGATTTTTATTTATGTATCAGGGAATCCCTCTTGGGTTTTTTTGTGTTATTACTTGCTGGTTTGTAGGTTTCATGATTTTCTGCCTTGCTTTCACAAAGTTATTCATGTTGCATTTGAAGGAAGTCCTGATATTTCTGGAGGAAAATAAGTTTAATTAACTAGGAGCCAGTTTTATTAACTTTTTTTTACATTTTTTAAAACCACATTTAATAATCTGAGGTCTTCTGTTCCCACTGAAACTCTATGTGTGTCTATGTGAACTCTTCTCTTGCCTAAACTGATTTTTTTTTTAAACTTTATTTTCTACATTTAATAATTGAAAATATAAACAATTAAAAACTAAAAAGTAAACACAGATGAATAAATATATACAATTCTCAATTAAATCTAATGGGTACATATAAGTTTTTTTTTTTAATCAAACAATATTTTACACAATATATTTGGTTCATAGTAACGCATTCATACAGTATTTGTCTTTTTGTGTCTGGCTTGCTTCACTCAACATGATGTCCTCCAGGTTCATCCATGTTGTCATATGCTTTACGACTTCATTTCTTCTTACAGCTACGTAATATTCCATCGTGTGACTAGACCACAGTTTGTTTATCCATTCATCTGTTGATGGACACCTGGGTTGTTTCCAACTTTGGCAATGGTGAATAATGTGGCTATGAACATCGGTGTGCAGATGTCTGTTCGTGTCACTGCTCTCAGTTCTTCTGGGTGTATACCCAGTATGGTATTGCAGGGTCACATGGCAAGTCTATATTCAACTTCTTTAGGAACTGCCAAACAGTCCTCCATAGTGGTTGTACCATCCTGCATTCCCACCAACAGTGAAGACATGTTCCTATCTCTCCACATCCTCTCCAACACTTGTAGTTCTCTGTCTTTTTAATAGTGGCCATTCTGATAGGTGTGAAATGATATCTCATTGTAGTTTTGATTTGCATTTCCCTAATCATGAGTGACATTGAGCATTTCTTCCTGTGTTTTTTTTGCCATTTGTATTTCTTCTTCGGAAAAATGTCTATTCAAGTCTTTGGCCCATTTTTTAATTGGGTCGTTTGTCTTTTTATTGTTGAGTTGTAACATCTCTTTATATATCCTGGTGTTAAACCCTTATCAGATATGTGATTTCCAAATACTTTTTCCCATTGAGTTGGCTGCCTTTCCACCCTTCTGACAAAGTCCTATGAGGTGCAAAAGTGTTTAATTTTGAGGAGGTCCCATTTATCTATTTTATCTTTTGTTGCATGTGCTTTGGGTGTAAGATCCAAGAAACCACCACCTACTACAAGGTCTTGAAGATGTTTCCGTACATTTTCTTCTAGTAGTTTTATGGTCCTGGCTTTTATATTTAGATCTGTGATCCATTTTGAGTTGCTTTTTGTATAGGGGGTGAGATAGGGGTCCTCTTTCATTCTTTTGGTTATAGATATCCAGTTCTCCCAACACCATTTGTTGAAGAGACTGTTTTTTTCCCATTAGCGTGGGCTTGGTAGGTTTGTCAAAAACCAGTTGACTGTATAGGTGAGGGTATATTTCTGGGTTCTCAATTCTATTCCACTGATCGATGTGTCTATCTTTACACCAGTACCATGCTGTTTTGACCACTGTAGCTTTGTAATATGTTTCAAGGTCAGGCAGTGAAATTCCTCCCACATTGCTCTTCTTTTTTAGAATGCTTGTGGCTATTTGGGTGCACTTACCCTTTCAGATGAATTTGGTAATTGCCCTCTCTAATTCTGTAAAGTAAGCTATTGGGATTTTGATTGGTATTGCATTGAATCTATAAATCAGTTTGGGCAAGATTGATATCTTCACGATATTTATTCTTCCAATCCATGAACACAGAATGTCTTTCCATTTGTTTAGGTCTTTTTAAATTTCTTTTAACATTGTTTTGTAGTTTGCTGCATATAGGTCCTGTACTTCTTTGGTTAAATTAACTCCTTGGTATTTGAGTCTTTTTGTTGCTATTGAAAATGGAATTTTCCTCCTGATTCCCTCCTCAGGCTGTTCAGTACTAGTGTACAAAAACATTACTGATTTTTGTGTGTTGATCTTGTATCCTGCCACTTTGCTGAGCTCATTTATTAGTTCAGGTAGCTTTGTTGTGGATACTTGAGGATTTTCTAAATACAGGATCATGTCATCCGCAAACAGTGAGAGTTTTATTTCCTCTTTTCCTATTTGGATGCCTTTAATTTTTTTGTCTTGTCTAATTGCCATAGCTAGAACTTCTAGTACATTGTTGAATAACAATGGGCATCCTTGTCTTGTTCCTGATCTTAGAAGGAAAGCTTTCAACCTTTCCCTATTGAGTATGATGTTGGCTGTGGGTTTTTCATATGTGCCTTTTATCATATTGAGGAATCTTCCTTCTATTCCTATCTTTTGAAGTATTTTTATCAAAGAAGGATGTTGGATTTTGTTGAATGTCTTTTCTGCATCTATTGAGATGATCATGTGTTTTTTTTCCCTTCAATTTGTTAATGTGGTGTATTACAGTGATTGATTTTCTTACGTTGAACCAGCCTTGCGTACCAGGAATAAATCCCACTTCGTTGTGATGTATAAGTCTTTTGATATGCTGTTGGATTCGATTTGCAAGTATTTTGTTGAGAATTTTTGCATTTATGTTCATAGAGAGATTGGTCTGTAATTTTCTTTTCTTGTGGAATCTTTATCTGGCTTTGGTCTTAGGGTGATGTTGGCTTCATAAAATGTGTTGGGTAATTTTCCCTCCTCTTCAATTTTTTGGAAGAGTTTAAACAGGATTGGTGTTAATTCTTTTTGAAATGTTTGGTAGAATTCCCCTGTGAAGCCATCTGGTCCTGGACTTTTCTTTGATGGGAGATTTTTGATGATGGATTCAATCTCCTTAATTGTGATTGGTTTGTTAAGTTCTTGTATTTCTTGTAGCATCAGTGTAGGTTGGTTGTGCGTTTCTAGAAATTTGTCCATTTCATCTAGGTTGTCTAGTTTGTTGGCATATAGTTTCCATAGTGTCCTCTTATGATTCTTTTTATTTCTGTGAGGTCATTTGTAATTTCCCCCCTTTCATTTCTGATTGTATTTATTTGAATCTTCTCTCTTTTTTTCTCTGTTAGTCTAGCAAGGGGTTTGTCAATTTTATTGATCTTCTCAAAGAACCAGCTTTTGGTTTTGTTGATTTTCTCTATTGCTTTTTTGTTCTCATTTTCATTTATTTCCGCTCTAATCTTTATAATTTCTTTCCTTCTTTTTGCTTTGGGATTGGTTTGCTGTTCTTTTTCTAGTTTCTCAAGTTGTTCAGTTAAATCTTTGAGTTTAGCTCTTTCTTGTTTCTTAATATAGGCATTTAGGGCTATAAATTTCCCTCTCAAGACTGCCTTTGCTGTATCCCATAAATTTTGATACGTTGTGTTCTCATTTTCATTTGTCTCAATATATTTACTGATTTCACTTGCAATTTCTTCTTTGACCCACTGAATATTTAGGAGTGTGTTGTTCAGTCTCCACACATTTGCAAATTTCCTTTTTTCCTGTCTGTCATGCTTTGTATAATTTCAATGTTTTTATATTTATTGATACCTGAATTGTGACCTAACATGTGGTCTATCCTGGAGAAAGATCCATGGGCACTTGAGAAGAATGTATAACCCACTGAGTTTGGATGCAGTGTTCTGTGTATGTCTGTTAGGTCTAACTTGTTTATCATATTGTTCAAGTTCTCTGTTTCCTTGTTGATCTTCTGTCTAGTTGTTCTATCTAATGATGTGAGAGGGGTGTTGAAGTCCCCGACGATTATTGTAGAAATGTCTATTTCTCCCTTCAGTTTTGCCATTTTGTCTCATATATTTTGGGGCACCCTGGTTAGGTGCATAGATATTTATGACTGTTATATCTTCCTGGAGGATCGTCCCTTTTATTAATATATAAAGACCTTCTGTATCTCTAATCACTTTTTTGCACTTAAAGTCTGTTTTGTCTGATATTAGGATAGCTACCCCTGCTCTTTTCTGTTTACTATTCATGTGGAGTATCTTTTTCCAACCTTTACTTTCAGCCAGGTTGTATCCCTGGGTCTGAGTTGAGTTTCTTGTAAGCAGCATATGAATAGCTCATGTTTTTTTTTTTTTTTTTTTTTAGATGATACAGTTTAATAATTTTGATGATATTTACCATGTCCTGTGTCCATTACTGTAAGGTAATGAAAAACCGCTCATGTTTTTTTTTATCCATTCTGTCAGCCTGTATCTTTTGATTGGGGAATTTAATCCTTTCACATTCAATGATATTACTGAAAATGCACTATTTATTTCCTCCATTTTATTCTTTGGTTTTCTTATGTCATCTTGTTTTTGTCTCTCTTTTGGTTATCCTTTCTGCTTTTCTTTTTTCTATACTCTCCTCCAAGCCTCTCTCTCCTGTCTTTTCTTTCAGGTTCTAAGGCTTCCTTTAATATTTCTGAAAAAGTGGATTCTTTTTTGCAAACTCTCTTAGTTTCTGTTTGTTTGTGAATACTTTATACTCACCTTCATATTTGAAGGACAGTTTTGCTGGATAAAGAATTCTCAGCTGGCAGTTTTTTTCTTTCAGTTTCCTAATTGTATCATACCACTGTCTTCTCACCTCCATGGTTTCTGAAGAGAAATCTGCACTAAGTCTTACTGGACATCCCTTGGATGTGATCGTTTTCTTCTCTCTTGCTGCTCTGAGAATTTTGTCTTTATCTTTGACATTTGACATTCTGAATAGTATGTGTCTTGGCATAGGTCTATTTGGATTTATTCTTATTGGGGTATGGTGTGCTTCTTGGATATGTAAGTTCATTTCTTTTGTGAGAGTTGGGAAATTTTCAGCTATTATTTCCTCAAATACTCTTTCTGCCCCTTTTCCTTTCTCTTCCCCTTCTGGAAAGCCCATGACACATATGTTGTTGCGTTTTGTGTTGTCATTCAACTCTCTGAGCCCCTGCTCAATTTTTTCCATTCTTCTCTCTCTGTTCTTTTCTCTCTTCAATTTTAGCTGCTCTGTCTTCAGTATCACTTATTCTTTCTTCTCTCATTTCGAGTCTGCTGTTGTATTCCTCAAATGTGATTTTTACTTCACCTATTGTGTCTTTCATTCCCATGAGCTCTGTTACTTTTCTGTTCAGGATTTCAAATTCTTCTTTATGTTCTCTCAATGACTTCTTCATGTCATTTATCTCTTTAACTATATTGTCTTTCATCTCATTAATTTGATTTTGGAAATTTGTGCTCATCTCACTGATTAGTTCTCTCAAATTCTGCATCTCTTCTGGGACTTTGATGTATTACTTTTCTTGGGCCATGTCTTCTATTTTCTTAGTATGGCTCGTAATTTTTTGCCGGTGTTTAGGCATCTGGTTAGGTTGTGTTTTACTTAGATGCTCTATCTCTTTCTCTTTTATAGGGTTTTAGTGGCAAGAGGCTGTGAGTTACCACAACTCTTTGATTTTTGGCTCAGCCTTGATTGTTAGGATTATCCTGCTGATTGCTCAAAACTGGGCACGGACCCAGTAATTGGTTTAGAGTAATTTCCTAGGGCCTTGGGCAGGGAGGCTATAGAGGCCAGGAAAAGCCTCTCCTATTTATTTTCAATTTTCTTATGTGCACTTCCTTGATCTGCCAGAAGATGGCGCTCGTTGGCAGTTCTCAATTCAATGCCTGGTTGGAGTGTATTTGTTGTGACACAGACCAGATCAATGTGATAGAGCTTCTTGTCTGGGTTCTAAGAGCCTTGTAATTCAAACTTTCCAAGATAGTTCTCCAGTCTTCTCTGGTAGCCCCCTCCCTTTTCACAGCTAGGAAATATTTCCACTCCTCTCTGAATCCTCAACAATCAGTCCCTGTTAGTAGAGGAGGAGATTGGGAGGTTTGTATATCTTTAGCCCCTTGCAGGCTCCAAGGCAAACAATGGCGCAGCCCCACCCGGCCTGGAAGGGCTCTCAGGACAGGGCAGACCAAACCTGTGAGTCAAAAGCAGGGTCAGCCCCAGGCTCTCTCTCTCCCCTCTCCTGTGAAGTCTTCAACAATTAGTCCAGGCTAGAAGAGAGGGAGATTGCGAGGGTCGGATTTCTCCAGTCCTTCCTAGGCTCCCAGGGCAGACTACCTTGTGGAAGGGTCCGTGGGGCTCCGCAGCCCAAATTTACGAGTCAGAACCTGAGTCAGCCTAAGACTGTGTCCCTCTCTCTCCCCTTTCTGGGAGTGGTAGATCCCTGGAGCCCCCTTTGTCTGTAGTTGCAGGCCCAGAGGCCTGATAATTCTAAAGAGTGTGGGCGAGGGTGACGGCAGCAGCAGCTGCTGCTGGTCCAACTTACAGTTCTGTTGTCGCGATTTCCCTCTTTTGTCCCTCTCTCCTCTGGGTGGTGTGCAGCCTTCACCTGCTGCCCTAAACCCTAGGAGATCTATTTCGGGGCTGTTTCAGCCTGTCCTCTAGCTATTTTTCTGGAGAAGAGATTCCCATGTCTTACTAGTCCGCCATCTTCCCGGAAGTCTCCTAAACTGATTTTTAATGTCAGTAATTTTTTATAATAGTCCACCTGCTTCCACAAACTACAAGTTACCTCAACAATCCATGTCCACTTTCAGGCTTAATGTACTGGATCTGATATTTTTCTTTCTTCAATTCAGCATTTATGGAGTCCTTCTCCAGTTGCTACCATTCTTCAGATTATGTGGGGAGTTTTTTTCAGGGTATCCAGTTTTATTAAAATTTTGTAAGAATGTCCCATAATTTTCTTTTATTTTGAAAATGTTACAAATTAACTTTAGCCCTCTCTTTAATTAAGAAAGTTTGACAATATAAGGATTGTAATCACAGTTGAATTTCAATATCTTCAAACAGTAATACACACGCACATATTAATATTACTTTTAGTAACTAAAACAGTGCTTAAGATAATGTATTGGAGTAATCCCAGTGTATTTTGGACAATGAATAGAAGTTTCAAAAATCATGTTTAATATTGCTGCTGTTGACAGACTTGGGTGCTCAGAGGACTCTCCTGATTAGAGGTAGGCCCCTTTCAGGGAACAACAGTCGGTGTTAGAGATTAAGAAGCAAGAAGTTTGGCAACAGAATGGAGTCCTGGGGGACTGGATCAAATGGATGATAACTGCTGGTCTTGCTCAGCCCTTCTTCACCATACCTTGAGAACAGAAGTCAGTCCTCAGTTCCGAAAGCAGGCTGTAGGCACAAGGTCAGTGTAGTAGGGTAAAGGCTAGCCTCGGCTCTTAATGATCTTTAGAATTTATGGACCACTTGGGTGGGACACAATGAGAAATGAGATCATCTTGTATATTTTTCTCTTCTTTCTCTCTGTACCCATCGGAACCATCACTCCCTTCCTCACTAGGACTAGTTGTCCTTACATGTGCAGAGTTCGAGGGAAAAACACAGGATTACCATTAACCTGTATGGTATCTTTATAGGAATAAGAAAAAGTTCTTCCTCCTCAAGATACTCCACTGCTTCTGCTGGGAAAGTGTCATAATCAACGTAAAAATCTGTGATGTCTGTGATTTGAATTTTGCTCCCTTAGAGGTACAGTGCATACCTATAAAACCACATGGGACTGCCCTGGAAGGAAAGACTTCATATTGGGAGAGAGGGGAGGAGAAGTTATTAAGGTCAATTTGAAGAGGTTTTCACCTTTGTAGTCTCTTATCCTACCATTTAACACCATATACCCTGTTCTCTAGTAGAGATCCTTTTGGTATTTTAGACTAGACAATTCTTTATTGTGCAGGACTGTGTTGTACAAAAACGCCAAATCTCCCACACTAAATGCCTGTAATACTCTACAGTTATTGTATCATCACCCATTTCCAGATAACCCCTAGCGGGACAATATCCTTTGGGTTGAAAGCCTCTACCCAGGCCTCAAAATACTAATTTTATTTTTTTTAAGGTGATGAGTCATAATTATTTTTTAATTCTAATTTTTAACTTTATTCTTTAAAGAAGTTATAGATGACAGAAAACTTACATAAAAATATAGGGGATTTCTATATACCCCACCTCCTCCCCCTCTCCTCTCACATTTTTCCCTATTAATAACACCTTACATTGGTTTGGTACATTTGTTACAACTGATGAACAAATATTAAAGCATTATTACTAACCATGGTCTGTAGTTTACAATATGTTTTAAACTTTGCACCAAATATATTAATTCTTAATTCTTGAAGATGCTATGTATAAATGCTCATCCTTCAAGATCTATTTTACATCACCACCTCTGTGAAGATTTCCAGTCTTTTCTCTACATAGAATTGATCCCTTCTCTGTGCTCCCAAATAGCACCTTATACTGACACCTGTTAGGGCAAAGAGCACTCTGTATTGTAATTGGTTTTAATGGCCTCTGTTTCTCTGTCCCCCATTAGATTTTTTTTTTTTTTTTTTTTTTTTATTATGGGTAAAAATCAAAATTCTCACAATACATACAAACATTTGCAAAATGATATATAAATATATGTGCATATATGTGTATTTGCTTACAAAAATGTTATTTATATATATATATATATATATACACATATATTTTAAGAGGTGCTTAGATTACCTAAAATATTACACGGAACCCACTGGGATTCCCATGTTGCCCACCTCCCACACCTCCCACCACATCCCACACAAACATCTCCCCATTAGATTTTGAACTCTTGAGGTCAGGGATAACCTTGTTTTCCTGGTATCCACAGAGTGTTAGCACAGGGCTGGGTCTTTCTGGGAGGCTTTTCTCCCCCTTCTCTACAAGGGTAACTAAAATTTATTAAAAAAAAAAAAAAGTATTTTAATTTGTAAAAGCATTTTGCATAATGAAATGCCAATTAAAATCAAACAAATAAGGATATAAGGTATTATAATCCAAAAACAGTTGGGATTTGCTTCTGTAATGTACCTGCAATGTTAGTTTCCTATTCAGACTGGGATTTTCAAGGGTGCTAGGCCATTGGCTTTATGGTGCAAAATTTTATTCTAAAACTTGCTATGGTTTGCAACTACTTAAGGGAGTGAGACAAGATGTTTTGTGGTTATGGGTCTATATAGGTTACTTATTTTAAATTGAATGTTATAAAGAATTATCATTTCCAGAGAATTTTCTGGCTGTCCATATTTTCCTTTGAACTGTGTTTTCTACTGAGTCAGTCCCTGTGGCCTGAGGGTAGTGGAGGATGTTTTTCTCTCTTATCACTCTATGGTGTGGGAGAGTCAATTAGCTATTGGTAATGCTCAGTGGCTCCTGTTTAGGGAGGATGTTTTTATACCTCATTTCGTTTATTTTTAAATGTTGTTTTTCCCTAGCAAAGAGATGAGACAAATTCTTCACTATAAATCTGTCTACAAAGAGAATGCTCGCTCATCAGAAAAGTTAATCTCTTCTAGCTGATGGAGAGATTATTTCATGAGCAACCAGGGTATATTAGAGCAAGACTTCACAAAGGTTCATGATAACAAACAAGGGCTGTTCTTTCTACTTAGCAACCAGTGCCATTTGAAACGGAGCAAATAATAAGGAAAAATGTGAGACACTGATGAGTTGAGTTCCCTGTTATCATAGGCTTGCTTAGGGGTAGTACACCAGCCATCTGAAAAGGCCATTGGATGTCCGGAGCAGATAATGATTCTATTGTTAGGATACATCTTAGGATGTTATAATAAATAGATTCTAGAATACAGAAGACATAAGCAAGATAGAAACTTCATTTCCTCTCATGCAAAAATTTCTATCAGTATTCTAAAGCTATAAAGCAACTTCTTAGTGCTGGGTGCTCAGGCACCCTCAATTTTGTTGTTTTTCTGTCCATACTACTTAAAATTTGTGGTTCTAAAGATTTGCTCTAGCTCTGACAAGCATTTCCTCATTGCAGAGCTAAACAATAGAGACAGAATACGAGAGTTCAAGATGGTGGAGTGAGATACTTCAGGGTTCTGTCTCTTCAGAGAAGCATTGAATAACAAGGAAGGACTGGCAGAAACATCTTTCTCAAAGCTCCAGAAAACAGTTAAAGAATTGTGGTTAAACAACCTAGGTGTCCATCAACAGATGAATGGATAAACAAACTGTGGTCTATTCACATGATGGAATATTATGCAGTTGTAAGAAGAAATGAAGTCATAACACATGACTACATGGATGAACCTGGAGGACATTATGTTGAGCCAAGCAAGCCAGACACGAAAGGACAAATACTGTATGATTGCATTACTAAGACCAAATATATTGTGTAACATACTGTATGATGCCCCCCAAAATTTGTATGATCCAGTACATTTAATTGAGAAGTGTATGTTTTTATTCAACTGTGTTTTCTTTGTAGTTTTTAATTGTTTATATTTTCAATTAGTAAATGTATAAAATAAAGTTAAAAATTAAAAATTAAAAAAATAAAAAAAGAATTGCAAATACAGGGTAAGTGCCAAATAAAGGAAAAAGAAAACTTAAACATGGTAGGATCTTGTGGCGGACTGGCTGGTCCATTCCCCATCCCCTCACTGGCTTGGCATGGAGCTAATCTGGGCTCCCAGTGTGGGTACCTAGTTCCAGTTCTGGAGGAACCAGTGTAACCCTTGTGTAGTACTGGGGATGTGTATGCCTGGCCCAATCTCATTCTATCCCTCCCTCTTTTTTTTTTTTTTTTTTTTTTTTTTTTGAGGTACCGAGGCTGGGATTGAACTCAGGACCTTGTATTTGGGAAGCTGGTGTTCAACCACTGAGCCACATCAGCTTCCCCGAGTTGGTTTTTTTGTTTGTTTTGCTTGCTTGTTTTTTTTTTTTTTTTTTTCAGGAGGCACCGGGAACCGAACCTGGGACCTCCTATGTGGGACTTAAACACTCAACCCCTTGAGCCACATCTGTTCCTCCAGTCTTTATAATGGAGGCTTGAGGGATTTGCTGTCCCAGAATTTACCTTGCATGTAGAAGGCAATTCACAGGGCTCTCCTACAGAACATTGAGGGTAAACAGTCAAGTTATTCTGCCTGGGGTAACGGGTTACTGTCATAGGACATACAGTACAATGCCTATGACTTAGGGAAGAGGGGTCATTTTTATCTGTGTAAATGGGGAAATTCCTGGTGGCATACACACATGCCCATGAAAAGTCACGTTTGCAGAAAGAATCAGGAAGGCCATGATACTTTGGCATTGAGCTATTCCCTAAACTTATTATATGGATAAATATCAGAGAATATGCAAGCTCATAGAGACAGAAATTAGAGTGCAGTTTGCCAGGGTGTGTGTGGGGGTCATGGGGAATTAATACATAATGGGTGTAGAGTTCCTGTTTGGAAAGATGGGAAAGTTTTAGTAATGGAAGGTGTTGAGGGTATGAAAGTGATGAATCCCACTGAATGGTTTGCTTGGTAGTGGTTGAAATGAGCAAGTTTATGTTATATTTAAGTTACCACAATTTTAAAAAAGAAAAGGCAACTATAGAGACAATGACAATTAAATGCAATACATGATTAGACTGGATGGCCTCTAATCATGTAGGAGAAAGGGTCCAACAGGCCATTATTGGGACATGGGAGAAAATTTGACTATACACTGTAAACCTCATATAGTATTTCTTCTTTTTTAATGTAAGCATTTAGAGCTACAAATTTCCCTGTCAGTGCTGCCTTCACTGTATCCCTAACGTTTTGGTATGATGTATTTTCATTTGGTATGATGTATTTCCTAATTTCACTTCTGATTTCCTCTTTAACTCATTGGTTGTTTATGAGTATGTTGTTTAATTTCCACATATTTGTGACTTTTCCCTTTCTCCCTCTCCTATTGATTTCCAGCTCCATTTCACTGTGATTGGAGAATATACATTGTATAATTTCAGTATTTTTGAATTTATTAAGACTTGTTTTGTGACCCAAAATAGGTCTATCCTGGAGAATGATCCACATGCACTTGAGAAGAATGTGTATTCTGTTTTTGTTGGGTATGGTGTTCTATATATGCCTGTTAGGTCTAGTTCATCTAGTGTATCATTTAAGTCCTGTACTTCTTATTGATCTTCTGACTAGATGGTCTGTCCATTATTGAGAGTGGTGTGTTAACATATTCTACTATTAGTATAGAACCATCAGTTTCTTTCTTCAAATCTGTCTGTATTTGCTTCATATATTTTGGGGCTCTGCTGTTATGTGTATGTGTGTGTGTGTGTGTATATATCTGTATCTATATATTTATAATTGTTACATTCTCCTGTTGGAGTGTTCCCTTTATCAGTATGTAATGACCATCCTTGTCCCTCATAACTGTTTTTTTACTTAAAGTCTATTTTATCTGATATTAGTATAGCTACCCAGCTCTCTTTTGGTTACTATTTTCACGATATTCACCTCAACCTACTTGTATCTTTGACTTTTTTTGTTTGTTTCTATCTTTGACTTTAAGATAAGTCTTTTGCAGACAGCATATAGTTGAGTCACACTTAAAAAAAAATCTATTCTGCCAAACTCTGCCTTTTAACTGCAGCAATTAATCCATTTACACTTAAAGTCACTGCTGATAATACAATACTTTCTTTTGCCATTTTGCTATTTAGCCTTTGTAAGTCTTGTATCTTTTTTGTCTCTCACTTCCATTAAAGCCTTCTTTTATATTTGTTTACTTTCTTGTTTTGTACCATACTGAGTCCATTCTCATTTCTGTCTGGATATATTTTTCATCTGTTTGCCTTGTGGTTACTATGTAGTTAAAATTTAACATCCTAAATATATAATGATCATATTTGGTTTGATATCAGCTTAACTTCAATAGCATGCACAGTTTTCCTATATTCCTCTTTCCCCCCACCTTTTTTTATACTTATATCTTTGTGCATTGTATTCCCAAAAACCTAGATTTATTACTTTTTATGGATTTGCACTTTAGTATCTTTAAGAAGAAGTGGAGTTACATGCCAAACAATACAATACAATGATACTGGCATTTATAATTACCCAAATGATCACTTTTACTGCAGGTCCTGTGTTCTTTATGCTGCTTTGAACCACTGTCTAGTGTCCATTTCAATCTGAAGAACTTCCTTTTGCATTACTTGTAAGACAGGTCTAGTGCTGATGAACTCTGTATTAGTCAGCCGAAGGGGTGCTAATGTGAAATACCAAAAATGGATTGGTCTCTATAAAGGGCATTTATTTGGGGTAGAAGTCCACAGATACCAGGCCATAAAGCATTAAGTCTCTTCTCTCACCACAGTCCATTGCCATGTGTTAGAGCAAGACAGCTGCTGATGTTTGCCTGGGTTCAGGCTTCTTGGGTGCCTCTCTTCCTGGGGCGGCGTTTCTCTCTCCGGGCTTAGCTCCTTTGGTTCCTTCACAAGGTCAGCTGTAGACTATCAGGCGAACAACTCACTTCTCTCCTCCTGGGGCCTTTTCTCTAATATCAAAACTGCTTCTCAAAAGACTGCTTCTACTCTGTCTTTTGCATTGCCTTTTATATTCGATTCCCCACCCACCAAGGGGTGGGGCACAATGCCCTACTGACATGGCCCAGTCAACGCCCTAATCATAACTTAATCATTCCCAGATTAACAGATCAGTTTACAAGCATGATACAATTATATTTTTGGAATTCATAATTACATCAAACTGCCCAATGGCCAAAAACTCCCTCAGCATTTTTTAAAATCTGAGAATGTCTTAATCTCTCCTCATTTTTGAAAGAGAGTTTCACTGCATGTAAAATTCTTGCCTGGCTGTTGTTTTCCTTTAGCAGTTTCAGTGTTTCAACCCACTTCCTTCTTACCTCCATGGTTTCTGATAAGAAATCGGCACTCAATCTAATTGGTACTGCCTTGTACATAGCACAATGCTTTTCTCTTGCAGCTTTCAGAACTTTCCTCTTTGTCCTTTGCATTCAGTTTGAACAGTATATGTCAGGGCCTATTTCTCTTCAAGTTTGTCTGTTTCATTTCTCTGGGGTTCTTGGATCTGCATATCTATGTCTTTTTCTAAGTTTGGGAAATTCTCTGTCATTATTTTGTTGACTTTTTCCTTCTGCCCCTTTCTCTCTTTCTTCTCCTTCTGGGACTCTATAATGTATATATTGGTGTTCTTGATAGTACCCCCTGGCTGTCTTAGGGTATTTTCACTTTTAATATTTTATTTTTCTTTCTGCTCCTCAGCCCGACTTATTTCGATTATCTGGTCTTCAAGTTCACTGATTCTTGCTTTTGACAGCTCAAATCTTCTCTTGGAACCCTTCTGGGTATTTTTCATTTCAGTTATTGTGATTAACTCCAGTAGTTCTGTTTGGTTCCTTTTTTAAAATTTCTATCTTTTTCCTTAGATTCTCATATAGTTCATTCATTGTTTCCCTGATATTGTTTAGTTATTTTTCTGTACTTTCCTTCATCTCCTTGAGCATTTTTAAGATACTTTTTTGAAGGGTGTATTTGGTATGTCCACACTCTTGTTTTCTTCTTTGATGGTTCCTGTATTTTTATTTCTCTTCCTTTGGATGTGCTATCCTTTCATGTTTCTTTGTTTGTTTTGTACTCTTTTCATTTTTTTTTTTAAGATTTATTTTATTTATTTATTTCTCTCCCCACCCTCATTGTTTTTTGTACTCACTGTCTGCTCTCTGTGTGTTCTTCTGTGTCTGCTTGTCTTCTCTTTAGGTGGCACTGGGAACTGATCCTGGGACCTTCTGGAGTGAGAGAGAGGCACTCAACCTTTTGTGCTACCTCAGCTCCCTGGTCTGCTGTGTCTCTTATTGTCTCTCCTTTGTTTCTCTTTTTATTGCATCATTTTGCTGTGCCAGCTCTCCGCTCAGGCCAGCACTCCTGCGCAGGCCAGCACTCCTACATGGGCCAGCACTCCTGCGTGGGCCAGCTCTCGTGCGCAGGCCAGCACTCTGCATGGGCCAGCACTCCGCATGGGCCAGCTTGTCACACAGGCCAGGTTGCCTTTCACCAGGAGGCCCTGGGAATCAAACCCTGGACCTCGTATATGGTAGACGGGAGCCCAATTGCTTGAACCACATCCATTTCCCATGTACTCTTTTCTTGCATACTGTACATTTTAATATTTTAAAATTTTAACTCTGGGATTTACTTCTGGGATGTAAGTTTCCTGGTTTTGTAACCAGCTGGTGATAAGACAGAGATTTACTTGAGCTTCAGTCATCCTATCAGGAAGGTTTGTCCACAGCGAATGCAGTGTGCAAGGTTTTCCCTGTCTTTCTGGGCCTCTGTCTTTCCCTGGGCTTTTGCTTGTTAGTTATTTTGGAGTTCTCCTGTCTACAGGAGTTTGATTGTTCCCTCTGTTTCCCAGGGGACAAACCTCCCTCTTCCAGGTATTTGAAGTTGGTAGGCCCTTGACACAGACTTTCTGCTTTTATAGGTTTTTATGCTCCTGTCATTGTCTCATGCTGCTTTTGCCTGGAGGGCTAATTCTGGGAGGAGGTTCACCCAGGGAGGACTTTCCCAAGTCAGTCTTTCCCAGCTAAAACAGGGCCAGGTATCCGTGAAGGGGATGGACACTGGTTCTAAAGTGTTCTGTGGAGGGGGTCAGGAAGGGCACCAAAATCTTCTCTGATAGGTCTCCAAAGCTGAGCTTTCCTAGCCTGCCCAGCAAATGCATCCCTTCAACTAACTGTCCCTCACATCCCTGAGGAAGCTCTCTACCTTTAAATCTCCACCACATCCACCCCTGTCTGTAAAGGTTTGAAACAATGGCTGCCTTGTCTTTGTATGGGGTGGTGCTGAAAGAATGGCCGCTGCCACTTTTTCCCGGGGCAGGTTGAAACAATACCTATACTCGGAGCTGGGACCCAGCCATCTGAATTCACTAGTCAAAAACTGTGATCAGTGATTGTGCCCACCGCTATTCTTGGGGAAGAGGATTTTTATGTCCCTTTAGCTATCCAGGGGCTGGACCTCATGACTGCCTGCTGTGAGAGTGGGTGATGGCCACCAGTAGCTACCATGCAGAGAGAGCAATTTATAGTTCTTTAACGTAATTTATCAGCCTCTTCCTCCTGCTCTTCCCTGAATGTGTAGTGTCCTTCTGGCCTCTGGAATTTCAAAATAGTTGTTCCAGACAGTTTGTACCTGTTTAATAGTTGTTTTGGTAGAAGGACTGAGTCCTGGAACTCCCTATTCCACCATTTTCCCCAGAAGTTTCTTGGTGATAGATTCTTAATGAATAATTGAAGAAGCCAGGAGCTTGGAAGACGTAGATTCCAAATGTATTATGAATTAGTTTAGTTGGAACCAGGGACCTTTGAATTGCTCTTGTGCAGTGTCTCAACTTTCTGGATGAGGAGAGAAAAACAGAGAGAGCCAGAGTGACTTATCCAAAGTCACTGAAAATGGTAGTTGTTTTAACTGCTAGCCAAGTGCTATTTAATCTTTGAAATGGCCACGGCGTATAGCCATGTGGTCTGATAAAATATTCCATGGGGGCAGAATTCCAGATGCCAAAGTATTCTCAGTCACTGATCTTTTTTCACTTTAAATCTTTTCTGAATAAAAAAAGATAAGGCATAAACTAACAAACTATTAATAAATATAACTATGTTTAATGTATTTTAATTATTAGGAGTTAATTTCTACATACAGTGCTAAAAAATGGACAGATTTCAAAGGTACATATTTATCCTATAAACTGATTGAATTACTTGCAGATTAAACAAAATTACTTAGTCTCACCCCATGTGCAAATGATGTTTTAAATTTAGGAGGATTGTTTTTTATTTATATTTGAACAGTTTGGAAAATCTTACAATTTTGTCTCAAGTGAATTTGCACATTGAAATTCCTAGTCTCTCACAACAGGAAATCAAAACATTTAAACCAAGCTAAAATATATAATCTCTTTGCATGGCTTTGTTTTAAGAAATAAAATTTATTTTTGTACTATTAATATTTGCTTTGGAAACATTACTAACTCTAAAAGTGATCTGAGGTTTTTGCTCTTTGTTAGGTGCCTTATGAGTTCCTGTTTTTCTATTCAAACTCCTATGGAAGTCTATGGGGATGGCTAAAATGTGCAGTCATTATTGGAGGAAAAAGTTTTGTCTGTCATCAGCAGAATCTGAAACCTCAAAGCAAGGTGAAATTGGAACTAAGACTTTCTATAGTTAATATAGTGCAATGGTCTGTCACAAATATGCAAAACAGTCACTTATGCTGCACTGCGAGGACAGCAACATTTGCATGGATGATAATGAATCCTTATAAACAAAAACATTCCATGCCAATGGTACTGAATAAAAGACATCTCTTTTGACTGAGCAAAGGGGACAAGGGTAAGGATGCACTTTTTCATATTAACTCTGATTCAGATCTTTTTCACTTGGTGATGAATTTATTGTCACATCCTCCCTCCCCCCAGGACTCTAATAAAATGAGGAAATATGCCAATTTCAAACTTCATTAATGCAAATCTCTTTTGACTCTTCCTAATGACTAATTTAATCCATCATCTGGAGTAGGGAAGAAGAATAGAATTGATCCATTTGGCCAGCATTTCCTGAACATGCTTGAATTGGGTAATAAAAAAATAACTAAAATAACAGGTGGAGAAGAGGAAACATGGGGAGTTCCAAGCAAAGGTGTTATTAGATAGAGCAGGTTAGAAAGATTTTTCAGAAGAAGAGATGATTAACAGTAAAACACACTCATCTTCTTACAAGTGTAAAAGCCATTGACTTAGTGTTTTATAAATCACAGCTCTTCTTTCTCTACTATTCATGTCCCTGTCTCCCTTTTTGTAAATGCCACCAAATGCCTCATCTTGTTATGTTGGCCTAGATTACAAAAAATTCAGTATGTGGAGATTCTCTGTGCACAGACATTTTGATATTATGGCATCTTCTTAGCCTTGAAATATGATCTCTCCTGGTATTTTTAAGCCTCGTCTTGACTGTTGGCTGCCTTGGTGGTGAATGGCCTCCACCTTGCTTTCTGTGTAGCATTTGCAGCAGGGATAGGGAAAATCCTTTGTTTTGCTTCAGGTTTCCGTATCTTTTTCTCTCATTTTCAGTAATTTTGCCTTTTTCCAATTAGAAAATTGCTTTATATATGTTTTGGACACTTTTTTCCCCTTGTAACTTCAAAATTTCTCTATTTTGCCCCAAGCTTCCATATCTCTCATATACAAAAGGCATCTATCATAGGCATGAAGGAAGGGTTTACTAGCATGACCATTGCAGAGATAATGATTTATCCTCTGCAAGAAGCTAGTTTATTTCCCAGGATTTATTTATTTATTTATTTATTTATTTATTTATTTATTTATTTATTTATTTATTTATTTATTTTTTTGCCACAAAGACAAAAAAAAAAAAAAAGGAGGGGATTAGTGTATTGAGAGGGATTGGACTTTGTTGCCTTTAAGACCTCATCCTGTTTTCTCTTTCTATGAAAAGTGCATCTGAAGAAAGATGACTTGAAGAAAATCTCATTATGCCAAGGGCCATTATTTCAAGAACTTCAGTTATTCAGTCATCCACTAGTCCAACAGATATTGAGTCCCTACTATGTATCAGGTACTGTTTCAGACCCTGGATATACAACAGTGAACAAAACAGGTAATCCTGACCTCACTGAGCATTTTAGTGAGGTGAGATAGACAATAAACAAAGTAAATAAGTTAAAGCATCTAGTAAGGAAGATGCTGAATGTTTTTTGGAGAAAAATAAAGCAGAGAAGGGGTTGAGACCAGCTGGGACCAGGTGAGGATTGTTGCAATTTATCAGGCTAGTCCTCACTGAGAAGCTACATTTAAGTGAATATCTGAAGGAAAGAAGGGTAGAGTATCAGCCACACCAATATCTGGGGGAAAATGTTTCTGGATAAAGAGACTAATAAGGCTAAAGGCCCTGAAACCACTTAATAATAATTGATTTCATTTGCTGGGCACTGGCTTTATATACTTTACTAATGATCCTTAAAACAACTCTGCAAGTAGGTCTTATTTTGCAGATGTGGCTTTTGAAGCTCTTAGAAGTCAACATAACTTGTCCAAGATCACTTAGGCATGTGGTGCAGCAGAGATTTGAACCCATGTTTCTCTAAGTATCTCTGTATTTCTGCTTTTCCATATAGCCTTCTAAGGCACTAGAGTGAAAATATTAATTGGATAGTCTCAATGAATGAGTTCCTCAAGCATTTAAAAGCAACTTCTTGGGGAAACGGGTGTGGCTCAAGAGGTTTGGCGTCCGTCTACCATATGGAGAGACCGGGGTTCGATCCCCGGTACCTCCCGGTAAAAAAAAAAAAAAAAGCAACTTCTTGGAATACCCTGTGGACTCTTTTAAATGGTATACTTTGTGATTAGGATAATAAAAATTACATAAAAACTCTTTAGTTTTGTTGTCTTATAGGTTTGGAGATAAATTTATATACTAATTATGATAATTATTGTTGGAGGTTGAATTATGTCCCTCACAGAAGACATGTTCAGGTCCCAGCCCTTGGTCCTGTGGGTATGAACCCATTTGTAAATTGGACCTTTGAAGATGTTCTTAGTTAAGGTGTGCCCAAATTGAATGAGGGTGGGCCTTAATATAATATGACTGAAGAACTTATAAGCAAAGGAAAATTGGACACAGAAAGAAAAAAACACAGGGAGCTGCCAGAAACTGGAAGTCAACGGAACCTGGAAGAGAAAGGAGAAGATACCATTATGTACATTGCTTTGTGATGGAAAAGCCAAGGAACCCAAGATTTCCAGCCAACCAGAGAATACCAACCCCAGGAGGAAGCAAACCTTTTAGACTGTGAAACCATGAGCCAATAAATTCCTGTAGTAAAGCCAGCCCATTGTATGATATTTGTTTTAGCAACTAGAAACAAACAATTATTGTTATTTCCTGACTCTTTATCCCATACTGTAAGTGGAATGTAGAATGCTCACCACAATCCCCATCCCTGACTATAAATAAGCAATTGTTTTCTGTAGTAGTTTCCTAGTGCTGCTGTAGCAAATTACCACAAACTCAGTGGTTTAAAACAAAACAAATTTATTATCTTACAGTTCTGGAGGTCAGAATTTGAAATAGGTTTTAATGAGCTAACATCAAAGTATTGGTAGAGCTTCCTTCTAAAGGCTCTAGGGGAGAATTGGTTTCCTTGTTTTTTCCATCTTCTAGAGCCTGTCTACATAAATTGGCTCATGACCCCTTCCTCCATCTGTAAAGCATGTCACTCTAGCCTCTGCTTCCATTTTCATATCTCTCTATAACTTTGACTCTCTTTCCTCCCTCTTATAAGGATCCTTCTGATTACATTGGGATTACCCAAATAATGCAAGATAATCTCCCTTCTTCAAGATCCTTTTGCCAAGTAAGTTAACATAGTCACAAGTTCTGGGGATTAGGACATCTTTGGGGGTTCATTATTCTGTAGCCTGGCTTCATCCTGAGCAACTTACTTAGTTTCCTTCTCAGTAAGATAGGGATAATAATATCTCATTTGTAGGGTTATTAAAATGAAATATGAAAATATATATCATATCTAACTATATGTTGAATACCTGACTTGGAGGTTTAGTGAGGGTCCTAGACTCTAGAGCAGCACTGTCAAATAGAAATATAATGTGAGCTTCAATATAAGCTACGTGTATAATTCTAATAGCTACATTAAAATAGAAAAGAAAACAGATGAGTCCCAGCCCCAATCAAGATGATGAAGTAAGAAGCTTCAGGGGTCCATGCCCCTACAGAATCTTTGAGTGACCAGCAAGAACTGGCAGAAACATCTTTCTCAAAGCTCCAGAAAACAGTTAAAAGATTGTAGTAACAAGGTGAGTGTGACAGTTTGAAGCTTTTTGTGGACCCCTGAAAAGATCATGTTCTTGGAGCTAATCCATTCCTGTGGATGTGGGATACTTTGGATTCAGTTGGGGGTGTCTTTGATTGGATTGATTCAGTGAGGTGTGACCCACAGTGGGTCTTGGTCCTCTTGCTGGAGTCCTTTATAAATGGAGGACTGAACATAGAGATACACAGAGAAAAGGCGGCAGAGACAAAAGAAAAACAACCCAAAAACCAACAATGAGGGGCTAGAAGAGACTAAGAGGAGAGGGGAGCGATGAGTCATATGCCTAATCACCCACAGCTGAGCTTGGGGAAGAAGAAAACCTGGAGAAGGAGGCAGAGATGCAGACTGGGAGAACCACCATTGTGTCTTGCCATATGGCAGGAGTCTAGGGTCACTAGTAGCTGAACTTTGGTGAGACAGCATCTCTGATGGTGCCTTGATTTGGACATTTTCATGGCCTCAGAACTGTAAGCTTTTAATCTAATAATTTCCCATTATTAAAGCAAACCATTTCTGGTGTATTTCTTGCAGTGGTTTTTTGGCAAACTAAGACAGTGAGTGCCAAATCAAGAAAAAGATATCTTAAAAGCAGTAAGATCTTGGGACACCCTAGCTGGCCCCTCCCCCACACCCTCACTGGCTTGGTGCAGACCCAGCCTACAATCCCAGTGCAAGTTCCTGCTCCTGGTCTGTAGGGAACAGGGTAACCCTCTTGCACATACTGGAAACATGTATTTTAGGTCCAGTCACTCTGGTGGTGGCCTGAGGGACTGATCAGTATATTCATCGCAGACTTGCTATCACAGAACTTTCCCAGTATGTGGAAAGCATCTCACAGAGTAATCCTACAGAACACAGTGGGAGAGCATTTAATTAGTGGCTGCCTGGGTAAGGGATTATTGGCTGTAGAACATATAGTGCAGTGCCCAGGACCATGAGGAAACTGTTTCCTAGGGAAGTGTGGACATTCATATCTTGGTAAATGGGGTGAGTTTCTAGGGCAACAGGTGCATACCCAAGACAAGAAGCATGCACAGAAAATATCAGGGTAGATCCTATGCTTTGGCCTGTAGCTATTGTCTAAACTCATTATATGGATAACCTTTAAAGGAGAGTCCTCACACAGGTCAATCTGCAAAGACTGGGGAAAGTATTATATTTTCTTCCTTCTTTTTTTTTTTTATTAGCTCCTGGCAGTCAAGGAAAGCTCTATATAACATCAGATGGCTAAGAGCTTAAGGAAGATGTACCTCAGAGTCTAAATTCCAAATATAACACATTAAAATATCAAAATATTCAGGTTTCAACAAAGATTACAAAACATACAAAGAAACAGGAAGTAATGGCCCAGGCCAAGGAGAATGCTAAAACACTAGAAACCATCAATGAAGAGGACCAGACCTGGAACAAAGACTTAAAATAAAAAATGGTCCTAAATGTGCTTAAAGAGTTAAAGGAAAACATGGACAAAAATAAAGAAAGGGAATCAAGAAAGCAATAGATGAAAACAGAATATCAATAGAGAGATGGAACTTATGAAAAGGAACCAAATAGAGCTGAAGACCACCACAGGAAAAGGAATTTAAAATTCCTTAGAGTGATTCTACAGCAGATATGAACTGGCAGAAGAAAGAATGAGTGAACTTGAAGATGAGACAATTTAAATCTTCCAGTGCAAGGAGCAAAAGAAGAAAGAATAAAAAGTGAACAAAGCTCCAAGCCAAAGCAGTAAGCATACCAATATATGCATTGTGGAAGACCCAGAAGAAGAAGAGAGAAGGGAGCAGAGAGAATATTCAAATAAATAATGACTAGAAAATCCCCCAATTTAACAAAAGACATGACTATATACATCCAAGATGCTCAACTAACTCTAAACAGGATAAACCCAAATAGATACACACTGAAACATACTATAATCAAACAGTTGAATGCAAAAGATAGAGAATTCTGAAAACTGCAAGAGAGAAGCACTTAGTCACATACAAGGAATCCTCAATAAAGTGTCAATTTCTCAATGGAAACCATAGAGGCAAGAAGGTAGTAGAATGACATGTTTAAAGTGCTGAAAGCAAAACAATTGCCAACCAAGAATTTTATATCCAGCAAAATGGTTTTTCAATGAAAGAGAGATTAAGACATTCCCAGACAAACAAAAGCTGAGGGAATTTGCCACCACTAGACTGGCCCTACAATAGTTGCTAAAGAGAGTTCTGTAGGTGGAAAGGAAAGGAGACTAGACAATAGATTGAAGCCACATGAAGAAATAAAGATCTCTAGTTAGGATAACAACATGGGTAAATATAAATGCCAGTACTATGGAATTTTTTATTTGTAACTCTACCTTTTACTTCCTACAAGGATCTAAAAGGCATATGTATAAATTGTAATGAGAAATAAGTGGTTTGGACTCATAATGTATAAATTTTCAATTTGTGACATGAACTACATAAAGGTGGGGGGGCAGAGTGGAATTGGAACATAGTTTGCATATATCATTGAAGTTAAGCTGGTATCTAAACAAATGAGATTGTTATAGATTTAGAATGTTAAATTTAAGCCCCATGGTGACTATAATGAAAATATTGGAAAATAGGTAAGCTCATAGAGACAAAAAGTAGAGTGCAGATTGCCAGAGGCAGGGAGGGAAAGTTAATACATAATGGGTGTAGGGTTTCTGTTTGAGGAGATGGGAAAGTTCTAGTAATGGAAGGTGGTGAAGGTACCACAGCATTGTGAAAGTGATGAATCCCACTGAATAGTTTACTGTGGAGTGGCTGAGATGGGAAAATTTATGTTGTAGATATTTTCCCACAATTAAAAAAAAAAAAGAAAAAGCAACTATAAAGACAATGGAAATTAAACACAATACATGATTCTGAATGGGATTGAACAAAGGATGAGAATGGAGTCAAAAGGTCATTATTGGGACACATGAAAAAAATGGAATATAGACTGTAAACCTTATGTTAAATTTCTTGAACTTGGTAACTGCAATTAAGGTGGTTCCATAAGTAAATATCCTTGTTCTCTGGAAAAGTATATGGCAGAATTAATGTTCAAGGGGCATGGTGTAAACAATCTACACCCAAGTATTCATAAATAGATTGATAAATAAATAGACTCACAGACAGACAAATAGATGGCTAGATACAGCAAATGTGACAGAATGTTAAAATTGGTAGATCTGGCTATCTTGTGGGTATTTGGAGTTCCCTGTATGGGGTTTGTATTATTTCTGTAACTATCCTGTACGTTTGAAAGTATTTCAAAATATAAGGGTAAAAAAAGGAGCCAGGTGCAATTAACATTAATAATGTATTTTATTTAAACAAATATATCCAAAATATGCAAATATTATCATTTCAGCAATAATCAATAAAACATTATCAATGAGATACATTTTTGTACTCAGTCTTCAAAATCTGGCTTGTATTTTACATTTACACTATAATACATTTACATTTATAATACATCTCAATTTGGACTAGTCATGTATCAAGTATTCACTAGCTACGTGTGGTTACTGCTACTTATAGTGTATAATGCATGTTTAGAATAATCACTCTTATTTCCTTGGATAACAGCAGCACCTAACACTGACTTGTACATTTTAAATGTTCACGACAGATCTGACTCTTGAAAGGTCAAAGTACAGAGTTTATTCCTTTACCCAACAAACAATCATTGACCACTTTCCCAAAGAAATAATTAAGAAAATTTCAGATATTGATAAAGGCTATGAAGATAATATGATGGTTTAAAGAGTAACTGGTGCTAGAAATGGGATGGAAGGCATGCTCCTTTAGACAGTGTGGATAGAGAAGAGCTCTGAGAAGATGATAGCTGAGATAAAACCTGACAAATGAGACAGAGCCCTCTCATCAGATCAACGAATTTCCACCACGGTAAGATCTAGAAAAGAACATTCCAAGCAGAGCGCACAGCTGCAAGTGCAAAGGCCCTGATGTGTGAACAGCATTGAGTAATTGAGAAGTTGAATGGTGGTCAATGTGGCTGGTGCATGTTGAAGGGAGGAAGGGAGGAGTAGCTTTGGAAGAGGAAATGGTAACAGATAAAACTGGAAAGGGAGACAGGAGCTCATCATATAGGTGCCAGGAGTATATATTTCATTGTACTTCATGACTTTCTGGGATTAAACTCCACAGCCTAAAAATAATAATTAGACAAGCCCTCCTCTTTTATTCAATCATTATTTTAGTTTGCTAAAGAGCTACCAAAAGCAATACACCAGAAATGGTTTGCTTTTGTAATGTGAATTTACTAGGTTAAAAGCTTACAGTTCCAAGGCTGGGGAAAATGTCCAAATCAAGGCATCATCAGAGATGCTGTCTCACTGAAAGTTGGCTGCTGGTGATCCTGGACTCCTGCCATGTGGCAAGACACAATGGTGGCTTTCTGGTCTGGGTTTCTGCTTTCTACTCCAGGCTTATTTTCTCCCTGAGCTCAGCTGAAGTGATCAGGCATATGATTTGACTCTCCCCTCTCCTCTGGGCCTGTTCTCTTTCAGCTTCTTGAGGCCTTTTTCCATGCCTATGCTCTAGTGATTCCAGCCTCTGGCCTCTCTCTCAGTTTCTTGGGGTTTCTCTTTCTCTGCCGCTTGTTCTCTCTGTGTTGCTGCTTTCAGTCCTCTGTTTATAAAGGACTCCTGCAAGAGGACCAAAACCCACCCTGTGTCACGCCTCACTGAAGGAAGCCAATCAAAGCCCCCCAACTGAATCTAATCCAATCAAAGGGTCCCATACCCACAGGAATGGATTTAGCTTCTAAGAACATGATCTGTTTGGGATTTTGCTTCAACTGTCACAATCACATTGGCCAGTTTTGTTTTTTCATTAATTACATAAGCACAGGCAGAGATTTCCCCTTTCTTCAAGGATTTTCTATTTCTAAATTTACACAAGTATACCCTTGCAAAGATAATATACACACACACTCACATTCAAATAGTTGAATGATACCAGGACTTTTCTACTTGCCTAATTAATCTTTGTGGCCTCTCTACATATCTTGTCCCATTTTCCTAGGAAATATCTGAGGCAAAACTTATGTGGCTATACTTTAAAGGGAAAGGATGGATTCCCAGAGCAGCAGGAGTGAGGAGAAAAAGGAAACTGAGTCAGGGAAGGAAGGAAAGCAAATGTAAGGGAGTATATTACTGAGCTGGCTATAGCTTCACAAGAAACTGGGTGTCAGGCTCAGGGACAACCCTGAAGAGGCTGTATTGCACTATTGCTGCATGGAATGATTTGTGGGGGAAGAGAAGGGTAAGGAATTTATCTGCCAGTTCTCTTCAGTTTCCCTGTCTCTCGTTGGTCTTCAAATTCAACGTTAACTACCCTCACTTCCATATGCTGCTTTCTGGACCTTGTAGGTGGCTGTGAGGGAAGGCAGAGCCTTCATGGACTCATGGGGTAGACCTAGGTATGCAGCTTCTGTGGCTTCCTCTGTGTGGATGTGACAGAGCCATGACAAAGTTATCCCCTAGGAAGTCTGAGACAGTTGGCAGTGCTAGGAAGAGGCCGTGGCAGCATGGCTCAGGCACTCCATTGACCAAGCCAAGTCCCAGGGGGGCAGGGGCAGTGGGTAGGTGAATCTTTAGAGGCACATAAAATCTTCTGGTATACCAAGCCTCTTTTGAAATAGAAGCATGGTTTTGGAGAGGAAGCTAATAAAATAGTAATGCATATAATGTTAAAGCAAGTATAGAATGTTTTATAGTTTGTAACAGGCTCATCTCATTTATATTACATGAAAGCCTGATGAGGTATATGGAGTTGTCCTTCTTTTAACCAAGGACTTCCCTAGATGGTAAAGGCCTTGCTATAGTTAAGTGCTAGAGTGGGACTTAAATTATAGCCTTTGGTACTGTCCCTTTAAGGAAATGATATGTTTGCCTTCTGAATCTACACTAGTGTGTTTATAAAAGAGGAGGAAAAAACAAAAAAGTAAGTACCCATTAGTCAATTTCTGTAAAATATGATATGAAGAGATCCAGAAAGACTTTCTTTGCCAGATTACTGTCCAATTACCATTGAATCAGAAATTTAACATTAAGAATCATCTCACTTCCTTTTTGGGTCTGTCTCTCTTCTCCCCTTTTAAAATGAAGATTCCTTTTAGAAACTATTCAGTCATTCATTTCTTAAAGGAGGAATCTTTCATTTGCCTGTGATAGGAAGAAGTCAGTGAGCGAGTTCTGGGTACTTGGTGGGGTCAGGAGAGGGGCAAAGTCAGAGAAAATGGAGAACCCCAAGGGCAGATTTGCTGCCTTAATGATTTTGCCTTTGGATCCCCATTCTGGCATTCAGGCCTTTTCTGAAGTTTGCCCAGAAGTTCCCTCTAGAGCAGGAAACATCATTCCAGAACTGCCTCTGAGTAGCCAGGCTTGTGGTTGGCATGGTCCAGCCCTACCTGCCAAGATTCTAGCTGGGATGCTTTTGGGAGGGGATCTGGGCCTTGTCCCAGCTCCCCTGAGCCTGCAGGTTTCTGCAGGCAGGTCACAGATGTGAGGAACTGTGCTTTGTTACTGAATAGAAATTCCATGTTGCTCATCATCTTACAAGAGAGCTCGAGGCCTGCAGTGCAGTGCCTTCTTACTTCCCATCAAGTGATATGAAATGTGTTGAAATAGCACCTAAGATAACTATTCTGGTTTTCACATACAGCTTTTAAGCTGGCCTTTTTCATGAGTGCCTCCAACATTCAGTAGGCTTTGCTTTGCTCTATGAGTCCTGGAAGTCAAATTCTAGTACAGGCTTAGAAGTGCGGTATCGCATTGTCCATTAAGATAGCTAAAATTTATATTTTTATCTTCTCACATACCCCTAATTTGTTAAGATGTAGTGCCTTCGCTGAAGTCAGCAAGGTGAAAGCATTTAGTTACCTGTTAAGGATTGTGAAATTATTGTTTAGCCAAGTTAAAAAGCAGGCAAGCATGGAAAAAAGGAGGAAAAAAAAATCCAGGTTTTTATATAATATACACATTCTATGAAATATTTTGTTGTTATAGGCCAAATTTACTGAGCGTTCAAGCAAAGACTGGACACCTCAAGTTGGTGCTGATTGGTAGAGTGTGAATATTTTTATGGAGGCTTTGGAAAGCCTAGCTTTGACCTGTTTTTTATTTTTACTGGCTCCCTTGATGATAGACAAACAGGACTAACCTGGGGCCAACAGAACCAGCAGGAAATTTAGGTCACGGATAGTTACATTTTAAAAACTCAGGTTTTTAGAGGTTGCTCAGTCATTGTAATTGATTGATGATAACATGGCAAGGAGAGCTCCTAAATCGTTAAAGGTGGCCAGATACAGACAAATGGCTGGCGGTTTTGTTGGATACACGGTTCCCAACTCCCTTTGGCATTCTTTTCTGTTCTCTGAAGAGGTAGCTTGCCTCTTATTTCATGCAGCTTACAGCCCAGCTGGCCTGTTTACAGAAAATAGCCTCTCAAACTTGGCAGTTCTGTTTGGCAGTGCACAGCATAGCATCATTTCCCAAGAGATGGGGAAAAAATATCTCCCCTAAAACGTGTGTTTTAAACTGAACAGCCATTGAAAATTGTTCTTTCCATCTCTTTCTGTAATAGAGGCCTTTACCTTTTCCCCTAGCTGAAGGTAAGTGTAGCTGAATTAAATTATGTGATGAATCCTGTAATCTTCTTATTTATTCCTCTGTTGCTTCAGATAAATTCTAAGCTGTAATAAGGACTCAGATACATAGCCCTGTTCTTCCCAGGACACAGGAAATATGGCCTGATATAAAGGAATTTTAAAAACGTTTTATTGAGGTAAAATATATAAAAGTACAGATATCCTAAGTGTACTGCCAATGGATTTTTACTAACTGAACACATTGTGTAATCAGCACCCAGATCAAGAAACATAGCATTGCCAGCAACTCTAGAAGCTCTCTTTTGCTGCATCCCAGCTCTCCCTTCCCCTCGTAGGGTAGGAACTTCTGAAAGCATAGATTAGTTTTATCTTGTTTTTGTATTTTATGGAAATGGAATCATATAATATGTCCTTTTTCTTGTCTGGCTTTTTTTCATTCAACATTTTGTTTGTGAGATTCATCCATATTGTTTTATGAAATTGCAAATCAGTTTCCTTGCTGTATAGTATTTCATTGTGTGAATATACCACAACTTTTGGGAGAGAAAGTTTATAGAATCTGTTTTCACTTCCTCAAGGTCTTCACCATTTCTCACTGTCAGAGGAACCATTTGCTCCACAGACACAGAATTCCAGATAGTTCCATAAATTATAGGAATAAATTTTGGCAAACACTTTCATACTTTGGGATTAGCCTATGTTTCTTTACATCTGCTTGTTCTCTCCATTAAGTCTTTTTGGTACGTTCTTCTAACTTTATTGCCTATCATTCAAACCATTAGTTTGCTCACTTCAGAATCCTATCAATTTTGGTCCCCTTTCTTATTGTCTGTATCCCTTTCTGAAATATTTATACCAGTCCCATCCTTACATTTCACTCCAATTCTGCTCTCTCTATTATCTCCTTTGAACCACCGCTCCTACTCTGTCTGAACTTCCATCCTTCTGATAGCTCAGGAAAAACAACAACAACAACAACAACAACTTGGAATAATTCTAGACCCATATCCAGTCCGAATTGTGCTGGCTTTAGCTTCAAATTATATCCAATCCAATCAATTCACACTATTTCCAATGCCCCTACCTTGGTCCAAGCCCAACCATTTCTTCCTTAGGTTATTGAAATTGCTTTCTTTTTTTTTTTTTTTTAAGATTTTATTTATTTATTCATTTATCCCCCCCTTGCTGCTCGTGCTCGCTGGGTCAGCTAACCACGCCATGCGGGCGGGCTTGCCTTCACCACGAGGCCCCGGGAACCGAACCTGGGGCCTCCCATATGGTAAACGGGAGCCCTACTGATTGAGCCACAGCCGCTTCCCCCCAGCTGTCTTTCTGCTTCTGTCCTTGCCCCACCACAGTCTATTCTCTTCACCTCAGCCTGAGAGATATCCTTGTAAAACATAAGTCAGATCATGTTACTCCTTTGCTCAAAACCCCCTATGACTTCATCTCAGAAGAGCAAATATTCTAATAATGGCTTTTGTGGCCCTGGATTTTCTGGTCCCCCTCTCTGCTTTATCTCTTTCCCACTTCCTTATTGCTCTAACTACGGTGGTCTCCTTGCTGTTCCCAGAACACACCAAACATGCTCCCATCTCATGGCTTTGGCATTTACTATTCCCTCTGCCTAAAATACTTTTCCTTGAGATAGTCACACAATTTCCTTCCTTTCTGCTCAAACATCACTGTAACTAAAAATAGCACAACCTTCACCGATTACTTGCACTATCCCGGTCTTAGTTTTTTTATTGACAAGTAGCAAATTACTACAAGCTTAGTAGCTTAAAACAACACAAATTTATTAGCTCACAGTTCTGTAGGTCAGTTGTCTGAGCGCAGCAAACCTGGTTTCTCCGTTCAGGGTCTTGGAAGACAGAAATCAAGGTCTTGACTAGGCTACGTTCTCATCTGGAGCTTGGGGTCCTCTTCCAAGCTCATTCAAGTTGCTGGCAGAATTGGGTTTCTTGTGATTAGAGGACTAAATCTCTGTTTACTTGCTGGCTTTCAGATGAGGCCTGATCTCAGCTCCTAGAGGACAGGACATGATCCCCTCCATTTTCAAAGCCAACGCATGGAGACATTCATGTTGAATCCCTCTTACACTTCAAGTCTCTTTCTCCAGGAAGGGCCTGTCTCTTTTAAGGGCTCATCCAGTTTAGGTTAGCCTCCTAAGAGTACACTCCTTTTCTTTTTTTTCTTACCGGGAGGTCCCAGGGATTGAACCCAGGTCCCTTCATATGGGAGACGGACGCCCAACCATTTGAGCCACATGCGCCCCTACACTCCTTTTCTTAAAGTCAACTTTGAAGCATAACATAGCCTAATCATGGCAATATCCCATCATGGTGGCAGGACCCTCCTATATTCAATATGGAGGGCATTGGGGATCATCCTAGAATTCTGCCTTCATACAACCCCTTTACCCTGCTTTATTTTCCATAGAGTTCTTATCACCACCTGATATATGTTTATATGTTTATTTGTTTATTGTCTATTTCAGTCTCCTAGAGAATAAGAATTTTGTTTTATTCCTTGTTATATCCTTCTGGAACAGTACATGGCCTATCATACGGACTCTATAAATACTTTTCAGTGATTTAAAGAATGCATTATTTCTTCTGTGGGAACTCTCCCTATTGTCCTTTATTCCATATGCATCCCTCAACTTTTTTCCCTACCTATTCTTCTACCTGAAAAAAAAAAATTGGCTTTCTCTAGGAACATGGTTGAAGCAGGCTTATCACCACTTTTTCTACATTTTGGTCCATGGGAAGGGGAAAAGAAAGTAGAAAGTAGCCAGCTTTCTTCTTAAGGATGTGACATCCTTAAAATGGCAATACCACTATTCACTTTATTAGAAATTAAAACAGAAAAGTTTAAATTATTTATTAATTCCTTTAAAAATAATGAATACCACTTACATCCTAATATAAGTAACATATTTTATGAAAAATAATTATTTTCCCTAAACAGCAACAAAAAAACCGAGAATGACATTGACTTATACTTTCTCAAATCTCTTTAATGTCTCACTGAATAGAAAACAACTAGATTCTCACATTTGCTTCCTGAATAAGGAATATTGAATAAATATGCTGTCATATATTCTTTTGGTTGAAGTATCTAAAGAAAATCCAGCCTCATGTAGATACATAGTTGAAAAGGGAAGGAAGATTTTAATAACCTTTTCAGGTGATTTTGGGTATTC
This sequence comes from Tolypeutes matacus, assembly GCA_026826555.1. NCBI lineage: Eukaryota > Metazoa > Chordata > Mammalia > Cingulata > Chlamyphoridae > Tolypeutes > Tolypeutes matacus. The sequence continues at coordinate 21,680,267 of JAKSZT010038599.1, read as the reverse complement.
TTTTTTTATATTATACCTACTCTACAAGTGGTAGTTTGCTAAAGGTAAGTTGCTTATGTGGAATCTGAAACCATGTCAATAAATGCTTCATACTCTGTTAAATTAAAATCTACTGGTCTGTCTTGTATTATGGGGGACCTTTTACACATGCTCGATTTTCTTACACTGTGCATTGGTTATTTGGAAAATACTGGTTTACTGAGTTATGCAAATCTTCCAAATGTTGATACATTCCATTATGTAATTCAAAAAATCATGTTGGTTATTATCACCACTAATCTCATCAGAAAATTCTTTAAATACAGAGAATTTGGTAGTGGGAGACACAAGTTTTCCAAATTTTAAATTTTTGCTTAAAAGCCAGAATTTTATCATTGGCAATAAATATGCATTTGTTTTTCTTAAAGGGACAGGTTCACTTTGTTTTCAAGAAAATGTTTGCCAATAACCATAGTTTCTCTATCTGACATTCTTTCAAGTAAAAATATTATTGCTTGAGAGACACAATTAGTTCAACTCACAACCCAAACAATTGCACAGATGCTTTTCCTCAAGACAACCATTGTACTTGAGTATACAGCAGAAGTACTTGATGCATACTCCCCATTTTGTCTCACAGCATATTAAACAGACCTTTATTCAAAGTTCAAGATTTATGTGGCAGTTTGAGATTATTTATGGACCCCCAAAAAGATAAGGATTGTTTGTAAACTGGTCTGTTCCTCTGGGTGTGTTTTCCTTTGATTGTATTAGATTCAGCTGAGCTGTCTTTGATTATGTTAAGATTAGGGCTTTGATTTGACCACATCAGTAGGGTGTAACTCAGGGTTGAGTCCCTGCCCCCTTGGTGGGCTATAAAAACGGATACACACAGAAGATGATACACAGGAAGAGAGAGAGAGAGCTCCATAGACACAACAGAGGAGAGAGCTTTGATCCTGCAGCCCCGAGAAAGAGATGAGCTATTCACCTGATAATTTGCAGCTGAGCCTAGAAAGAAACAAGCCCCATGCTACCCTGTAGCTGAGAGAGAGGAAGGCTGAACCCTCAAAGAGATAGCTCCTTCAACACGTGGCAACTGACTTGGGTGAGAAAGTACCTCTTGTGGTACCTTGAGTTGGTCTCTTTAGGGCCTTGTAACTGTGAGCTTTTATCCCATATAAATACTCTTTATAAAAGACAACAGATTTCTGGTACTTTGCATCAGTACCCCTTTGGCTAACTGATACAATATTAAAAAATTAGTAATTTTTACTACTTCATCAAGGGCATTTATAAGTGAAACTGGCTCCCCACCCCCCAGCTGAGAGTATGTATATACTGGTGGAGAACACTGGTGCCACTGCCTTGATCTGCGTTAAGGTACAAGCAATTTTGCACACCATTGCTTTTGCACCTTTAGCATAAATGCTAATACAATGAAAAAGACAAAGAATGTCTTCATATTATTATGAAAATTAGTTTTGACCCTGTAGACCCCCTGAAAGGGTCTTGGGGACCTTAGAGGTCCATGGGCCACACTTTGAAAACCATTGTCCTATCCTGTATGATTATTCTTGGCAGCATTGTTTTGAACTGCAAAACAATGTAGATGTAGGCAAATTGTTAAGTAACCCATTTTGAACTTGGTGTCTCTCTATTCCTTCCCTTTCTCCCCCATCCCTGAAAGCCCTCACTGGCTCCCTTCTGGTGCAGGTTCTCCACTGAGGTACAATTCATGCTTTCTCTTGCTCGTACCTTTAGTCATTCGTCAAGTGTTTATTGAAACCTACCATGCGCCACGCTCTGTGACTGGGCTGTGCACCCTGATGCAAAGCTTCTCATTCCTGACCTCCTGCAAGTCACATGACTTAGTTTCCTCTTGCTACTATAGCAAATTACCACAAACTCAGTAGCTTATAACCATACAAATTCACCCTAGTTCTGGAGGTCAGAAGTCTGACACACGTCTCACTGGGCTAAAATCAAAGTGTCAGCCAGGCTGTGTTCTTTTTGGAGGCTCTAGGGGAGAATTTGTTTCTTTGCCTTTTCCAGCTTCTGGAGGCCACTGCCTTCCTCAGCTCGTGGCCTCTTCCTCCATCTTTAAAGCCAGCAATGTTGCATCTCTCTGACCCTCCATCATCACATCTCTCACTGGCCACTATCGGGGAAAGTTCTCTGCTTTAAAGGACTCGTGATTAGGTTGGACCTACCTGGCTGTTCCAGAATAATCTCTCCCTCTCAAGATCTGTAACCTTAATCACATCTGCATAGTCTTGTTTGCCATGTAAGTTAGCATCTTCACAGGTTCCTAGGACTAGGATGTGGGGCCATTATTCTATCATACTTAAGTATGCATTAAGAATCTGTTGAAGGAATGAAGGAAGGATCCAATCCCATTGTTGGTTTCCCAGGGCTCTCCTCTTCCCTGATATTAGATGCTGATTGTTTACGACTCAGTTGAGGTGCTACCTCTTGCAGGATTTGTGTTCCTTTACTGTGTTTCCAAAGTGCCCACATACCTCTATTAAAGTACCTATTTACTGCCTCATCCTCCTACCTCCACTTATCTGAAAACTGAATCTTGGGTCTTGCTCTGTTCGGTCTATGCCCAGAGTATATAGCATAGTGCCTGACACATAGTATGTGCACAATAAATACTTGTTGATGAATCCATGAGTACATCAGTGAAATACACTTACACACACACCAAGTTGCATTTTTGCATTTTTCCTAGGGCATATAAAGAAGTCTGTTCTCCACTGAAACAAAGTGGCTTTAATTATGAGAATTTAAGACCCTTTGGCAAATCTTTTTGCTTACAGTAATGTTTTGGGCGGAAGAGCCCAAGGTACTCCCTCAGGCCCCTACTAGCAGCGTCCCCTGAGCCTGCATACACTGTGGCTTGGATTTGCTGCAGAGCTGGGTTCTCCAGCCATGGTTTAGAGTGGCTTGCAGTTTCCCTGAGTGTCAGCGCTGTCTGCTCCACAGAGGAGCCAACCTGGGCTGTCCTGCGGCCACATGGAACAGGGCCCATTTGCTCCACATGCCTGCAGAGGTAGCCAGTGCAGACTGATTCTGACTTTGCAGAGGCATTTAATTCAGCCCAAAGTCAGCTTTTCTAAAGACAACATGCATTTCACAGAGGGCCTTTTGTATGGAGTAACTGGGGTCTCATTCAAAAATAACAGGAGTCCCAGACTGCAGAATAAGCAAAAAGTTTTGTCACTCTAGACACAGCTCCAGTCTTCTACCACCTACTAGTAGACCCATTTATATCAAAATTAATGAGAAACTTAATCCCAGTTACTTTATAAAGAAGGCGTTTTTTGTCAGTCGTGGTTTGCTATGTGTGTGCTTTTTTAGTGGCAGTCTTTAATAATGTTTATATTGCCTTTTACCTTTTACTAACTGTTGCAGTTAAGTTCCACAATGTGGTTTCAAAACCAGTTTATGTGGCTGCTCTTCCCTTCTTTGAGACTATTGACTTCCTATTCCTAGAAGGTATCTCAGCCCTTACCAATCATCTTAATCAGGTCTCCTGGTTAAGAAAGGAGCCAGGAGGTGGTGGGTGGTGGCAGTGGTAGTAGTTAAGATTTCTTGCAGGCTATGTGCCAGGCACTGTGCTGTGTGATTCACTTCTATGATTTAATCTTCAAAACAACCTTATGAAGTAAGAACTATTATCATTTATCCCCAAATAGAAGGGAAAGTGTTTTCCTCAAAATTAGCCCTCAGAAAAAAGGAAGTCATCTTATATCTGAGTCCTTATAAAGTCTGTCCTAGTATAGGAAACACTCCCAAGTACTTTATTTTAAACCACGAAGTAGTTTAAACTTTTGTCCTATTGTTATACAAATGGATGTCTATGGTTTGAGATTGCCTAATATTCAGACATAGTTTGCCTGGCTGCTATAACAAATACCACACAAAAGTTGACATAACAACAGGAATTCATTGGCTCCTGCTTTCAGAGGCTACAAGGCTTGCTTCCTCCAGGGGGTGGGGCAGCATTCAGGCTGGCCAGCAATCCTTGGAGTTCCTTGGCTCCCCCAGTATGTGGAGATGTCCCCTCTTTTCTCTCCTGGGTTCCCTCCCTCTGACTTTAGGTTTCCTGCTCCTGCCCGTGGCTTTCTCTTTCTATGTCTGAATGTGTTTTTCTTATAAAGGACTCCAGGAATCTGGGTCAAGGCCCATCCTCATTCGTCTGGGCCACACCTTAATTAAAATAACATTTTTAAGAGGTCCTATTTACAGTGGGTTCACACCCACTGATTATGATTAAGAATGTGTCTAGACTGGGGGGCATAATTCAATCTGCCACAGCAGATGAGGAAACTGAGATGTGAAGAAGTGAAATAACTTCCCACAATCACACTAGCTAGCAATTGGTACAGCCAGGGGTCAAATCCTGGCATTTAGTCTCACTCCCACGTCTTCATTCTTAATCTTCATAGTCTTTCTTTTGCCTTTAAAAACCTTTTAATATAAAGGGCCACTGGTCTTTTCCTCCCTTCTTGTTAAGGTTTCATTCTAAGAGCAGAGATCAGAAAATGGATGTGCATCCAGCCTGGCACCATGCTTTTACGGATAGCACCAGGAAGGTCTAGTTCACCTCTCAACCCAAGGTGGTACAGACTTGCCTCCATCTCAGCTTTGCACATGGCCACCCTGATCCCTGTGCCATTAATGGGCAGCTCCTTGTTTCCTGGGTCAGTCCTTACCTTGGCTGATGGCTCTGGTTATGAGGAGCACTTTCTCACAATGAGTTTTTCACTGATTCTTTCTTCTCTAGAACTTCCAAAGCTTGACAAGAGATCAAAATGCTGCCTGGATTTGTCTTTTATCTTTCCTTTCTTCCTTCCTCCCTACCTTCCTGCCTTTTTTCCTGTTTTAAACAACCTTTTTATTTTAGAATAGTTTTAGATTTACAGAAAAGTTGAAAAGATAGTACAGAGAGCCCCTGGTATATCTCTCACTCAATTGTTAAAATCTTCCCTTATGTCAAATCTAAGAAACCAACATTGGTACATTACTACAAACTATAAACTCCAGACCTTATTCAGATTTCACTAGTTTCCCGCAATATCTTTGTGCTGTTCCAGGATCCCATCCAGGATACCACATTACATTCATCATATCTCCTTAATTGTCAGGTTTCCTTATACTTGTCTGGTATGTGGTGGTTTTTCAGTCTTTTCTTATTATTTTGTGACCTTGACAGTTTTAAGGAGTACTAATTAGCTGTTTTCTTTGATGTGTATTCATGGTGAGACCCAGGTTGTGGGACTTGAGGAAGAATATAACAAAGGGGAAATGCCTTCTCATCACATCATTTTAGGCACATGATATCAGTATGACTTGTCATTGGTGATATTAACCTGGATCACCTGGCCAAGGTAAAGTTCCTCCTTCCCTCTCCTTTCCTTATTCTAATTATTGGAAGCAAGTCACTAAGTGCAGCTCATACTTAAGGGAGGGGAGTATTAAGTTCCACCTCTTTGAGGAGGGAGGATCTACATAAATTATTTGAAATTCTTTTGTAAGGAAGACTTACTTCTTCTCTAACATTTATTTACTTATTCATTCAATATCATTTATTTATGTCCATATGAACTCGTGGATTTTCAATTTTTTTAACTTGAAATACTTTCAGACTTATGGTACAGTTACAAAAATAATAAACCTCACAGAGAACTCCAACATACCCCTATCTCCCCAAATACCCAGAGCTACCAATTTTAACATTTTGTCACATTGGCCGAATCATTCCATCCATCTGTCCATCCATCTATCCATCATCCATCCATCCATTATCCATCATCCATCCATCCAGCCAGCCAGCCAGCCATCCCTACCTCCATCTGTCAGTCAGTCAATCCATTTTCTGAACAGTTGAGTATAGATTGTATGTATAATGTTCCTTGAATACTTAATACTGTCATATACATTTCCTAAGAACAAGGATATTCACTTATGTAATCACCTTAAGTGCAGTTATCAAGTTCAAGAAATTTAGCATTGATATAAGGCTTACAGTGTATAATCCAGTTTTCTCATATGTTCCAATAAAGTCCTTTTGAGCCTTTTCTTTTCCCTCATTAGATCCCATCCAGGATCACATATTGAATTTAATTGTCATTGTCTTGTTTCTGTAGTAGTTCTTTATTTTTAATTGTATTAACTTAAATATAATATAAACTTTCCCATCTCAACCACTCCCAAGCAAACCAATCAGTAGGATTAGTCACTTTCAAAATGTTGAGGTGCCCTCACTACCTTCCTTTACTAAAACTTTCCCATCTCCTCAAACAGAAACCCCACATCGATTATACATTAACTCCCCATCCTCTCCTGCCTGCCCCCTGTCCCTAGAAACTTGTACTCTAAGTTCTGTCTCTATGTGTTTACATATATTCTCCTATACTTTCTTTGTAGTTACTGTATTAGTCAGCCAAAGGGGTGCTGATGCAAAACACCAGAAATGGGTTGGTCTTTATAAGGAGTATTTATTTGGGGTACAAGTCCACAGTTACCAGGCTATAAAGCATAATTTCTTCCCTCACCAAAGTCCATTACCACGTGTTGGAGCAAGACAGCTGCCGATGTTTGCCAGGGTTCAGGCTTCTTGGGTTCCTCTCTTCTCAGGGCTGCGTTTCTCTCCAGGCTTAGCTCCTCTGTTTCCTCCACAAGGTCAGCTATAGACTATCAGGCAAATGGCTCGCTTCTCTTCTCCTGGGGCCTTCTCTCCAACATCAAAACTCCAACATCAAAACTTCAACTCAAAACCTGTTCCAACACTGTCCTTTGCCATGCCTTTTATCTTCAATTCCCCACCCACCAAGGGGTGGGGCTCAACGTCCTACTGACAATTATATGGGGGGCTTTAATCATGCCCAGATGAACAGCTCAGTTTACAAGCATAATCCAATATCCATTTTTGGAATCCATAATTATATTAAACTGCTCAACAGCTACAGTTACTATACAGTTTAAATTTAACATCCTAAATCTTTAACAATTTCATTTGCTTAGATACCAACTTAACTTCAATGGTATATACAAATTACTTTCCTATTCCTCTCTGCCCTCCCCCCCAGCTTTATGTAGTTCATGTCACAAATTGAAAATTTATATATTATGTGTCCAAACCACTGATTTTTTGTTACATTTTATGCATGTGCCTTTTAGATCCTCTAGGAAGTAAAAAGTGGAGTTACAAACTGAAAATACAATAGTATTGGCATTAATATTTACCTGTGTAATTACCCTTACTGGAGATCTTTATTTATTCATTCATGCAACTTTAATCTAATGTCTAGTATCCTTTCCTTTCAACCTACAGAACTCTCTTTAGCATCTCTTATAGGGCTGGTCTAGTGGTGATGAACTCCAACTTTTGTTTCTCTAGGAATGTCTTAATCTTTCCCTCATTTTTGAAAAAACAGTTTTGCTGTTATAAAATTCTTGGTTGGCAATTTTTTGCTTATAGCACTTTAAACACATCATCCCACTGCCTTCTTGGCTCCACAGTTTCTGATAAGAAATTGGCACTTAAGTTTATTGAGGCTCCCTTGTATTTGACATGCTATTTCTCTCTTGTGGCTTTCAGAATTCTCTCCATCTTTGGCATTCCAATAGTCTGATTCTATTGTGTTGCAACGTAGGTCTATTTGGGTTTATACTGTTTAGAGTTCATTGACCATCTTGGATGTGTATATTAATGTTTTTTTAAGTTTGGGAAATGTTTAGACATTATTGCTTTGAATATTCTCTGGGATCCTTTCTCTCTTTTCCTTCTGGGATTCCCACAAAGTGTACATTGGTATGCTTCATGGTGTCCCACTGGTTCCTCAGGTTCTGTACAATTATTTTTATTTCTTTCTGCTCCTTGGACTGATTGATTTCAATCATCTCATCTTCAAGTTTTTCACTGATTCTTTCTTCTAACAGATCTATCTGCTATTGAACCCCTCTAGGGGATTTAAGGTTTCTGTTCCTATAGTCTTCAGATCTGTTTGGTTCCTTTTCATAATTTCCATCTCTCTACTGATATTGTCTTTGTGTTCAGCTATCATTTTCCTGATTTTCTTTGTTCTTTGTCCATGTCTTCCTTTAGCTCTTTGAGCACATTTAGGACTTTTTTTTAAAAGTCTTTATCTGATATGTCCTATGTCTGGCTCTCCATGTTGATGGTTTCTAATGCTATAAATCCTCCTTGGCCTAGACCATCCTTCCTGTTTCTTTATATGATTTGTAATCCTTGTTGAAAACTGAACATTTTGATATTTTAATGTGCTATTGGAATTTAGACTCTGAGGTGTCTGTTCCTTAAGTTTGTATGCAGCTAGTGTTATGGTAGGATTTGCTCTGAATGCCAGGAGCACACATATATATCAAAAAGGAAGAAAACACCTTACCCAGTCTTTGCAGATTGACCTGTGTGAGTGCTCTCTTTTAGTACTTATTCATGCACTGAGTTTAGAGACTAGCTCCAGGCCAAAGTGCAGGGGCTTCCCTGATCTTTTCTATGCATGTGTCTTGTCTTGGGCATGTCCAGTGGCCTTAGGAATTCCCTTCTTTATAAAGATAAGACTGTCCCCTCTTCCCTAGGAAACAGTTTCCTCACAGTTCTAGTTACTGCATGGTATGTCCTACAGCCAGAAATCTCTTGCCACAGGCAGCCACAACTTGAATGCTCTCCCACAGTGTTAGGAGAGCTCAGTGACTGCCTTCTACACAGCAGACAAGTTCTGTAACGGCAAGGTTGTGATAAGTGTCCTGTTTCAGTCCCTCAGTCTGCCACCAGAGAGACTGGGCCAGACATACGTGCTTTCATTGTGCACATGAGGGTTACTCATGCTGCTCCCTCTGTAACTAGGGCCAGGAATTCACACTAGGAATGCAAGCCAGTCCAGACAGGATACCACCACTTTTTTTTTTTTTTTTAATTAATTAATTAATTTCTCCCGCCTCCCCTCGTTGTTTTACGCTCACTATCTGCTCTCTGTGTGTTCTTCTGTGTCTGCTTGTCTTCTCTTTAGGAATCAAAGAACCAATCCTGGTACCTTCCAGAGTGGAGAGAGGTACTCAATCTCTTGTGCCACCTCAGCTCCCTGGTCTGCTGCATCTCTTATTGTTTCTCTTCTGTGTCTCTTTTTGTTGCATCATCTTGCTGCACTAGCTCTCTGCATGGGCCAGCACTCGATGTGGGCCAGCACTCCTGCACGGGCCAGCACTCCACGCAGGCCAGGAGGCCTTGGGAATCGAGCCCGGGACTTCCTATATGGTAGACGGGAGCACAATCACTTGAGCCACATCTGCTTCCCCCACCAATTTTAAGTTGCCTTTTTCTTGAGTCGGTGCTCACTCAGTTACTACAGTCCTTTAACTGTTTTCTGGAGCCTTTAGAAAGATTTTTCTGCCAGATCTCACTGGTTGTTCAAAGCTTCTGTTGGAGCACAGAGCCCTGAACTTTTCACTCTGCCATCTTGATCCAGGACATGGATATTTGTTTTATATTTATTTTCCAGCACCACCCTGCCGCATCCTTAAATTCAACCATGTTTGCAAAGATCCCTGTTTCCTTTTATTGGAGAATGGATTAGAAACCAAGATCTGGCTGCTGGATGTGCATGTCGCTCCTGGGGTGTCACTATTTCTAAGTCCTTTCCATAGATGGAGTTAGGAAATATATATATATGTATGCATGCCAGTTCACATTTCACACATACCTATAATTGTTTCTGTGTTTATCTATATTTACAGTAAAACTTTTCTTTTTTTGAGCATTTATGTTTTACTGAGTAGTTAACAATGTGATTATGATTTGCTTGCTTTCACCACTGATGAAAAGTGTGGGGAAAAAAAGGTGAAAACAGAGACTTTGGCACAAATGAGACTTAGAGCTCACCTTCCTCTGGTCAGATCATCTCATTTTAAGATGAAGAGATCCTAAAAGGTTTACTGAGATCCTCAGAGGGTATGGAACTAGTTAATGGAATACTCAGGAGAAGACTCTGAGTTTTAAAAATGCAATCTCAGGGAAGCGGCTGTGGCTTGGTCAGTAGGGCTCCCGTTTACCATGAGGGGGGGCCCGGGTTCGGTTCCCGGGGCCTCCTGGTGAGGGCAGGCCCGCCCGCGCGGCGTGGTTGGCTGACCCAGCGAGCACAGGCAGCAAGGGGGGGATAAATGAATAAATAAATAAAATCTTAAAAAAAAAAAAAAAATGCAATCTCATTTATTTCTACCATATCCCATGGCTCTTTAAAACTGGTCAATATTCTTGATTTTGTATTCAATTCTGGTATTGCTTTCCTGGGATCCATTAAGCAGATTTAGAATGCAGTGTTAAAAATTGGTTTATAAGCTATTACCAGGCCAACAGAAGTCTTCCAGAGTGTCAATTATGAAAGAATTTGCTCTTCTAGCAATACATCTTAGATCTCTGACTTGAAAATGAAGCTCTGATAGCCAGATGTTGGCTAATGAATCCTTACAAATGATTATACTGGTTATCCTACCTTGTTTTACTTTTTATAACTATCTTTGAAAAAATCCTTTGGCTCTGGTGAAAGAACTATAGGGCCCCTTTTGTTAGGATAGGATAGATACTTTATGTATGTACCTGCTCTTTAGAGATGGAATATAAAGAAATGAAGGAATCTGCTTAATGTCATTCAAGGAACTGATGATAGAGTAAGAAAGTAAAACCAAAACCTACAGTATCCAAGACCGCTCTTTAACAAGTCAACCACATAGCTCCTTTCTTTTAAATTGCTTTTGGTATCTTGTAAATCAAAAAACGAACACTTCTCTCCAGAAGCTTCTGAGGCTATAGGGCAGTTCTTGAATGCCTTTAAACCTTTCTGTCCTCTGTTACTTTTGAGGAGTCTGTTGCTTATATTTGGTAAATCATTTATTGTCAACATGTAGCAGTAAAATCTCTGTTCTTTTCCATTTTCACCTTATCCATTAAAAAAAAAACTTGGCATTTTATTTTCGTGTGGTACATTATGAACACCAAAGATTTTTAGTCAAAATAAATGTTAACAGCTGTTTTTCACATACCAAATTATATAATTTTGAACCTTAACCTTAGGATGATACATCCAAATTTTTCCAGTTGTGGAAATGACTTGAATGGAAAAACTTGTTTTGAGTAGTCTTCCTAGTACAGAATCATTTTCAGCTTCTTGCTGACAACTTCATTCAGAACAAGAGAGAGCTTCTATAGTCTTTCTTTATTCCAATGTTCCCTCCTTAGCATCCTTTTCCCTTATTTAAAATAGTGTGTTTACACACACACACACACACACATACACACACCTCATAAAGTTTCATCTCCCTTTCCTGCTTTATTTTTCTCTATTGCACTTATTGCCATATAGCATAATATATAGTTTACTTATTTAACTTTTAATCATCTGTTTCCCCAAACTAGAAAGTAAGCTTAGTGAAGTCAGGAGATTTGTCTGTTTTGTTCACTATTATATCTCCAGACCTAGAATAATATCTGGCATATATACTAGGCACTTAATAAGCACTTCTGAATGAATAATGTAAAAGTTGCAACTTGGTATAAGATTTGCCCTTAATTTTAACACAAATACAAATAGTTGTATTTTGTTTCATAGGTTCATTTTATATTATAGGCAAAATTAACTCACATTTCTTAAAATGGGAATTTATCTACTCACCAAAAATCTCATAATTTATCTTAAAAATGTATATAGTTCCTTGGAAGTTATGCACTTATTCCAGTAAGATAATGCTATTGTCACATGCAAGAAATTTTGAAACTGCTTAATATAACTCAAGAATTTGGTAGAAGAGCTAAAAGCAAAAAAATTTTTAATAATTGTAAGGTGAATACCGCTGACATTCACCCAAATAAATCTTTAACCCTAGGTGACATTACCCAGTTTGATTCCTCATTCTAATCACCAGATTTTACAGAAAATTACTTTTTGTGATTTGTTTGAAGGAGTGCCAGTATTCATTTGGATATATGGATGCTGGCATTTAAAAAAAATCATATTACTTTATAAGCATAGTATTTTTATTTAAAATTATTGGTGTCTGTAACACTTATATTTTTAGTCTTAAAATGAGTGGACTCATTTGTTTAAACAATATGTAAGGTAATATAAAAGAATCTACAATTTGACTGGCCATTTTATAAACTAGGTCTTTAAAAATAAAAACTCTAATACTAAATTTCTTGCTTTATTCCCTCCAGAACAAGAAACAAACAAAAGCAATTTGGTCAATGAGCATCACAGACTTGTTTGCAAGATATATTTGGAGTAATGTGGTGCATAAATTACAATCTATGTGTAAGATTGACATGCTTTCATGTTGTCACTCCTTGTTTCAGAACGTTGGGGAGTCAGTGATGTCTGCTGTGTTAAATCAGCTTCTGCCCATGATTAAGCCTTCAAATCAGAGGACCACTGATGACTACAGCCCTGAAGAGCTGTTGATCCTCCTGATATATATTTATTCTGTCACTGGGGAATTCACAGCAGACAAAGACCTGGGTGAGGCTGAAGAAAAAGTGAAGAAAGCATTGGCTCAAGTCTTTTGTGAGGAACCTGAGTTGTCACCTTTGCTGCAAAAAATCACAGGTTAGTAACAAAGACATAGAACATAATCCTCACGGATACGGAAACAGGTTTAAAAATAAAGGCTATTCCAGGATGAGCGTGTAACCATCTTCATTGGAGTTATTGGGAATTTCATGAGGCCTCATGAATGCTAGCCAGTCCTTAGAAACAGAAGCTTTCATTGAGGTATTTGTTTTCCAGTGGTGGAAGTGAAATGACCTTTAATTGCTTGTCAGAATTCATATTCCTTAGGAGTCAAAGCCTTGTTAAAATAGCAAAATACTCACAGGAAATTATACCTGTGAGGAAAAACTAAATGTTGTGCATCCTATTCAAAGCGTTTTTATTGACAAATTCTCTTTGAGATTGTCATTTTTAAACTTTAAAAGAAAATTTCTTTAAGCTGTTACATAATATTATAGGATTGAAAATAGCGATTTTTCAAGAGTGGTTTCATATTTTGCCTTCTTAATTCTAAACTTGAATTAATTGATATTATCTAAAACAATATCCACACAGCCCAGAAAAGTAGGCTATGATAATTTTGGGGAAATATCTAATTAAATATCATATAATTTAATGGTTTTAATTTCCAGTAAGAATTGCAATATAATTCCTGGAGGCATTAGTCTGTGCAATTTTGTATCAAATTCAATATTGTCACTTATATTTTGTGTAAAGCTAATTTCCGTTAGTATGGATTGAGCATGTGTCTTAGGATGAGGAGTTGTTAAAACGTACATGTACAACTTAAATACTTTAAAAAACACACCAAATTTCCATCAATTCCTGAGAGAGAGAGAGAGAGAGAGTGTGTGTGTGTGTGTGTGTGTAGACGTCTTATTTCAGGGAGGCTGAAGTGAGGCAGAATAGATACGCTTCACCTTTTCCTCCTGTGCCCTGGTGTGCCTCACTGGAGGTTGTATCCAGCTGCTCAGACGCAGGCTTGAAGCTGTGGACCTAAGTGTTCCAGGCATGTTTGTTTTACTTTGGGCCCACGGCTGAACTTTCCTGTGTTTGGTTATGAAAATGAAACCCTGACATGATGGAAACTGAATGAAATTTCCACAGAAATGAAATATTTCCTTGCTTAGTATTGAACCTGTTTGCCAACTTAAAATCTACTTAAGAAAGGCTTGTGGAATTTGCTCCTTTTTCATTAAGTACAGCACTAAATGTGATTACATGTGTTTGGTTATAAATGGATATTGACCCATAAATATTTACTGAGGTTTGAACATAGTGCTTAGAACATTGCTTCAGTTCAAAGTAAATTTGAATACTAGGGGAATGAAAATGCATAATTTAAGAAACAGACAACAAGGATGGCATGTTTTAGCTGAGGTTATTTGAATAGCTTATTTTGTAACATTCATATGTGGCTATATTATTTTTGGAATTGCAGTCATTCTGTAAGAGTATTCATTTAATATTTGCTCAAGGTGTTTATTTAGCCAGCATTTCATTCCTTATGAGTTTTCTATGATTTCTCAGGATATAACATTTTTCTGCTTTGAAATGGTTTTGTATTTAAAAACACTTCTATACATTTATGTTTATGATGGGAATATTTGTAAGTTCAGAGGCTGAAGATTAAAAAATGAGAATTTGTGGAAAATTTAGTGTACTTTTAAAGTTTAGAGACATCTTATTTTATGATATTAAGTGTTTGTTTCTGCCAACTTTAACTTTGGATGTACAGTTTAAACAGGGTGGAAAAGATGAGCTATATAAATTTGATGTGAGTAAACCTATTGCTGAAACACACAGACATGCAAATTAATCACCCTCTGTGGACACTAAGGAACTTCATTTCTGAAGACAGACTGCCATTTGGCCAGTATAGACATACCCCTTAGTAAGTATCCTGAAAAGTCATATATCCTGAGAAGTACTTATGTTTACAGTTGCTTGCTAAGGAGAATGTTTAATCTACATCACAGGATAAAAAGTAAAAATATAATGTTGGGGCAGGAATGACTCAGTCTTATGGAATAGGTTAAGGTATCCTGATTAATACTGGAAGAATTGAATTGACTTCCAAATGTACTTAACCTATCCTGGAACTAGGTAAGCCCAGATTTTATTGTGAATTGGCCCACAATATTGCATTTATATTGTTCTGATACATGGGCTTTTGGTTTACCTGTGACTGGGTGGTAGAATTTATTTTATGCCTTGTGTACATTTTGTAGTGCTGAAAATTTGGTTAAAAAGAATGATTGAAAATGAGCAATTAATCAGTATAAGAATTATGCATTTTATATAATGCAGTTTTACCATCTTAACTGTTGATAGGATCAAGAAAGCAACCCTTTTTAAGCATAGCTGATGGCATCATACTATTTTCCTTTTAGTCTATTTTGTTTTTAATAGACTTTTTTGAGGAGATTTCTAGAATGGTGGGCAAAACTATCTCTTCTTCTTACACAAAATAACAAGGGATAGCTCTCTGAGTAAGGGGTGGGTGGGGGTGGGGAACTGTTAAAAATAATTGGTATGGACTAAATATGCCGATTACAGTTTTGCTTTCTCAGTCTTGCTAAGTTCAAAGAAACTATCAGTTTCCATATATGTTAGTATTAGCATGGCGGTCGCAAGAGAAAACAAAGGAAAACTGTTTGAACTTTATTCAGAAAATGAGATAAAAAATACTAATTTTTAAGATCTGTGGAAACTTGGAATGTTCTCATGCAAGGAGTGTATCAGAAAAAGCATAGAATTTGGAGGCAGCAGTCTTTGATCCAAGAAGTCCTGGCTCCCCCATTTCCTAACAGTGTGTTAGTGGGCAAAACACCTAGCTCCCTTGAACCTTGATAATAAATATAACTGCCCTCTTGACCTCTCAAAATTTTGCTGAGAATAAAATGGTATATGTGTGTGAGATAAGTTTTGATCCATACATGCACTAAGTAGGCAAATTCTTTTTTTCATTGCGTTATTATTTTTGAAGTGTCTAGCTATCTAGTGCTCCCCAATCACTTTTACATTGCGGCACACATAGGCAATGAGTGTTTGCATAATATACTGGGGTAAGTGGATGGGACCATTTGTGGTCAGAGGCAACCAGCCCAGGGGAGTTCTGGCCACTCCACTACTCTGGGCTCCATCTTGTCCTGTGGCTGAGGTGACTCAGCAGCTTGGCTCACCTGTTATCTATTAGGAACAAACCAGTGCTCTAAAAAGTCTGTTGGTCAGAAAGCTCTGAAGTCAGGAAACAACAAAAAAACAAAACACGCATATTGTTTTTTGACACTCAAACTATTTTGAAAAAATTTATTTTTGGCAAACAGTTTTGTATTGTCCATTGACTTAAATCCCCTGAGTTTATATAGGATCTTTAAAGGAAAGGGCAATAGGGCCTAGATGTATTTAGGCTCAGTGTAAAGCTAGGGAATGAATGATTTAAAGTATATAAAAATTCTATGGTTCAAGATAGAGCCATGATAATGCCATAGAAACTGTACATTTATATTTATTGCACTCTTATTTTATTTTCTGTTGTTAATTTTGAATTGTCAATTACTGTGTCTTTGTGTTAAGAGTGCAGCTGGATGTATGTAATAAAAAATTTACTGGTTTTGCTTAAGAAATAGGGATTTCTTTTTCTCAGCAAGAAGTTCAGAGGTAGGCAGAACTCAGGCTCTTTCCAGCTTCCTTCTTTCCTTTCCTGGAGGTATGCTTTTGTCATCACACTCGTGAAGTAGGTGCTTTTCATCTAGGCATGTGTCTGTTCTCCAGGCAGATGGGGAGGAACGATGATAGCAAAAGGCATATACTAGCCAAGTCTGCCCTCTTTTTATTAGGAAAACAATAGCTTTCCCAAAAACCTCAACCACAAGACTTCTCTCTCTTTGTCTGGAACTGGGTTTCATGGCCACCTCTGGCTACAAGAAAATCTGATGAGCGAGTGTTTTTAACTGGGCATGTTTTTCTCGAACCAGGTCAGGATTCCATTTGAAGAAAGAAAATGAGAATGGATATTAGGTATGAAACTTGTATTACAGAATTCCCTGACTGAGGAAGTTCTAACGCCACCATAATACACTCTAAGGTGATGTGATGAATAGAGTGTTTTAATTTTGCAGTTATAATATTGAAATTTCCTTTACAGTACATATTAATGATCTATTGTGTACTTATGTTACTGGACTTAAGTCAGAAACACTTTTGACCTCGTTATTTATGAAATACCAGCTATATCCCCAGCATTATTCTAAGGTTTCTGAGGATAGAAACACTGGGGCAGTGGTAGTAGAGTGCAAAGGTTCTCAGCACAGGACTTGGAGTCAGGTGGATCTGGATTCCAGTTCTGCATCTTCCACTTAGTAGTTATATTTCACTTCTAAGTTTCTTAAAAATAAATAAATAAAATGAGATAAAACAGTCAAAGTGCTTGGCACTGATCCTGGCACATAATGTGTTTTCAGTATGTGCTATGCTTATCGTTATCTTTATCATTATTGCTGTTGTTTTATCATTGTTGTCACCGTCATCATCAGGCAGTGTCTCTCCTCAAAGTGCTTATTACAGAGTCATTTTATAGACAAGACTAACAATACAACATGAAACAGCATAATAAATATTACATCAAAGAAAATGAAGCATCCAAATGTGTGAGTTTGGATGCTGTGATGACTCAGTATTAAAATGGCTCCTGTGGGGGAGCAGATGTGGCTCAAGTGATTGAGTGCCCGCCTCCCACATGGGAGGTCTTGGGTTTGGTTTCCAATGCCTCCTGAAATAAACAAACAAACAGCAAGCAAACAAATGAGAAAACAAACTCAGGAAAGCAGATGTGGCTCAGTGGTTGAGTGCTGGCTTCCCAAATACCAGTCCTGGTTTCATTCCCTGGCTGCTGGTATATAAAAAATAATAATAACAATAAATAAAAATAAATTAAATAAATTAAAAATACTCCCGTGAATAAAGAATTTCAGTCACTGTATAAGGTCTGACCAAAGCTAGGGGTAATGCCAGGAAATATTAACAGCATTATAATAACTGATAATCCCAGATAATAACACTATAGTATTCAAAGCACTTTTGTACACAATATTTCCTTTGTTCTGAAAAGAGTATTTAAATTTGAGCCTATAAACATACAAGTCTAATAAACATACCCCAAATATCTGAGCTCAAATACACTATATCTATAATGCTAAATTCTGTTAGAGATCATTTATTTGCAAATATACCAGTAGTTTTTCAAACATGGTTTGAGGTAGAGGATATAAAATGGTATCTAAATTTGGAAATAGTAGAGTTGCAGTTTTCACTGTTTCCATTTTCCCATGGCATTTTCCTCCCCTAATAACTCCCTTGTCTTTAGGCAAAACCATGGTTGATTAGGGTTTTGTGATAGGTTTGAGGACTCATCAAGCATAGTATTAGTATGTCTTATGGGTGGAAGCATTCTCAGCAATTTTCCAATCTGTTCACTTGTACATGAGAAAATCAAGACCCTAAAAGGTTAACTGACTATCTTAGTTTGGCAGAGCTGCTATCATAAATACCACAAACTGGTTTTGGCTTAAACAGTGGAATTTATTGGCTCACATTTTTGAGGCTAGAAGGGGTCCAAAATCAAGATAACGGCAAGGCTTGCCTTCTCCCTGAAATCTGTAGTGTTCTGGTGCTGCCTGCTGGCAATCCTTGGGGTTCCTTGGCGTTTTTCTTTACTTTTATCAATCACATGGTGATGTCCTCCCCTTTTCTGACTTCTGTGACTTCCAGTAACCCAGATTAAGGTCCTGTGCTGGTTAAGTTTGCCACACCTTAACTAAAAATAACATCTTCAAAAGGTCCTGTTTATGATGAGTTCACACCCACCAGAATACAGAATAAGATTAAGAACATGTGTTTGTTGTGGTACATAATTCAATCTACCACTAGCCAGGTCCAGTGCAGGGCAGTGGGACTAGAAACTATGTCTCCTGATTCCCAGTCGAGAATTCATTTTTACTAAGGTGATTCCTGACCTTTGACTCATAGATCCCTGAGAAAACATAGGACACAGAGCAAAAGATTCACCATTCCATGTATGCTTTATACATCGTCTATAGACTAAAAATACTACTCTTTGTAAATAAATGTACTACTGCTTTTCAAATATTTGTAGAAGCTACTGTGATTTATAAAATATAAAAATATAAATTCATTTAAATACATTGCTGAAGTTATAGACTTTTTTTTCCTTTGTATTTTTTAATTAATAGATACTGAGAATATATTTATATGATATCCTCATACTAAAAAGTTGTTTGAAACCATGGGTAACAATATAGCCTCAAACTCAAGTGCTTACAAGGCTCAGCATGTAATATAAATAAGTAAAGTAGGCTGTGTTTTGGAAAAACAACAATGAAAATTCAATGATAAGTGGAAAAAGATATTCAGTCTCAATACCAGGAGTGGTAGAGACTATGTCAAACTGGTGATCCTCAAATTATTGCTGTGAGGACATGAGTCTAGTATTACCAATCACTCAAGAAGCCGGGAATCTGTATTAAAAAAAATTTTTTTTTAAATCACCCATGTTTAAGAAATTAGGTCATTTTTTAAAAAAACGCTATGATTAAAAGAGATCTTTTAAGAGGGCAGAATTCAGCCTTATGGACTTTCAATTGTAATCGCTATGCTTGAGTCCCTGAGTTAGGTATTGATTACAAGAGGAAAGTGTTTTGAATCTCTAAGTCTAAAACTCACACGAAATCTGATAGACCTCCAGGCGGATGAAGTGATATACTACAGTTCCATCAGAAAACAAAGAAAGGAACCTAGTGACCTTCTTTTTTGGCTTCAAATGAAAGAAAAAAATCACATTTATGTAAATGTGAATCTAGCAAAAGTTTACGAGGAAGGAAGCATAGGTTTTCCTTTTGAATAGATTCTGTGAAGATAACATCTAAGTGGAAGTTGACTTCTCACAGAACTCTGTCTATTGAACACAAGATGCTGAGAGTCAGCTTTGGGCTTAATATAAAGAAATCTCAGGAAAATAAAGCCAGCCAGAAAGGCTGATTAACCCTGGGAGAAGAGCTTCCTGGTACTGGGAAATGACATTGGTAGGAATTGTACTAGTTGAACTCTAAGATGTTGTAGGACTTCAAACATTAGAATGTGAAGGGTAAGTTATTTTGGAAGGGATGGGTACGTAAGTTTTCTTCAAATTCAGTGAAGATGAATTCATAGTTATGCTTCCTTTCTGTTATGCTTTCTTTGCTCTGTAATTCCCAAAACCCTGGCATAAAATAATGACATAGAGATTCCTATTGTTCTAACTGGAATAATCAAAAGAATCATGTAGATTTGCATAAAATGTATAAATTATCTTCATGGTGGACCGTGCTTTTTTTCCCCCCTTAACAGGAATTTATTGGTACATGTTTTATTTTATTTTATTTTGTAATCAACTTTATTTTGTGAGAAGTTTTAGATTTACAGAAAATTACCCTGAAAGTATAGGGAATTCCCATATAATCCCCCCCTCCACCCACACATCCACACACATAATTTCCCATATTTTTAACATCTTACATTAGTGTGGTACATTTGTTACAATTGATGAACCAATATTGAAGCCTTACTACTAACCAAGGTCTATAGTTTACATTGTGATTTATACTTTGTGCTGTACAGTTTTATAGGCATTGATAAATAATGACATTTATTTACATTTTGTCATTGTAAAACAATGACAAAAGCTGCAACCAATAGTGAAAGTCTGTTTTCCATTATTTGTTTATCATAGCTTTGCTTTTTTGAAAAGTCCAGGTAAACACAAGCCATATAAAAATGATTATTGCTATTCGTGGCTGCCACTTCATTAAAAAAGCTTTCATCTCCATTAGCACAAGGCATAGACATTTTGTTTATTATGTCAGTAAAAGTATGTCTTTCAAACTAAGTGGTTTTCATACTTGGCCAAGTGCTTTTTCCCAGTCTCATGGAAAGTTAATCCTCTTAGTAAAATATGAACTCTTTCCAACAGAGAATTGTAAAAGATGAGGAGCTAATAAGTATTTCTCCTCTTACGCTTCCTTTACTGTAGCTCTGCATTCTTCCTTCATCTCACAGCTTTTCCTTAGTAATTCATCAAATTTCAGAATACACATTTCTGCAGATTTCTACTCCTAAGGGCACAATTTCAATTGAAAAATGGCTTTCACAATTTCAAAAATCTTTCACTTGGGGAATTGTTCCTTAAACCTTGAGCATCCCTCCTGGCTTGGGAATGACAAGGAAGTTGCTACAGTATTTGGAAGAGTGATCCTAAAAGTCCATCACCAGCCTTCTCTTTGAGTAACAACTTTAGCTCATTTGGGTAGGTAACAATGTACAAGACCATGGCAGTGCAGAATCCACCACTTGGCTGCAGGAGGACTTCAGAATGTAGGGGAAATTCATCTCAGAGAGGATTTTGTCTCATGTCTTGGCTCTACTTTTATGGAGTCTCAGTTATTGTGGGATGCCAATGGGAGACGTTTCCATTAAGGAATACACCTTCATGTCTAGTGCTTCAGATTCCTTGTCTCATGGCTGCCAAAACAAAACCAAAATAAGCAGCTTTCAAGAATATTGGTTTTCATTATGGTTTGTGACACTGTTTGGATAATAGGGCCTATTTTTCCTCTTGATTTCCAAGATTTCTGCTGGAAACTCTGATGAAGAACATATGTCTGCCCTAAATCACTCCCATGAGAAATGCTGGAACTGTTACATTCAGTTTGACTGTCCAACATATTAAAATAGCTAACCACAACACGTATTACTAAACAGCTATATCATGTGAAGCTTAAAATGTTTAGTTTATATTTAAAATATATCACGAGCTACGTAGAAAGATATATAAAGCTGCTTATTAAGGTAGATAACTAGTAAAGTAATTTTGCTAACATATTAGGGGATCACTGCAAATTACTTCCTTAAGTACTTAATTTTTCCATGCCACGTGATAAAAACAATCATTCTTAACTATGACACTAGAATGGATCTTTTTGCACCGATATTTATATGTGTACAAATGCATGAGACATACTGCCCTTGTCACTAATTTTTGTGTCTGCACGTGATGCCAGCAGTAATCACTGTGTATGTGACAGAAAGATTATCACTAATTCTTATTAACTATACATTAGATGTGTTATAAATTTCTCAATGATGGCTGCAGACTCAGCGTCTTCATTATAAAGTGAGGATCTTGTATTAGATTCAGCTAAGGTCTCTTCTTAGTCTACCATTCTATGGTTCTAGCTTTATATGCTTTCTATTTTTATCTGAACCAATAATCTCGCTTCCCTATTTCTAAATCAGCTCCTCCTCAATACCATTCTGTCTTTTTCTGGGATACCACATGCCAGTAAAAGACATGTTCTTCATCTTAACCTGCCTTCCTGTAGCTGTGAACCCATTTGTAATAGGACCCTTTGAAGATGTAGTATCAGTTAAGGTGTGGACTCATTTATGAACTGAATCTTCTAAGATCCTACTTAGGAGTAGCCAGACTGATCAGGGTGAATCTTATATTTTATGTTACTTGAGGCCTTATAAAGAGGAGCCAGAAGGAAGAGGATGTGGCTCAAGTGATTGAGCTCCCGCCTACCTCATGGGAGGTCCTGGGTTCGGTTCCCAGTGCTTCCTAGGGAAGACGGGCAAGACACAACAGGCTGGCATGGCGAGCTGATGCAATAAGATGACTCAACAAGAGACACAGGGAGGAAAACATAATGAGAGACACAACACAGTGGGGAGCAGAGGTGGCTCAGGCAATTGGGCACCTCCCTCCCACATGGGAGGTCCTGGGTTTGGTTCCCAGTGTCTCCTAAAGAAGACCAGCATACAACAGACATAGTAAATGCAAAGTATGAGGGGGTAGGGAGAAATAAATAAATAAATAATAAATCTTAAAAAAAAAAAGAAAAAGCCAGAAGTCAGAGAAAGCCACAGGAAGAGACCAAGGCCATTGCATGTGATGGCACCTGCCATCACCACAATGCTACTGACACGGGGAGAAAGCATGGCCTTGCCAACATCTTTATATTGGACTCCTAGCCTTCAAAACTGTGAGACAATAAATGCTTGTTGTTCAAGCCAGCCCATCATGTGGTATATGTCATAGCAGCTCTGGCAAACTAAGATACCGCCATCATCTTGGGAGGGAAGCAGTGGAGTGGTTCACTCCTCTGTCAACTTCATGCCCTATAGCAGTCAGTCACTCCCTGCAGACCATCTCTAGTTCCTTAGCAATTCTGCTCACATCTCTCCAATACTGCTTCCTTTCCCCAGACACACACTGGCCCATGGCCTTCTTGCTGAACTCCCTGATTCCAGGCCTGTCCACCCATTCATGTTGCCTGCTGATGCCAGACTAACATTCTTAAGTTTCATTTTATATTTTAATGCCTTTACTTTAAGCATTTTTCTCGATTACTACAGTCATGCATTCTCATTGTAGCAATTTGGGAAAGTGAAGAACAATGTAGAGGTCACATATGAATTACATTTCATTGATTACTGATAAAAAACAGATACTTGTCATTTGTATCTCATCTTTTATGAATTGCCTGTTTGAGGCCTTTACCTTTGCCTATTTTTCTATACAGTTATACTTTTTATTCTTAAGATTTAAAATCAGAGCTCTTGGATTATGAAGGTTATTAACACTTAGTCATATTACTTTGCTATATGTATTCCTAATGGGTGCTTGCCTTTCACATTGGTTTATAGACTTGTTAATTTTTATATGTAGATGTCACCTTTTTTCTTTATCATTTCTGTTTTACACCTTTGCTTGGAAAAATACATCCCTGCTTCATTTAATTAAAAATATAACACTAAACTTAAATTAGAATGCATTGCTATTCAAAGTTAAGTCCCTACCCATTCAAATTTGTTGGAAAAAGAACTTCCTGATCTCAACCTCGGACTTTTTTCTGTCTTGGTAGCCTTATGAATAGAAAGAACTAATTTTCTACCACAAATTTGATTTTTCATCTTCTGCCTATTTTGTTGCCTTGCTCATTGGCCTGTGTACATATCTCCCTGCTGTCCCTCTCCCTGGGAAGCGATTAAGAGTAAATTAGAGTAATTGTTTAGCAAGTCCTTCATCTAAACATCTGCTTAGATTTTTGTAACTGGCTTTTTCAAATCTGGTTCTTTTACAACATCTGGCTATAGTAGTTATGACGCTTTTAGCAACAAGTGACAAGACCCTCACTCAAACTAGCTTATGAAAAAAAAAAGACTTTAAAATGGAATTTATAATTTATTGGTTCATATCACACAGAAGTCCAGAGACAGAGGCTCAGAGCAAAGGCTCCTGCAACATGCTCAGAACTCTCTGCATCTTCTAACATTTTTCCTTCTAGGTCTTGGCCTCATTCTTTTCCTACCATGACTGTCTCTATATGACAGGAGAAAAGCTCTCTTCACTCCCAGCCAGTCCTGGCTTACGTCATTCCAGGATAGCAAACCAAGTAAAAAGAGGTCCAGGGGCTATAGATCAATCCAGGGAGGGAAGCTGACTGACTCTGCTTCGGTCACTGTTGCCAGGGGTACGGGGCCTGCTTTGGACAAGATGAGTCATGAGGTCATAACTGTGTGTGTTGGTGGGGGTGGGGAAGGTAGGAATTTGGAGAAATGGGCAGTGGGCTGCGTCTTATGATTGACAGTCCCATCGGTACCGCTTAGAACGGGGGTGGAAGGATTCCTCAAAGGAAGGGATACTTGCAGGCAAAAACTAGATATGTCCACCAAAACAGCATTAGCTAATAAACCACTTTTACATCTTTATGTTTAAAAAAAAATGACAACTATTATATGTTCCCTATCTTGAGTTCTATATTTTACTTGTAAATAGATGAAGAGGTCACTGACAACTGAATAATTGCTTCAACAGTAGTTATTTGTATGCCTGACAATAATTGTCTGGAATTTTCTCCAGTGTCTTAGAAAACAGCATCAGTGCAACTGTCAACTAAAGCAATTCAAAGAACTAAACATATTGTTGTAAAGTGATTGGCCTCCAAGTAGCAGTATGTGTGCTTGCTATGCATGGTTGTGTACTTACATATAATTACATATAATTCTTTAAATATAAACTTTAGAAGGGCAGGGATGGTCATTTTGGGAGAATTTTATATCTCCATTCATGCGTATATGTTCCTTAAAAATATTTATAATTGGATTTTCTCCTTATTACAGAAATCATATTTGTTCATTGTAGAAATCTTGAAAAGATCTTTTGCTCTTTAGCAAACAGAATAAAATTGTAAATTACCTATAAATGTACTATCCAGAGAAAACTACTGTTAGCATTTTGATGTGTATTTGGTGTAAAAGTTATTAGCGAGTAGAAAGACAGTTCCCATTTATGTTTCTTGAGTGTCAGGCGGAATTTGATTTTAGATGTGTTTTTCCTTGATCTAGTAAGGTCAGAGTGCCTAGAAAAAAGAAGACACAGGTATAGTGTCAACAAAAGGTTATTAAAACTAACAGTGGAAAAGAAATTGTCGAGAATGTTAGTGCCAAGTTGGTGTCCCAAGTTCTAGGAGATCTTATCCCTCAAAAGGTAAAAAATTTCCTTAATCAGAGTATAGAGGAGGATACTCAGAGCCCAAAAGAAGGGTCATCAGAGCCTTGTATAGGAGAAAAATAATTTAATACAACTAGTTCAGCCTAAAATTGTAGTAGAAGAAATTTTTTAAAAGACGTACAACAGGATCTTAGCTTCAACATATTATTTTATGATGTTAGGATGGAGGATAATTTAAAAAGAAAAGAAAAGAAAAAAAAACAGAAGGAGGAGCTATGTGTACAACTATGGTGATGTTGATTTGTATTTCAAAATCTAGTTTTAGATGTAACCAAGAATGTAATTCCCAGAGAAACCTTTCTGCCTTCATTTGTTGCCTGTTTTTTCTGTCCTTATCACCTGGTCTGAATTGGTCCCAAACAGAATGGTAATTTTCACTGAAGTGTTTATAAAATGAAGCCCTCTTCTTTTTTATTTTTCACTTTTTTCCCCCAAACACAAGACATATGCCTATGCCTCCTGTCTGGCTCTTGAATTGTTGCCAACCTGACAGCCAGCCAACTGGAACAGGAAACTGATACGGTGCAGTGCTCATTAACAGTTTACATTTTTCACCATGCAAAATATATTGGGGTTTTGATTTTAGAAGCTGTGGTTTTCCCCAGACTATACTCTAAAATGATCGGACTCTTTACTTGCTTTTGTTGGGGTGATTAAGAAGAACAGTTAAATCTCTACTGTTCGTTTTGTATAGTGTTATTTTGGGGTTTCTTTTCTTGTACAAATCACCACGTTGCAGGAATTCAAACTTTGGCCAAGAAAGATTTCTTCACAGTTAAAATGTGGCTGAGCTCTTTTAACTGGGAATGCATACCCTTTCTGTCGAAGTATAAAAACAGTGCACCAGGTCAACAATAACGTATTAGTTATAATTCATAGTATTTTGGTAATGGAGCACATATTTTCATCTCTTGAAAAACTTAAAATGCTTTCAATTTTGTTCCCAGATACAGATTTCAAGGCATCAATTTAGTCTGTAATTACATCTTTTTTTTTTAATTAATTTATTTTTTATTGTGGGTAAAAATCAAAATTTTCACAATACATACCAACATTTGCAAAATGATATATAAATATATATGCATATATGTAATTACATCTTTATTATTATTTTGAAACTCTTTTTGCTTACCTCCTCCCCTTTCACCCTTTCTCCCCTCCTAATCTCACACCTCTAGGAGAGAAATCAGAAAGCATGTGCATACTATTCCTCGGGAGTTGCACACTCCATTCTTGATTATTTCAAGTTGTTCTCCATTGGGAATGCAGAAGCCCAGACAAAATGACATCATCTGAGACGAGTACCAGTCTATTATTTTAGAAATGGACATTTAATGGCTTTCGACTTAAGGGTGATTACAGCATTTCAGAGTAGCAGCCCTTCCAGATATTAGAATGGAAGTGTTGAAGCTGTGATATGTCATGAAAGCTATACACAAGAGTTTAGAACAGAACAAAAGCCACCAGGGCATATCTGTTGGAATTTTTTTGTGGGTTATGTGGAAATGAAAATCAGAATTCCAAATCCCTAATTACTTCCTTATTGTTATTCCTTTTGCAGTTCACTCTTGAGCCAATTTTTGGCTAAATATATTTTAAACTCAGATTTCAACATGTGAAATTAGAATCAACATTTCAGGAACACAAATCTATTGGCTTTTTGATTGGCTTTATTATTATTATTTTTAATCTCATGACCCTGTTTTGCAATTTGGCAATGAAAAAATAATCAGTATCTTGCTTAAAAGAATAGAATAGCAACAATGCACATAATCAGGCTGAAAAAATCTGGGTCATTACTCTCCAGGGTAGGGAGGAGCTGGAAATGGTTCTCAACTAATGTAGTACACCCTCGTGTCTGTCCTCTGTGTTTGGACCAGAGCGACACACCCCTCTGCACTGGACTTTTTCAGAGCAATAGACTCTCATTTTCCATAGTCACTTTCTGACTCAAGGGGCCCTTTTAGTCTTTCATTCTCTCTGCTCTAGCCATGATCCTTTCAGTTCCTTAAATACACCACAATCCCTCCAAACTTGAGGTCCTTGTACCTTGCCCCCAACCCAGCCCAGTTAATCTGTTCAGAACTCAGTTCAGACCACACTCTCTGAACTTGGCTTTCTCTCATCTCCCAGACTAATATAAAAGATATAGCAAACTGTGTTTAATTTATTTAAAAAAGACTTTCTCTTTTTGTGACAATTTGGTTAGTTTCTGCCTTCCCTCCCAATCTATGAACTCCATGAGATTTGTATCAGTCAGGGATCTCCAGAGAAACAGAACCAATAGGATATTAATATAAAGAGATTTATTTTAAGGAATTGGTGCAGGCAGTCATGGAGGTTGGCAAGTTTAAGGTTTGTAGGGCTGGCCAGCAGGCTGAAAATTCAGATAGGAGTTGATTTTGCAGTCTTTTTTTTTTTTTTTCCTGAGAAATGGGTTGGCTTTTATTAGGTTAAAAGCTTACATTTCTGAAGCCATGAAAGTGTCCAAATCAAGGCACCACCAGGGGACCCTTCCCCTGAGCTGCAGTTGTGGGTGATCAGCCACATGGTAGCCAGTGGTAGTGGCCGCTCGTCTCCCTCTCCTCGGGGCTAGTTCTGATTTGGGCTGCTCCATCTGTGGCTTTTCTCTCTCCTGGGTTCATTGATTTCAACTTCTAGAGGCTTCTCTCTGTCTCTGCAGCTTTTTTCTGTGTCGGTGGCTTTTTTTTTTTTTTTTAATCCCACTTGGTCGTGATGTATAAGTTTTTTGATATGCTGTTGGATTTGATTTGCAAGTATTTTGTTGAGAATTTTTGCATCTATGTTCATGAGAGAGATTGGTCTGTAATTTTCTTTTCTTATGGAATCTTTATCTGGCTTTGGTATTAGGGTGATGTTGGCTTCATAAAATGTGTTGGGTAATTTTCCCTCCTCTTCAATTTTTTGGAAGAGTTTAAACAGGATTGGTGTTAATTCTTTTAGAAATGCTTGGTAGAATTCCCCTGTAAAGCCATCTGGTCCTGGACTTTTCTTTGCTGGGAGATTTTTGATGACGGATTCAATCTCCTTAGTTGTGATTGGTTTGTTAAGTTCTTGTATTTCTTGTTGTGTCAGTGTAGGTTGGTTATGAGTTTCTAGAAATTTGTCCATTTCATCCAGGTTGTCTAGTTTGTTGGCATATAGTTTCTCATAATATCCTCTTATGATTCTTTTTATTTCTGTGAGGTCATTTGTGATTTCCCCCCTTTCATTTCTGATTGTAATTATTTGCATCTTCTCTCTTTTTTTCTTTGTTAGTCTAGTGAGGGGTTTGTCAATTTTATTGATCTTCTCAAAGAACCAGCTTTTGGTTTTGTTGATTTTCTCTATTGCTTTTCTGTTCTCATTTTCATTTATTTCCGCTCTAATCTTTATTATTTCTTTCCTTCTTTTTGCTTTGGGATTGGTTTGCTGTTCTTTCTCTAGTTTCTCAAGTAGTTCAGTTAAATCTTTGAGTTTAGCTCTTTCTTGTTTCTTAATATAGGCATTTATTTTTTTTTTATTTTTATTTTTATTTTTATTTATTTATTTTTTTTACCGGGAGGTCCCAGGGATCGAACCCGGGTCCCTCCATATGGGAGACGGACGCCCAACCATTTGAGCCACATCTGTCCCCCATTAATATAGGCATTTAGGGCTATAAATTTCCCTCTCAAGACTGCCTTTGCTGTATCCCATAAGTTTTGATATGTTGTGTTCTCATTTTCATTTGTCTCAATATATTTACTGATTTCACTTGCAATTTCTTCTTTGACCCACTGAATATTTAGGAGTGTGTTGTTCAGTCTCCACACATTTGCAAATTTCCTTTTTTCCTGTCTGTTATGCTTTGTATAATTTCAATCTTTTTATATTTATTGAGACCTGAATTGTGACCTAACATGTGGTCTATCCTGGAGAAAGATCCATGGGCACTTGAGAAGAATGTATAACCCACTGAGTTTGGATGCAGTGTTCCGTGTATGTCTGTTAGGTCTAACTTGTTTATCATATTGTTCAAGTTCTCTGTTTCCTTGTTGATCTTCTGTCTAGTTGTTCTATCTAATGATGTGAGAGGGGTGTTGAAGTCCCCGATGATTATTGTAGAAATGTCTATTTCTCCCTTCAGTTTTGCCAATTTGTCTCATATATTTTGGGGCACCCTGGTTAGGTGCATAGATATTTATGACTGTTATATCTTCCTGGAGGATCGTCCCTTTTATTAATATATAAAGGCCTTCTGTATCTCTAATCACTTTTT
Organism: Tolypeutes matacus; assembly: GCA_026826555.1. Taxonomy (NCBI): domain Eukaryota; kingdom Metazoa; phylum Chordata; class Mammalia; order Cingulata; family Chlamyphoridae; genus Tolypeutes; species Tolypeutes matacus. Next base: position 21,650,824 of record JAKSZT010038599.1, on the reverse strand, counting down.
TGCACTTAAAGTCTGTTTTGTCTGATATTAGGATAGCTACCCCTGCTCTTTTCTGTTTACTATTCGCGTGGAGTAGTTACTTTTCTGTTCATGATCTCAAATTCTCCTTTACGTTCGCGCAATGACTTCTTGATGTCATTGATCTCTTTAACTATATTCTCTTTCATCTCATTTATTTGATTTTGGAAATGTGTGCTCATCTCACTGATTAGTTCTCTCAAATTCTGCATCTCTTCTGGGACTTTGATGTATTCCTTTTCTTGGGCCATGTCATCTATTTTCTTAGTATGGCCCGTAATTTTTTGTTGGTGCTTAGGCATCTGGTTAGTTTGTATTTTACTTAGATGCTCTATCTCTTTCTCTTTTATGGGGTTTTAGTGGCAGGAGGCTGTGAGTTACCACTGATCTTTGATTTTTGGCTCAACCTTGATTTTTAGGATTGTTCTGCTGGTTGCTCAAAACTGGGCACTGGACTCAGTAATTGGTTGTAGAGTCGTTTCCTAGGGCCTTGGGCAGGGAGGCTATAGAGGCCAGGAAAAGCCTCTCTTACTTATTAATTTTCTTATGTGTACTTCCTTGGTCTGCCAGGAGATGGCGCTTGTTGGGTGCTCTCAATTCAATGTCTGGTCGGAGCATATTTGTTGTGACGCAGACCAGATCAATGTGATAGGGCTTCCTGTCTGGGGGCTAGGAGCCCTGTGATTCAAACTTTCTGCGACAGTTCTCCAGACTTCTCTCGTAGCGCCCCCCTTTTCCCAGCTAGGAAATATTTCCACTCCCTTCTGAATCCTCAACAATCAGTCCCTGTTAGTAGAGGATGAGATTGGGAGGTTTGTATATCTTTAGCCCCTTTCAGGCTCCAAGGAAAACAATGCCCCACCCAGCCTGGAATGGCTCTCGGGACAGGGCAGACCAAACCTGGGAGTCCAAAGCAGGGTCAGCCCCAGGCTCTCTCTCCCCTCTCCCATGGTGTCCTCAACAATTAGTCCAGGCTAAAAGAGAGGGAGGTTGCGAGGGTCGGATTTCTCCAGTCCTTTCTAGGCTCCCAGGGCAAACCCCGTGTGGAAGGGTCCGTGGGGCTCCGCAGCCCAAATTTCAGGTCAGAACCTGAGTCAGCCTAAGGCTGTATCCCTCTCTCTCCCCTTTCCGGGAGTGGCAGATCACTGAAGCCCCCTTTGTCTGTGGTCACGGGCCCAGGGGCCTGAGAATTCTGAAGAGTGTGGGGGAGGATGCCGGCAGCAGCAGAAGCTGCTACTTGCAACTCACAGTTCTGTAGTTGCGATTTCCCTCTTCTGTCCCTCTCTCCTCTGGGTGGTGTGCAGCCTTCACCTGCTGACCTAAACCCTAGAAGATCTTTTTCGGGGCTGTTTCAGCTTGTCCTCTAGCTATTTTTCTGGAGAAGAGATTCCCGTGTCTTACTGGTCTGCCATCTTCCCGGAAGTCTCCGATTTTGCAGTCTTGAGGCAGAATTTCTTTCCTGTGAAACCTCACTTTTTGCTCTGAATGCCTTCAACTGATTGGATGTGACCCACCCACACAACCAAGTGTAATCTCCTTTACTTAAATTCAATTGATTGTAGATGTTAGTCACATCCACTGAATACCTTCACAGCAACACTTAGGCCAGTATTTGACCAAACAACTGGGCACCGTAGCCTAGGCAAGATGACACACAAAATTAACCATCACAAGAGTTTTGCCCACCATTTTTGTATCTCAAGCTTGGAAGATGTTTGGGGGGGGGCACATAAAAGACCTTATCAGTATTTATTGAATGAATGCAGGAATAGAAGGAAGCTCTGACTCAGCCCCAGTGTTTCATTGACACTCTGCCACAGGGCAAATATGTTGCAAGTTTACCAGAAGATCTTAGTGTTAGAGAATAGAAGGGCTGGTTGAGGAAGAGATGGGAATATCAAAGGAGGCCATGAGCTATAAATGAGAGTTTTGAAGCCCACTGTTTGAAGGAATTAAAAACAAATGATTCTGGTCCTCTGAAAATTCTTCAGTTCTTCTCCAATTTGATCATGACAGTGATGAAATAGGCCAAAGAACTTCTGGGGATGATACCCATGGAGCAGGAGAGCTTCCTCCCAAGGTAGTAATTCTTGGCAATACCACTTTCTCTTCAGATAGGGCTTATATATGTAGCTCATATTCAATTAGGTGGGCAAATCATTTGTCCCACAGTAGGAGGGTAATTATCATAAATATATACCATCATTCAAAACCAGTGGCTTTATAAATTAGCCATTCTTTCAACTTTTTTTTTCTCCCCCTTTCTTCCTTTTCTTCCTTCAACCAATTATTATTGAGGAACAATTATCTGTCTAACATACTGCTAAGTGCAAGGGATATCGTAATAAATGCGGTAGGTAAGGTGTGTGTTTTCATGGGGGTGTGCATTTAAGGGGAGAGCGTCCCTCTTATGCCACAGATATCCTTAGATATCATCCAGAATTTTTCCTTGAACCCCATCAGCAAGATTCCCTTCCCTTTATCCTTGACTGAAGGAATGGCTATCAGTAGTATCCAGCTGCAGCCTCTTTGCAAACTTTTCTTAACAATTATCTCTTCAGCCAGTTTCTATGGTCCTTTCTGGCTGCTCTCCCAAACCCTCTCAACCAGATGGAACCATCTCTCCAGAAATGTTTTCTAAAACAACCTCTTTTTGTGCCGTAGTTGTCAGTAATCAGACCCTCAATTATGACAGTTAATCATGAAATTAGCACGCCCAAGTTATAGCATTATATTTGGTCGTCTTTCATTTATAAGGAAAAGACTGACAGTAATGTAATGTTCAATATAAAGTGGTAGGAGGGTGTTTACGTGCATCTCTGTGTATCTGTTTGTCTGCTTATGTATATACTGAGGCTTTGTGTGTGCGTGTGTGTCCATTGATAGAAACCTGAATCTGTGTCCAGCTTCTGAGTTTGGCTTCTTGAGAGCAGGGATTGTCTGAACACCTGCTGCTTTCTTTTACATATAGCAGGATACGTGATAACTTTTTGTTACTTATGATGAATGGAAAATTTGCAAAATGCTGGTGAAGGAGAATCAGAATGAGAAGGACTTTAGATCCAGATAAACAATACATTAAAGAACTGTTCTTCCCTCTCTTCGGGGTTTAAATAATTTTATTTTCAACTCTACAATGAAATATCTTCCAACAGTCCTACATTTTTATATGATTTCCTGTGACTATAATACATTCCCTCCTCTCCATTCTTCCTATAAATCTTCCACAAATTCTTTGAGATACAACTCAAAGATTAACTGCCTTTCTTATTCTTTCCCTAATTGTCCAGTTTGAAGTGGCTCCCTACCTCAGTATTGGTTTGTGACAAGACTGGAGTGCACATTGCCTCCTATGATTGAAATTTGTACATGTGTTCTTCCTAATCTCTACCTCCATTTTACCCTTTTTAAAATGGGGATATAATAGTACCTATCTCATCAGGTTGTTGTAGCAACTGTGGTTATTATTTGTTACCTCTTCTATTAGATTAAGCTCCTTGAGGGTAGGGAATGTATGTTACTCACCTTTGCATTTCTAGCTCCCATTTTTTTTAAAGATTTATTTTTATTTATTCACCGCCCCCCCCATTGTTTGCACTTGCTGTCTGCTCTCTGTGTCTGTTCATTGTGTGCTCTCTGTGTCTGCTCATCTTCTTTTTTAGGAAGCACTTGGAACCGAACCCAGGACTTCCCACGGGGGAAGGAGGCGTCCAATCTCTTGAGCCACATCAGCTCCCTGCTTGTGTGTCTCTCATTGTGTTTCCTTGTGGCATCATCTCCTTTGTCATCTTGTTGTGTCAGCTTGCTGCGCCAGCCCATCACGGCAGCTCACTGTCTTGCTCGTCTTCTCTAGGAGGCACCAGGAGCCAAACCCGGGACCTCACACGTGGTAGGTGGGCTCCCAACTTCTTGAGCCACATCCACTTTCCTAGCTCCATTTTCAAATGATGGTGCTGAACAAATGAAGGAACAAATTCTGGATTTTGACATTTTCATGATATTCTTCATTTTTCTTATCTTAGACTTGGTTTAAACTTCATGGAGGCTGGACTGATAACTCATCCTAGGGGGTTTAGAACTGGTTCTGAGATGTTTAAGTGATGAGGGAAATACTTGATAATGATTAATATTTTCTGTGAAATCTTCTCGCTGTATAAAACTCTGTTGTATTACAGAAAACCTTTTCTTTTATTCCTGATAAGCCAAATATTATAAACAATATATCATCCTCTTGGCAGTGAAGCCAAATATTCTTCCCACCAACCACTTTGTTCATCTAGGAATCCTATTTTTATTTATTTTATATATACATATTTGGAACTGAAATATTCTAACCGCACAAGAGAAGGATATTTAACCCATGCATAGTTGAGATGAACTTAATTTCTTAAACTTTTTTTTTTTTTTTACAGTGTAAAGAGTAATTTTATTATGTGTAGCATATTATATGTTAATAAATTTTTATTTATGGAATTCATCATACAATCATTCCACTGTTTAATTATCAAAATCAACTTAGTTCCTCTGAAGATTCAAACAAAATTTATCTTCAAAATAGCCCTTTTACAAAGAATCCACAACTGTTATTCAGTCAGCCCTACATAATATTGTTAGCTCTACCTACATAATATGTGGTGAAAAACAACCGAGAAGAATTATTATTGGGATTATCCAGGTAAAGCACATTTGCAAACAGCCTAGACCTATACTGTCAAAAGACATTACCGGATTTCAAAGATATATAGTATGAAAAAAATGTAAAATCTCATTGATTACAGATGATATTAGAAAATTACAGGTAGTTTGCATTATTTCTGTTCATCAGTGCTGATACAAACAATGTATTGAAATAAACGAGAGATATAAAAATAAGTAAAACAAGGAGCTATAAGTATAAGGTAATTTCTTTTTTTTTTTTTTTAAAGATTTTATTTATTTATTCATTTATCACTCCCTTGCTGCTTGTGCTCGCTGGGTCAGCTAACCACGCCGTGTGGGTGGGCTTGCCTTCACCAGGAGGCCCCGGGAACCGAACCCGGGGCCTCCCATATGGTAAACAGGAGCCCTACTGATTGAGCCACAGCCGCTTCCCAAGGTAATTTCTTATACTTCCTACAGGCTGGGTTGTAATCACCTGACCCTCAGCTTTCTCTGGTCCAACTATTTGGTTAACCTGCTCTGTTAGCAGGTGCCAATGCATTTGCCTATTTGACTAGATGACCTTTTAATAGGATTAGTCTCTCTGTTTTTCAGATACTTGGCCCCCTGTTCCTAGCATGCCAACTAGCACTAATAGGAATTGATGTTTTCTCTACACCAAAAATATCCAGGCAGAGCCTCAAAACCAGCTTGCAGGATGATCTAGTTCACTGGGCTCATAGTCTAAACAGTAACATAATATGTTGGCCCCTCTGATAGGATGAAGCCCTGGCTCAGAAAGTTCTATTTCTATAGGCTTACCACTGAGATGCACAGAGGCGCCTGTGGAGGTCCATTTGAACCCTTTTCCAGAGTGGTTTTCAAACATTATTCTTCAGGCCAGTTGTACCACAATCACCTGAGATGTTAAAATTATAGCTTTGCAGGTCCTACCCCAGACCTGCTGAATCAGATAGTCTATAGGTTGGGCCTGGCGATTAGTACAGAATTGGAACTGTATGATCTATATGAATCCCCCTTGACCAGGCGAGGCTTTCCCTTGACACATCACCCCATTTGAGGTGTCCAGGACCTTACCTTCTCTTCTGGACCACTTAAACAAAGTCCTGGTCCATCCAATAGGGTGGACCTAGTCTACTTGCAAAGGGTGAGTTGGGAATTCTGAGCAGAGTCTCAGGCATCAAGGAGCATCACTTCTTGCAGGCATTCAATTGGCGGCTTGCTGGCTGCATCCATCAGTTGTCCCCCCATGACAGTAACAGAGCTGGCTCGGCAGCTCTCTCTGGCACTGGGTGGTGCTTGTTCTGGAGATTCTCATGGTCTTGTGCTCACCTGTCTGTGCATTCCCTCTCTCTTCTTGTTTCTTTGGTCCAATCTGGGGCATTTTTTAATCTAGTCTGGGAATGATAAAGATAGTGCTGAAACATGCAACTTGATCTTTTTGTCTTTTCCTTGGACTAGTGCCATTTAAACTTAATGGTCAAGTATCTGCAACTTTTGTTTTCTATTTCTGTAGAAGTTGACTCATGTCTAACTATCAGACTGGAAGAGGATGAGAATGGTAGGGGAAGGGGGAGGACAGAAGCATATCTTGCAATAGAGGTAGAAGAAATGAAAATGAAAAAAATTGATAACTAGATTGTAAATATCCAGCATGCTACTAGTCATTGAAAATGTGGATCTGTGTGAAAATTTTGTCTGTAGAGAGTGAGTTAGCACAATAGCCCTTCCATGGCAGTTTAATAGGAGCAATAAGGGAACATTGGATGTACATTATAGGTATGTTGTAAATAATCTCACAATTCCAAAGTAAGTCTTAACCTTGAGTAAATAAACAAGTTTACTATAAAATACTAAAAATGATAAGGACAGATGCCATTTATTGAGTACCTACAAAATGCCTTACACACTTAACCTAATTTAATCTTCACTGCAATCCTGTGAATCCTTTCACACATAAAGAAGATGGGGCAAGTTTAATTGATTTGTCTAATGTCACACAGCTGTTAAGTGAAGGAGTTAGAATTCAAACCAAGGCCCAACTGATACCAAAGCCAGAGTTCTTTGTCTCTGCACTGTGTTGCCTACTAATTCCAGACTCAACGGCTCTGACGTTTCCTTCTCACCTATTTATTCTGTTTACTTCTTAGTGTTTATTTGTGAACATAGCTGTTCCATTTAATGGCTGAAGTTCTTGGCAGGACAGGGTTTGTGCTGGGATCCTTTCTTCCCTTTCATGGTGAGTGAGCTAGAGCTCGTCAGCATGTCAGATTTCAGAAGTCAGAATCCAAGATTTTTTCCCCTTTGGATTTTTTTATTTGGCACCAAAGCAAATGAGTCTTGGGAAGTTATTTCCTAGAATAGAATCTGGTTTAAATGGATAACATAATGTGATGTTGGCATCTGAAATATTAAAAGCAACAACTCATTTTTGAAAAGAAAAGGAAAATGAGAATGATCATGGTAGCTACTTATATTTGTATTCTTGATTAATGTCTGCCTTAAAAAATTCAAATTGGTAATGCTTCTCTAATCACTGCACCAGTCATAGCCAATTAGTTGTGTTTATGTAATATAAAGCAATGTGCAGACAGAACTGGCTGGAATATCACTTTCTTCCAGAAAGGGAATCAAGATCCCATGGCTTGCTGCTTCTCTCCATGCCTTGCCTTTACAGGACAGCATTCTGATTGTGACAAGGTCTGTTATGGAAACACAGGGCTGTTATAGCTCTGCTAATAATTAACAGAGGCACTTCTTTTGTGGGCTTGGAAGGGACCTGAAGGAATTGGAATTTTTCTAAGTCAATCTGCCTCTTTCCTTCTACACCACAGAAGCAAACCAAACCCAGACTTGGAGCTAGCAAGCCTTAGACATTCTGAGACCGTTCTCTTTGGCCTACTCAGTGTTTGTGAAAAATTTGAATTTGAAGCCAAACTCAAACAAGAGAGAAACTTCACATATATATATAAATTTTTGTTTGTTTCTCTTTGAAATTTTTAAAGAATGGCAGGAATTGGTTGGAGCTGAGTTGTAGCCATCCCCTTAGGAGGGGCCTGTGTTCTCCCCAGCCACTCCAGCATCTTTCCCTTGCTTTATTCTTAAAAATATTAAGTATTACCTGATGGGACCCCAGAAGCAGTGGAATTTGTGACCTCTCCCTTAGCATGAATGCTGTGTTCTTCCTCCACCTCCCTGTTGGTGGAATTAAAGAATATAATGAGCAGTAGTTCTGATCAATTTGTAAATGGTTCAGCAATCACTGTATCACTCTTTTGTTACTGAGAACTTGGGAGCCACATATTTATGAGTCTCCTTAGAGGGCCAGTAATGTATCAAGCACAGGAAATGAAGCACATAGCGGCCACCTAGCAAACATCTGTTAAACGAATGAATGTATGACTAGAACTCCTGGGTGCTCGGAAAATTGGGGTCATTTGTTTGACTGGAAGAAGAGGCATCGTGGGGCAGTTTAGGAATATTAATGGCATTCTCTAAACACATGCAGAGTTTAGAATGACAGCCAGCAATTTTTCAGTTTCCATGAAATATAGGACTTTATTTTTTATTTTATGATGTGATGCCTTGGTCACTTTACTGAAATCCTTTTGGGGCTGTTCAGCTTTGGTGACCTTATAATATTTCAACTAGCTTTCTTTGTTCTCATTTAAGAAAAAAGTCCTCTTGGGTTCAGTTGGACCTGACATTCTCTCTAACCTGCTATTGTCTACTTCTCCCAACATGGGCTATGAAACAGAGACTGCATTTCATGTCTCTTGGTGCCCCAGAGACCTTAGGTATTAACCAAGAAGTCTTACTTTATTGATAATACCTGGGCTGTGCCCTACAAGGTAAAAGTACAAGTTATTAATGCTTCTATCACAGTGGTTAAGGACAAGGGCTCCACAGATTGCCTGGAAATGAATGCTGGTTCTGCTATTTATTGATTGCATAACCTTATCCACTTATATCACAGTTCTGTGTCTCAGTTTTCTCACCTACAAAATGGGTATCCTAATAGTACCTATATCATAACATTGTTAGTACAGTGCCTCACATATTGCAAGCATTCAGTAAATTGCCAGCTACTGCTCTGCTGTTGGTAGTGGTAGCAGTAATGATATTTGTCTTAAATTATAAAGAAGATGCTAAGAACTTTTTGTGTGTGCTTTCGCTTTGTCTTAAATGCATTAATTATTTTGAGAATTACAAAGTCCTTTTGTCATCAGACTGTAAAAATATTGGATACTTTTCTCCCCTTAGTGTATTATGAGGTTTGATTTGGTAAAAGCAAAACCGTTCAGCTACACTATACAAGGGACCAATTGCTTTCAGGGTTATAGAAGGTAGATGAGGCTGGTTTGAGGGAAGGTAATTATCTTCCCATAGCAATTACTATTCTATAAAATCCCAACACTTTCTTACCCCTGATTACTGAAGGAAAACAAAGTTATGATTTCTGCATAAGCTCTTTGTAGTAAGAGGCCAGCTTTGGAATGTGGTGCGATTTCACTGCTGATTGAACTCAGGGTTCTGGGTTTCATCTGTGTTTTTGAATACCTCAATTTATCTGTTTTCCACAGAGGATTACAATGCTCTTCAGGGGTTTGGAAATTTCTGAAATGAAAGCATACTTCAGGGGTAAGACATGCATACCCCAAACACTGGCAGTCCTCGCAAGTCTACGCTCAGTGTATTTTAACTTTAAGGAGACTTTATGTTTTTCTTTGTCAGCAAAACCACAGGATTTTTTAAACCGCCTTTTTTTTTTTTTTTTTTTTACCACCGCTACCCCTACTCCCATCCCACCTCCTCATTTACTTTAGGCGGAAACTTGATTTCAGAGGACAGTGTAGTGTAAGGTAAAGCAAATATTCATGTTGGGCCTTTTCCTTTCCAGTTACTTAAAGACTCCCTTTCATGACTATATATACCAAGAAACAGTGAACTCAATCTGAGTTGCAGTTACTTTCCAAAGTGGCTTTTGAACTCAGTATGATATGTATACCACTGAAACAAAAGCCTTCCATTAAAAAAAAAAAAAAAAAAAAAAAAAAAAGATGGATGCTTTAAATTATAAGAAGAGGGAAGTGGCTGTGGCTCAATCAGTAGGGCTCCCGTTTACCATATGGGAGGCCCTGGGTTCGGTTCCTGGGGCCTCCTGGTGAAGGCAAGCCCACCTGCACGGCGTGGTTAGCTGACCCAGCGAGCACAAGCAGCAAGGGGGTGATAAATGAATAAATAAATAAAATCTTTAAAATAAATAAATAAATAAATAAATAAATAAATAAAAAGAAGAACATAGTGTGGTGGTTAAAAGCAGAATGACTCTCCAGATTCAGAATTGAATGTGGCCCTGCCATTCAGGACTGTGACCTAGCAAGTTTCTATCTCTGCATTTCTCCCTCTGTAAAATTATCCGAGTATCAGCCTCACAGGATGATAGAGAGGATTGATGCTTGGCCTGCTCCTAGCAGGCACTCAGTAAATCATGCATTACTGCCATTACTGTTACAATTCTCCTGCCTTGCTCTAGACTGAACCTGGAGGAAAATTCTACTTATTCAAATTATGAACTCTCAAGCTGTGAGAGGAATTTCTAAACACTTAATTTTTTTGTGATGGAAATATTTGAATTAAATCTCTCCTTGTGATCAATATTTCATTTAAAATTTTATTGAACTCCACAACCCATTCATATACTACGTATCTACTCATAGAGAGAGAAATGCAGTTGCCAACATGACCAATATTATTTACCATTAACTTCCAATAGACCAGGAGCTGTTTGAGCCGGTCATTTTATCAGTCATCACCTGTTTACTGAATGGCTACTATGTGCCAGGTAGGTGTGGGTTCTGGGAATACAGTGGTGAATAAGGAAAAAACCCTTCCCTCAAGAAACTGGTATTTTAGTGACAGCATTGCTTCTTACTCATATTTGTGTCCCTCTTACCCTGTATAGTACCTGACATACAATAGGCACTCAATAAATATGGGGTTGTTTTGGGTGAATTGAGTGCAACTTAACTGAAATGGAAATCCAATGTGCTCTCTCTGGAAATTTTTCTTTAAGAAAAAAAGTTAGATTTTTTCCAAGGGTAACTTTGTCCTCATGTTTTATTTATTAACAATCTCCATCAGTCTGGTTGGATGGAAAAATAGATCTAGCTGATTACTGTTTTCTTGGTGTTGGAAGAAGTCCTTCACTGGGATTCCATTTATATAAAATTACCTGTGGTGGTTGTCTGAATCCAGAAATGTGTAAAAGGAGGTTTAACAAAAATAAAATCCAAGGTTGGCAGGACTTGCTCTTGAACTTAATTGGACTTTGCAAAGCTTGACAAGAATTCTTTGTCTAATGTACACAAAACTCCTAGTCTGCTTGTCATTCCAAAAATCTCCCCTTCTGCACTTATAAATGAAAAAGAAAGATGGCAGGGGGATGGTGGGAAAGAAGGGAGGTGGGGGAGGGGGCTCCTAGGCGCTTGGATGCTTTAAAAAAAAAAAAAAAAAAAATTCACCTCTTACCTCTGAAATAGAGGTTCTTGGCCCCAGTGTACAGATAGGGAACCTGAGGCTCAGAGGTTGGGAGACTTTCCCAAGAACACTCAGTTTGGAGGTAGAAGAGCCAGGATTTGAACCCAGGTTTGCTGACCCAAAGCTGCTGTGTATGGAGACAAGTCTGCAACCCTTCTCCACCTGAGTGATATTCTTGAGTAAGTCTTGCAGGGGTCAAGACTCTGTTACCACAAAGCTGCTCTGGGGCAGGTGGTATGCTTCCACTTCTGCCCTTATGTTCACCTCTCCACAGGCTAGGAGAGCTTGACAGCAGTCAGCCTAACTTGTGCTCTTCTCAAGGTTCCGTGCTGATTTTAGTTCCAGGGCAGGTTTTGAGTTATGCAGAATGCTACTCTCCTAAAGAGAATGAAAAATCCTCCTTTCCTTGATCTACTTCTCAGGGTCTTGTCAGGATAAAATGCAGAAATTTTCTCTAAGTGCAGTTAGAATTAATGTGCCTTTGGGTTTCTTTCTTCAACACCTTCTTCAACTCTTAGTCCAGGCAGAATCCATTGTATTCTGACTGACAAGGTGATGGCACCCAGAGGGTCTATGGTTGCTTTTATTTATTTATTTATTTATTTATTTATTTATTTATTTATTTATTTATTTATTTTTAAGATTTTTATTTTATTTATTCATTCATTTATCCCCCCCTTGCTGCTTGTGCTCACTGGGTCAGCTAACCACGCCGTGCGGGCGGGCTTGTCTTCACCAGGAGGCCCCGGGAACCGAACCCGGGGCCTCCCATATGGTAAACGGGAGCCCTACTGATTGAGCCACAGCCGCTTCCCTATGGTTGCTTTTAAAGACCTGTTAGTATTCCAAGGATATGTTGATATCCTTCAATCTTCTACCATCTTCCTTAAAACCTAGAAACACCATTCTGGCTTATTACTCATTAAGAAGTATGTGACTTAGAACCCTTTTAGTTGTCAGTTATGAAAGAAAACCTACCTGAATTAAGCAAAAAGGGAGCTTCTTGATTCACATGTCCCAACAGTCCAAGGTCACCTACTTCAGGCATAGCTGTGTCCTGAAGATCAGTGTTTTTAGGACTCCCATCTTTCTCCAGCCCTCCTAGCATTCCTTTCCACAAGCTGGAAATTCCAGGCTTATATCCTGTATAATTGTTAGTTGTTCACCAAATGTTTCCAGCTTTCCTCCTTCTGGGTACATGATAGGATTGTGCTTCTCTGTCCTCTGAAGTTAGGCATGGCAGTGTGATTTGCTGTGACCAATAAAATATGAGCATAATAGACATGGGTCACTTCTGGGCAAAAGCTTTTAAGAGCTAGTATGTTATTCACTATGTCCTCTTCCCCCTACCATGGCATTCGTTAAAGCATGTGTCCAGATGGAGCCCCTATCCCCTGAGGAACTTCAAAGAGCAGAGCTCTCCTGCTAATACATGATGGGCAGAGAGTATGATGAAGAGCTTTTGTTGGGTTAAGTAACCTAGGATTTGGGATTGTTGCTATAATATAATCTAGCCTATCTTGACTAATTTATAGCCTTCAGGTTGATATTCAGGGGAAAACAAATGTTACTCCTATCCTGGTTGCTCTAATGAGAGTGCTAGTATTTGCTTTGAATAGCTATGGTTGGTGATGTGCCCATCTCCAAACCAGTCCTGGGAGCTAGTGCTCTGACTGGCCAGGCCAAGTTCTCATCTTTACCTTTGATCCAGAGGGGAAATCAGCCTATCCAGTTCTTATGGGCACAGTGGAAGAAATATAGGAACCCCACAGGAATAAGGGTATCAGAAAAATGGAGGATGAATTCTGCACAGATTAAAAATAATATGTCCTCTATAAGAAGTAATGAAAAAATTCTGCAGCATTTTGTGTTTTGTTTTGTAGCAGGAATTTTGTATTGGTAGACCTTTTAGAAGACCAATATCTATACGAACCTGGTGAGGAGAGTTTTATAGTTTTATTTATTCTCATATGATACATAGATATATCAGGGAAAAATGTAAATTTGCAAGCCCAAAGTGGAAAGAATTTGTTACCCTCATATCCAGTTATCAGTATTGTATTAGTCAGCCAAAGGGGTGCTAATGTGAAATACCAAAAATGGGTTGGTCTTTATAAAGGGTATTTATTTGGGGTAGAAGTCAACAGATACCAGGCCATAAAGCATTAAGTTTCTTCTCTCACCAAAGTCCATTGCCACGTATTGGAGCAAGACAGCTGCCAACGTTTGCCAGGCTTCAGGCTTCTTGGGTTCCTCTCTTCCCGGGGTTGCGTTTCTCTCTGGGCTTAGCTACTCTGGTTCCTCCACAAGGTCAGCTGTAGACTATCAGGCAAATGGCTCGCTTCTCTTCTCCTGGGGCCTTCTCTCCAATATCAAAACTCCAACATCAAAACTGCTTCTCAAAAACTGCTTCAACTCTGTTCTTGCCATGACTTTTATATTTGATTCCCCACCCACCAAGGGGTGGGGCTCAATGCCCTACTGACTTCGCCCAGTCAACGCCCTAATCATAACTTAATCATGCCCAGATTAGCATATCAGTTTATAAGCATGATCCAATTATATTTTTGGAATTCATAATTACATCAAACTGCCCAACTGCAACAAGTAATAAAAGGATAAAATATTAATACACATCAGAAAAAATTTTAGTGCAACTGCCTTTCCTTTCTTCAAGCTCCTTCCCCATTATCCCCCAACTTTAACATTTATCCAGCTCCAGTGAAGATACCTCCAATGAGAGGACATATCCATCCTCTCTCTCTTTGGATCCTTACGATGACTGACTATCTGTCTCCCTCTGATTGACAACCATTAAGTCTGCCTTCTAGGGTCAGGATGAAAGTAAATCTTATACCATATCCATGTGTGTACAAGCTCCTACCTTGGACCCAACCTAGAGTAAAGAACAGGTTCTCACTGTACATTTTTTAAAAGTATATTTAAAATATCCTGTTCCAGCCTTCTCTACTTTGGGTTAATCTTATCATTTTCTATCAGTTTTTCTCTTGAATGATATTATTCTAAGCATCTTATATATCCTGACATTTTCTTCTTGTGCTCTGATTTGCCTACTCTATTTTGTAAAATCCATTCTGACATTCTCTATCTTTTTACTTGGTGTGTTTAGACCATTTACATTAATGATATGTTTGGATTTAGGTCGTCTGTTTTATTATTTGTTTTCTGTTTGTTCGTTCTGTTTTTCATTCTTCTGTTTTTCCTTTCCTGCATTCTTTGGTGTCATTTGAACATTTTTTAGTATTCTTAGTTTGTTTTGCATGTTTAACTTTTTCTCTTTGTTTAGTGTTTTTAGATTTGCTCCAGGGATTACAATATACATACTTACACAGACTACTAATCAATATTTTACTACTTCAAGTAGAACATAGAAACTTTAGCCCCCACATATTTAAGCCGTTTTATGTTGTAGTTCTCTTATATATGCCATTTACATTCATTGAAAACCCCATCATATAATGTTGCAATTTTTGCTTTCCATCATCAAACATTTTAAAGAGCTCACTAGAATAATAGTCTATTACATTTACACAGATATTTACCATTTCTAATGTTCTTCCCTTATTACTGATGTTCCTGGTTTTCTTCTTATATCATTTACCTCCTGTCTGAAGAACTTCCTTTATAAATTCTTTTAAAACAGGCCTTTTGGCAGTTAATACCCTTGGTTTTCTTTCATCTGAAAATATCTTTATTTCACCTTCAATTCTGAAGGATATTTTTAATGAATGTAGAATTCTGGGTTGACAGTTCTTTTCTTTCAGCATTTAAAAAATGTCATTCTACTTCCTTCTGGCCTCTATGGTTTCTGAAAAGAAATCTGCATTCGTTAGAATCACATTTCTGAGTTTGGGGCTATGTTGAGTTCAGGGTGAAGAAAACAGGGAGAGGAAAATGGTAAACTCACTGCCAGTTCAGTGGTACTTTATATTCTGGTCTTCTTCCCTAATCTACCAACTACTTCATACTTTTATTTTCTCCAGAGGTCTCAAATGGCCATTTCATGCATTCTCTCCAGGTTTTATATTTGCATTCAGTGGGAGAGAAAAGGTGGAGTGTACTTACTTCATCTTACCCAGAACCTCTCTATGCTTCCATTTTGGAGAGAAATGGATGGTTCAACAGAAGCTGCTATATCAATAAATTGTGTGTGTGTGTGTGTACTTAACAAACACATAGTGCTTACTATGTGCCAGGCATTGTTTTAGATGTGTTACAAATTAGTTAATTTAATCCTCATGACAGTCCTATGAGATATGTACATTTTTTTCTCCCATACTTTACAGATGAGGAAATTGAAGCACAGAAAGTTTAAATAATTTTCCCACAGTCACACAGCTAGTAAGTGGTGGATCCAGAGTTCAAAACCCCAAAAGTCCGATTTAAGAGCCAGTTCTTAATCATTGCACTAAGCTCTTTATACACATGTCCTTTAATTAACTTGTTCATTCATCCAATTTTTATTGAGAATTATGTCAGGTACTGTGCTAGATGCTAAGGTTCCAGAAATGCATAAGACAAAGAGGTCCCTTGCCCTGATAGTGTTTTTCTTCTAGCAAATGAAGAATCATTAAGCAAATAACTATAATATTATATAACTGCAGTTGTAAAAAGCATCATCGAGGAGAGGGGAGAGCATATTAGTGGCATTCCTAATGTAGGTGTTTCAGTCGGGATAGGATAGATTATTTGCAGTAACAACCTCCAAATTTCAGTGATGTAAACAATGAAGATTTATTTCTTGTTTATACTGCATGTCCATCAGGGGACAACTGAGAGCTCTGTTCTAAATCATAATTTTTATCCTCCTCAATCCAAGACACAGATTGACAGAGCAGCCACCAACAAGCATATTGCCATTCTCAGGTGCAGAGGGAAGGAGCATGGTGAACTAGGCACTGGATCTTAAACCTTTTGCCAATAAGTAAAAAGTAGCTTCTGCTTACATTTCCATAGCCAAAGCAAGTTACATCACCACTCCCAACTTCCAAGGATGAGGAGAAGTGTGTTCCCGTGAGAGCCAGAAATACTTGGAGAGTAGCACTAGGAACAACTGGGCTGGTCTTGAGGTAAGAGAAGGTTTCCTTAGGAGGTGATGTGTGAGTTGAATTCTAAAGAGAAAAGCAAGGGAATAGGGTGTGGGAAGTGGATGGGAGGGCAAATGTGGCTAAAAGGCTGAGAGGGAACAGAATAACACAAAGCTTCCTTGTTAGTTAGTTTAAGGATTTTGGTATTTATCTTAAGAGGTGTGGAAAGCCATTGAATGTTTTTAAGTGGGATAAAAATTAGATAAGTATTTTAGATGGGATCCCATGGTTGGTGTAGAGAATAGATGGGGTGGGGGGTGAGGTGGGGGCAAAAATGTATAAGGATAGGCCAGTGAGGAAGCCCCTGCCCTAGAAAAGGACAATTTTCTCTGATGGCTTCTTGATTTAAGCGGTGACAATTGAAAGAAGTGGGTGGCTTTCAGAAACAGGACTTGGAGATCGGTGGGATAACCGTCCAAGATCCCTTGAAAAATCTATTATGATTTCTGTGTTCTCAGTGAGGAAACTAAAGCCTGGAGAGGTAACAGAGATTTGCTAATAAGTGGCAAATTTGGGCTTCACATCTGAGCCTGATTCCAAATCTCGGTCTCTTAACTGCCATGTCACACAACTTTAGTAGAGTGGACTGAGGAGGATTATTTTATATCTCTGTAAATGTTACAAATTTCCTGGGCTCCCATTTGCCCCCAATGGAGCTTCAGGCCCTTCGATGGGTCACTTATTGATTTCTGCTCACCTTGCTGTCCTGGGGTCCTGAGCAGTTATCCCAGCTAGGTTTATATTGATGTGGTATTGAAGTCAAAGTTGAGGATCTTACATAAATGCTTTCAATTAGGTTGTGTGATAAGGCTAGCGGTTATTGTAGTACAAGATGCTTTATGGTTGGTTAAGGACCTTTGAATTTATAGTTCATCCTGATTCATTCCTCCTCCCCCACCCTTCTTCCACCTTCTGTTTCTGTGGATCTTTGGGGAGCAGAAATGCAAAAATTCAACTTGCCCCATTGATTTCCTCTTCACTTCGCAATTATATATCCAAAAGACCGCCTTGATTTCCAGAAAAGCTTTTTGAATGAAGTGGTTTTATTCTACAATTTGTTATAATTGTTGCCTTTCCAAGTTTTGTTTGAAAGATGAAAACTTCAAAGGTAAACATAACTCAAAATAATTCAAAACAGGGTTGTGAAATTAAAAGAAGTGAAATGATATGCACTTGAAAATTCTATAATAGTATGTCTCATTACTAGTATTTTACCGCATTTCTTCTTTCCCCACCAAATCTCCAAGTATCTTGTGCTGGGAGACCCCATGAGACGTGAAGAACAGAATTGTGGAAAAATGTCAGGTTCTCTCTCTTATGTGGTGATAGTTTGCACTTAGGTAGCACAAGCCATTCAGTTGGCATGGATTTTGTTTTTGTTTTAAATAAACTTTCATTTTTAGAGCAGTTTTGGATTTACAGAAATGTTGCAGAAAAAGTACAGAGATTTCCCATATACCCTGCACCTAGCTTCCCCTATTACTATCATCTTACATTAGTATGGTACTTAGTTATAGTACTGAACAAATATTGATACATTATTCTTAACAAAAATCCATACATTATTCAGATTTTCTTAGTTTTTACCTAACATCCTTTTTGTGTTCAAGGATCTCTTCCAGGATCCCTCAATACATTTAGGCAGCAGGTCCCCTTAGGCTCCCCTTGGCTGAGACAGTTTCTCACACTTTCCTTGTTTTCAGTGACCTTGACAGTCATAAGGAGTAGCCAGGTGTTTTGCAGAATGCCCCCTTTTTGGAATTTGTCTGATGTTTTCTTCATGATTAGACTTGGACTATGTGTTTTGGGGAGGAAGACCACAGAGGCAGAGTGCCATTTTCATCACTCATATCAAGGGTACATACTAGCAACATGATTTAATTGTTGATGTTGACCTTGATCCCCTGGCTTGGGTAATATTTTTCACATTTCTCCTCTGTAGTATTGCTCTTCTGCCCTTGCCTCCACCCCTAATCCATACTGTACTTTTTGGAAGGGAGTCACCATGCACAGCCCACACTTAAGGAGTGGAGAGTTATGGTCCACATCCTTGAGGACAGAGTATCTGTATAAATTACTTGGAGTTTTTCTGCACAGGAAATTTGTTTCTTCTCCCCCATTTATTTATTTATTCAGTTATTTAATTTATATCAGTATGGACTCATGGACATTTATCTTATGCTTTGGGTTATAATCCAATACTATTTTATTTTGTTGTTCAGATTGTTCCAGCTTTGGCCATTGAGCTCTTTCAGCTCTTTCCTATGCCCCTTTGATATACCCTCATCATAGTGTTTTGTTTTATTTTGAGTACTTTCTTACTTTCTGGCACTACAAGATGCCTCAAGCTTATCTTGTATATTTCCTGCCCTGGTCCTAGAATCAGCTATTTCTTCAAGGAGCCTTGTCTCTTTTTATTGGAAAATGGTATCAGAAACCAAGATTTGGATGCTGCGTATGCCTATTGTTCCTTGAGCTTTTTTTCTTCTCAGTCTTTCCCAGCTAACAGAACAAGGAAAGAGGTGTATGTATACAAATCTGTGTAGAAACACATCTTTATAAGGGAAGCAGATGTGACTCAAGCGATTGGGCTCCTATTTACCATATAGGAGGTCCAGGGTTCAATTCCCAGGGCCTCCTGGTGAAGGCAAGCTGGCCCGCACAGCGAGCTGTCCTGTGCAGGAGTGCTGGCCCACATGGAGAGCTGGCGCAGCAAAATGATGCAACAAAAAGAGACACAGAGAAGAGACAATAAGAGACACAGCAGACCAGGGAGCTGAGGTGGCACAAGAGATTGAGTGCCTCTCTCCCACTCTGGAAGGTCCCAGGTTCGGTTCCTGGTGCCACCTAAAGAGAAGACAAGCAGACACAGAAGAACACACAGTGAATGGACACAGACAGCAGACAGTGAGCACAAAACAATGGTATATGTGTGTGTGTGTGTAATCAATCAATCAATAAATCTTTAAAAAAACAAAACAACCCCCCCCACATATCTATAAATGCTACTATACAAAATTATCAGCATCTACACTAAAGTAAACACAAATTTATGCTCATGTCTCCAACTCTAATCCATTACCATGTGGGTGATTCTAGCCCCATCCCTTCATTTATCTATAAACTTTCACTCCACCAGTGAGAAACCTGGCTCCCACCATCCTCTATCCCTCCAGCATGGACACTTTTAAACTTCTTTTAGCTTATTTGTATCAATATATGTATCAAACAGCAGTGAAAGAAAAAACGCAAGGAAAGATTTTTCAACCTGTTAAACTTGGTGCCAAATTGCCATATTCCATTAATTCTGAAAGAAAAAAAATATTTTTCTGTATTTTAACATCTGTGTAGTCAGACTGTGTCTTTTACTGTTGATTAAATAAATATGGCATATAGCATGTGGTATTTTTCTCTAAAATTATCACAGGAGAAGAGTCAGTTATCAGTGTTTGACATATACTGAGCGCTCGAATGCTGCTTGCACATCTGACGGTCAGAAGGCAGCTCTTGGTTGGAGAAGGCGGAAATGAAATTTAGATGGTTTTAGAGATACAACGCCCACTGTTCCTATATCCCATTTTTCTTTGGCAAACTATGAGTTAGCATTACTAAACATTAGGAACTAAAGTCATTTACACATATGAATCAACCAGCAGTGGTTGCTTGCTTGTTTTGATTTTTAGTTTTATAAAGTTCATTTATTTAAAACACTTTAAACAAGTAGAACAAAATGTTAACATTTGATCATACTTAGTAGAGGTTTATTATATTAATCTTTATGCTTTTCTGTATGTTTGAAATATTTCATAATTAGAAAAAAAACTGAAGGAGGCATAGCAGAAGCCATCTAATACAACTATTATGTGACCCAAATCAGTTCCACAATACAGTCAATAAATAAGACCTTCTGGTTTTTACTTTCAGATCTCATATATGATTTCTATAATGTCTTATGAATTCAGACAATGGACTTCACCTTAATTTTTTTACCTTTCTATTTTGAGATAATTTTAAATATACAAGGAAAAAATGGCAAAAGTAGTATAGAGAACTGAATAATCTTTACCAGATATACTATTTTTTAACATTGTGCCACATTTGCTTTATCATTCTCTCTCTCTCTCCCTGGATGTGCATACATGCACATGTATAAATATCTTATTTATACACACACATAAATATATATATGCATTTTTTCTGAACCATGTGAAAGAGTACATTGCATACATCTTGCCCCTTTATCCCTTAATACTTCAGTACATATTTCCTAAGAACAAAGATATTCTCTTAATAACCCACCCTATAGTTATCACATTCAGGAAATTTAACATTGATATCAACTTTTATCTAATCTTCAGTGTATATTCCAGTTTCATAAAATATCCTAATAATGTGCTTTATCACATTCCCCCTCACTACCACACCCAACAAAGGATCCACTCCAGGATCACGTGTTGCATTAATAGTTGGGTCTGAAATAGTCCTTGGCTTTCACGACATTGGCATTTTTAAGAATATAGGTCAGTAATTTAATAAAATATTCTTCAGTTTGAGTTTGTGTTTCTTCATAATAACATTCAGTTTATGCACTCAACCAGAATACTTTGTGAGGTTGTATCCTTCTCAGGGTAACATATCCAGAATTGTATGCTTTCCATCCGCTTTCAATGGTGATGTTAATTTTGATAACCTGGTTGAGGTGCTGTCCAGTTTCTTCCTATGGTATAGTGACTATGTTCTCCCTTGCAACTAATAAGCAATGTATGGGTGTTTACTCTGAGACCATACGGATATCCCGTTCCTCAGCAAACTTTCCCCCTATTGATTCTTGCCTGAAGTGATCTTACAATGATGGTTGCAAAAGAGTGATTTTCAACTGCACCACTCCTTCTACTCATCATTCAACATTCTGCCAGAAGGAAGAGTTCTCCCTTTTCCCCTAGCCATCTGTCTGTCTGTCTATCTATTTATTAGTAGTATTGATTTATGGATTCCTATTTATTTCAATGAGTTATAATCTGTTAATTACGGTGCTCAAATTGTCTCAGATTTGGCACATGAGAGCCCCTTCAAGCTGTCTCCTATATCCTTTTAACATGTCCCATTATTTGGTGGCACTTTCTTACTTTCTGGCACAAGTTGTTCCAGACTCATCTTGTACCTTTCCTGCCTTGGCCCTGGAATCAGCCATTTCTTCAATATGCCCTGGTTCATTCCTTTCAATGGGGAGCTGAATATAGAATCCAAGATCTAGGCACTAGGTGTACTCATTGTTATCGGGGTGCCATTGTTTCCAGATGCCCTCAGCGGACAATGTTAGGAAATAAATGTTATATATATATACATATGCATATGTATGTGTACACACATATTAGAAGCATATATTTTATATTTATTGGGAGTATATAGATATGTATATGTGTGTGTATTAGAAATCATACCTACCATTCAAATCTAACCTCTCAGTGTTCCTCCTTGCCTTTGCCCATTCCATACTCGTATTTCACTTTTTCCACAGTGAGAACGCTGGTTCCCAAAATGTTAGCCCATTTACTCATTTGCCTAATCCTACAGTACACACACATGAAGAAAAAAAAAATTAACATCAGAATTGCTGCACTCATACTACTATGAAAAATAAAAAAGATTTGCTTGTACTTCTATTTTTCCTCTCTACTGAGAGTATTGTGTTTAGACTAGAGTTACTTGTGTTAGTTCTTCCCCCAGCCTGCCCTCAACCCCAATGTGGTTTTATTTTTCATTTGGAATATAGTCGGTGTCATTTATTTGTTTGCATTCAACTTTAGGGTTCTCCCCTGTGCTTGCTGATTTAACTGTGTTTTTTGAATATATGGAACATTAACATTCTTCTAAAGTCAAAACTACAAAAATCAGTATTACTCACTCCTTTATCCCTTCCAACCTGTTTTACTCCCTCCTCATCCCTTTGTAGGTAACCAATTTCGTTGGTTTCTGATTTATTACTCCTGAGTATCCCTTTGTAAAAATAAGCAGAGATATATATAGTTTCTTATTTCACCATACTTCTTACACAAAAGGCAACATACTCTATGTTCTGTTTTGTACTGGGCTTTTTTCACTTAGCAATATGTCCTGGAAATAATTTCATATCAGTTCATAGAGTTTTCTTATTCTTTTTTACATTTACCTTGTACTCCATTGTGTGAATGCACCATAGTTTATTCAACCATATTCTATGTTTGGGGACTTAGGTATTGTCCAATTTTTTATAATTACAAATAATGATGTAGGGAATAACCTTGTGCATATATATGTGGTTTCCTATTGTCGGATGTACATTTTTAGTGTAAATTCTTAGCTGGGTCATTGTAGTCATGGTATTGCAAGTTTTATTAGATATTGGCCTCGAGAGGGGTTGCATATATGCTTTTGCCTCCCCACTTGCATGTATGCAAGATCCTGTTTATCTTCAGCCTCACCCACAGACTGTCGCTTTTTGATGTTTTGCCAATCTAATAGATGTGAAATGGTATCTCAATAAAATTTTAATCTGCATTTCTCTTTTACATGAAGTTGAGCATCTCTTCATATTTTAATGTCATTTTATATCTTTTTTGTGAATTATCTATTCATCTCTTTTGCCCATTTTTCTATAGTATTTTTAGTCTCTTTTTCACCAATTTTTAAATGTTCTTTATAAATTAGGGACATTAGCTCTTTACTTATGATATATTTGCAAATATTTCCCTTTTTTTTTTTTTTTTTTTTTTTTTTACCGGGAGGTCCCAGGGATCGAACCCAGGTCCCTCCACATGGGAGACGGACACCCAACCATTTGAGCCACATCCGTCCCCCTGCAAATATTTCCTTTTGATCTGTCATTTGTCTTTTGACTTTGTTTATGGTATTTTTTACCATGCATTTTTTTTTTGATAGTAAAATATATCAATATTTTAAAATTGCATCTGGATTTTGAATCATAGTTAAAAAGCTTTTCTATCTCAGGTTATAGATGAATTATAGAGGAATTCACTCATTTAAAAATTGTATATTTTTATTTCTTAAATATGTGATCCATTTCAAGTTTATACTTATGAATAGCATGAAGAATGGACAAAAATTTAGTTTTCCAAATGGCTACCCGATTATCCCAACATCACTTATTTAAAAGTCTGTCTTTAAAACAAAACAAACAAACAAAAATCTGTGGAACTATACTACATAGCAAACCTAAAGCTAAACCATGGGCTATAGTTAGTAGAGTTATAAAAATGTACTGTTATCAGCTGTAACAAATGTTCCACACCAATGCAAGGTGTTAATAATAGGTTGGTATCTGGGAATCCTGTATTTTATGCCCAATTATTCTGTAAACCTACAATTTCTCTAATAAGGAAAAAAAGAAAAAAGCCTGTCTTTGCCCTAGCAATTTGAGATGCATCAATGTTAGATATTGAAATAATTTCCATCTGTGGTCAGGTCTCTTTCTGTTCTGTTTCATTGGTCTGCCTGTCTGTTCATGCTCCAAGACCATGTTTTCACTGCAGAGAATTTTAGGTTTTAATTGCTGGTATGGCTATTCCCCCCTCACAGCCCTTCCTTTTCATTGTTTTCCTCTATATTCTTGTGTGGTTGGGTTTTTTTTTTCCATGTGAAATGTAGTTGTTACTTGTTTACTTCCTGAAGAAAGCTTATTGGTATTTTTATTAGGATTTCACAAAATTTATCAATTGACTTAGATAAATTGACTTAGGCATCTTTCCATGATGTTGATCCAAGAACCAGGGATGTCTTTCCATTTGTTCAAGACTGTATTTTTGTTCTTCAGGAGTGTTTTAGAGTGTTCCTCATATATACTTCTTTCATAGCTGTGAAGGTACTTTTTAAGCTGATTCCTAAGTATTTCATATTTTTCATTGTTATTATAAATGGGGTTTTGCTACCATTATATTTTCTGTCCTCATTGTTTTTTAATTTCTATTTAAAAGCACTGCTTAATGCTTTTATTTTTTCATTTCAAACAACTAAGTACAGCCAGACTGTATGCTATGCACCAAAGATATTATTTCCATGAGTAACTTCCTCTATGTCAACAGATAAGCTTAAAACTTTACACATGTACTGTGGACTAGAATCCACTGGAACCCTTCACCATCCAGAATTTAAAAGATCAACAATTAGCAAAAGGAGGATTCTGGGAGCTCTGTGAGTTACTCTTTGGAATGATACAACAACAATGTTGTAATGAGGGGTGAAAGAGAGAGTCACTAGTTCTCCTTACTGGCACTTCAGCATTTGGAACTGCAGCTCTTTTCAGGGTTTGTGTACAGCGCAGGATTGACTAGTATAGCCCCATGAAGTCACTGGTCAAAGTGTCTCCAAGCCAGTACTTGTAATGATGCATGAGAGGTAAACTGTGTTAAGTATTTTACCATACAGAAAGTATTGGTAGTTTCTTCCCTGTCCGAGGGAGCTATAGGGCTTCAGTATATACTTTATGCTTGACATTTTTCTGTCTCCACTGAGGCATTTGAAGTTGTGCCAGAAGTGGAGATCTGTCTTTTCTATACTTAATCTCACAGCTGTGGGTTTGCATGATTCATTCTGAAACACAGTTTGAGGATGGTGGTAATTATTTATGCTAACGTTCTGAATATTTGCATAGTCAAAATAGCTTGATGGAAACTTACAGATCATTTTATTAGAAATCACCTTTAGCATTGGTATACTTTACACCCACTACATAGGGAGAAAAAATCAGTTGTATAGGACCCAGAAGAATGCTGAAGTAAAACCAGAAATTCAATGTGTAATCTCTGATACTTGCTGTGTTTGGGCTGAGGTCATATGTTATTCCATGGGGAATTCTGTGTGTCTGTTCCTCCCTATCCATTTATCCCTCATCCACATCTTATCTTCACAGTATGCTTTGGTAAAATATCTAAGAGAGCTTCTTTTTAATGATAAGAATTTGTGATGGAGTCCTAATGAGCTCACAACACCTGATTTAATTAAGGTAATTAAAGTTTGCTATCTAGCAGATATAGACGATGGTTGTTATTACAACCATTTGATGTTACTAATTAAATAATCATATTCAGAAACCATTTCTCTCTCATCTTACATCCGCACATGCACATTTATTTATTTATATAATTTATTTAGTCTTTCATAGCTGTAAAAAGTACTTCTGATTCTTAATTTCTTCAGGGTTATCACCTGGAATGCTAATGTTTTTAGAATGTAATAAATAATATTAATAGCTGATATTTATTGTGCACTTAGGCGCCAGGCACTATTCCAAGTGCTTCACATATACAAATTTATTTATTCTTTGCAAGAGACCTATTAAGTGGCTGCTGTTATTATTCTGCATTGAACAGATGAGGAAACTGAGGCAAGTTAAATAACTTTCCCAAGTAAGTGTTGGTAATTTAATTCCTGAGCTCTTAACCGTCACAGAGGTAACCACTTAGCAGAAATGAAGGCTAAAAGTTCTGGTTACCAACATGACAGATAGCATAGTGCCATTATTATCATCTTCTCTAGCAGTTCCTTCCGTTCTGGTTTCCTTTTTTTTTTTTTTTTATTATGGGTAAAAATCAAAATTCTCACAATACATACAAACATTTGCAAAATGATATATAAATATATATGCATATATGTGTATTTGCTTACAAAAATGTTATTTATATATATATATATATACATATATTTTAAGAGGTGCTTAGATTACCCAAAATATTACACAGAACCCACTGGGATTCCCATGTTGCCCACCTCCCACACCTCCCACCACATCCCACACAAACATCTCCCACAGTGTGGCCCACCACCCTCAATGAACTTACACATCCTGGAGCCTTGCCACCAACCATAGACCACAGTTCACACTGTTAGGTATACTTCCAGAGACTGGAGCCTCCCGCCTACCTATGTGCCAGGTGGCATGAAATCTAGGTGGAGCTGCAACTCCTACCCTACAGCTCAATGGACTCATCCAAGTCACCTGGTGAGGAGACAACGATGGGCAATGGCCATCCCAGGGAATGGAGAGGGCCTGCATCTGCAGGCAGGATCATCTGGTTTCCTTTTAATTTGCTCACTTCATCATTTATCTTGGTATTTCTGGTACTTCTAAACTAATCTTTTCTTTATGTTTTCCATGTCTACTGAACTAGAATGAGGTTCAACAGAGTGCCTTGTCCAGTCTTTTATAAACCAAATACCTCTTATACAGAAATATTTTTTATGACGGAAAAAAAAATTAATAGATTAACACCATTTAGGAGACATTTAATAAGAAAAAGGCACTAATAATTGAGTGTTCAGTGGACACAAAGTAAGAGGAATATGATAATGAGCTTTGTGAAATGTGATTCCATGTGGAAAGAAGAAATTGCTGAAATAATCTTTTATATGACCTTTGTGATTTGGAAAACTGATGAAGACTTGTAACTGTTAATTTCTTATACTTATGTCTAACATTAAAAGTGATAAAAAGCAAAGGAGTGGTACTGGTATTCATTCATTTAACAAATATTTATTGACTGCTTACTGAGTGTCAGGCACTATTCTTGGGGCTTGGGGTACATCAGTGAACAAAACATACAATAGTCCTATCTTAGTTTTCCAGGGTTGCTGCGACAAATACCACACATGTGTTGGCTTAAATAACAGGAATTAATTGGCTCACAGTTTCAGAAGCTAGAAGTCCAACTTCTAGGTATGAGCAGGCCATGTTTTCTCCAAAGCCTGTAGCATTCTTGTGATGGCTTGCTGATAATCCTTGGAGTTCCTTTACTTCTTCTCTGCCCCTGTCATGTGTTGATCTGCCTCATTCTCTAGCTTCTTACTTCTGGCTTCTACTTTGGCTTAGTTGACTTATCTATGGTAGATTTGCTCTCCTTTTAAGGATGCCAGTCATATGAATTAAGGCCCACTCTGATTCAGTTTGGCCTCATCCAAATAGGGTCTTCAAAGATCCTATTTACAAATGGTTTCACATCCACACTCTAACTTACCTTAACATACTCAAAAATACTATTTACAAATGGGTTCCCACACACAGAAATGAGGATTGAGACTTTAACATGTCTTTCGTAGGGGATGTGATTCAATCCCTGACAGATCCTTTCCCCAGTGAGCTTACACTTAAGCTGGAGGAGACAGACAATAGACAATAAACATGATAGATAGATAGATAGATAGATAGATAGATAGATAGATAGATAGAT
>JAKSZT010038599.1:21589574-21623270 GCA_026826555.1 Tolypeutes matacus | reverse complement strand
GATAGATAGATAGATAGATAGATAGATAGATAGATAGATAGATAGATAGATAGATAGATAATGTTAAAAGATGATAGAGACTATGAAAAAAAGAAATAGTACAGCAATGTAAGAGAGTCAGGGGTGTGTGTGTAAGAATGTGTATGTGTAGATGCACACCCATATAGGCAATATTAAATACAGATGGTAGGATAGGGTCTGTTGAAAAAGTGAGATTTGAGCACAGATTTTAAAGATGTAGAGGAGTTAACCAAGTGCTATCTGGGAGAAGAGTCTTCTAGGAAGAGGGAACAGCTGGAGCAAAGACTCTAAAGCAAGAGTGAGCCTGGAAGGTTCAAGGAATAGAATGACCAAGGTGGGTGAGGATGTAGCATATCATGGAGGGCTTTCGGGCATTTTAACGACTTTGATTTTAACTGAGTGAAATGTAGAGTCATCAGAGGTTTTAAGCAAAGGAGTGACATTTGTCCAACATTTTTAGAGGATTACTCTTGTCTATTCTGTTGAGAAGAGACTGTAGACGAGAGCAAGAATAGAAGCATGGACACTTGTTAGGAGTTACCTGTTAGGTAACTCTTGAGTAATCTAGGTGAGAGGTGACGGAAGCCTGGACCAGATTCTGTATATTTTGAAGGTTATGCCAAGAAGAGTCCTTAACAGATTGGATATGGGATATAAGAGTGATAAATGTATCAAGGATGACTCTAAGGTTTGTGGCCTGACTAATTAGAAGGATTGGAGTTAAGTTAGCTGGGTTGAGAAAGGCTATAAGTGAGCAGATTTTTGAAGGAAGAACAGAAGTTCACCTTTGGCCACATTGAGTTTGAGCAGTCTAGGCAAAAATTCAAAAGCCATTGGAATATAGCTATCACAAGACTGAATGAGATCCCCCAGAGGAGTGCAGATAGGTGAACAAGACAGTGGGATCAATGATTTTCATTAATGGAAAGGAAGAAAAAAGGAACCACTAATGGAAATTAAGAAGGAGCAACCAGGGATGAAGGAGGTAAACCAAAAGCATATGGGTCCTTAACGCCAAGTTAAAATATATCATGGATGCTGCTAATAGAACAAGTAAGATGAGGACTGAATTTTGACCTCTGTGTTTTGCAACATAGAATCCATTGGTGATATGTTCAATAGTAGTTTCAGGGAAGCGGCTGTGGCTCAATCAGTGGGGCTCCCGTTTACCGTATGGGAGGCCCCAGGTTCGGTTCCCGGGGCCTCCTGGTGGGGGCGGGCCCGCCCGCACGGTATGGTTAGCTGACCCAGTGAGCACGAGCAGCAAGGGGGGGATAAATGAATAAATAAATAAAATCTTTAAAAAAAAAAAAATAGTAGTTTTAGTGGTGTGATGGGGCAAAAGCTTTGTTGGAGTGATTGTGAGAGATAATAGAAGAGGAATGTGAGATGGTGACTATGGATAACTCGTTGAAGGAAGTATGCTGTAAAGGAGAGCCAAGAAATAGGCTGGTAGTTGAAGGGGGTAGTGGGATCAGGGAAATTTTTTTTTTTTAAGATGGAAGAAATAAAAACTCTATTAGTTTGTATGCTAATAGAAATGATCCAGTAAAGAAGGAAACTCCATGATTTGGGGGGGAAAAGGCAGAGTTGCTGGGATCATGTAGTGGAGTAGAAAAGAAGGGGTGGTATATAATGCACAATGGAAGAGTTGACTTTTGTTTATCTATGCATTCCCATTTACAAATAAGGAAACTGAGGCTCCAGAATGTTATGTGATTCTGTAAACCTACAACTGCTCAAATAAAGAAAAAAAGAGTTAAAAAAAAAAAACCCACAAAAATATTATGTGGCTTGTCTAAGATTACACCTCTACAAAGACTGAAACTGTGCTTAAATCAACATCTTTCTAACCCTGTCTTGTGTTTCTTTTCCCCTCCCCAACTAAGGTATGTAAATAATCTAGTTAAAATATTAAAGATAAATTTAATGTTATTCAGTTTTTAGTTTATATAGTTTAAAATCTAAAAGATTAAGATTAAAGGCTCCCTCCCACCTTGGTCTCCCTGCCACCTTTTTACTTTCTAGAGATACTGATGGTACAGTTTCTTGTGTTTTCATATATTCATACATAGAAATACATAAATTTTTCTTCCCCTCTCCCTTTTTATACAAATGATAGCACTGAACTTCACCTTGTTTTTATTTTACATATATATCTTGAAGATTGTTTCATATCAGCACATAAAAAGCTTCCTCTTTCATTTTTCTGGTTGTATAGTTTTCTGTTGTATGACTGTTCCATAATTTATCTAACTCTTAGACTCTTGATAACCATTTAGGTTTTTCCAGTCTTTTACTACTACACAGTAGCCTTGTAGATACATCAATTTCACATATGGATCAATATTTCTGTAGAATGTATTCCTAGAAATGAAATTCCTGGATCAAAGGTTATATACATTGGTAATTTTGACAGATATTACCAAATTATTCTCAATGAAGATTGTACTGATTTATTCTCACACAAATAAGGTTTATTCACAGTCTTGTCCCAGTATATTCCATTCTCCATCCAGCAGGCAGGATGATTCTTTTTAAAAGGTGATTTTTTTTACCTTTAAAAGGTCAAAGTATGCTACCCATTCAACAATTATTTGTTGACCAGCTGCCATGTGACTGTCACTCTTTTAGGCACTGGTCTATGCTCTCTACTTAGAAGCTCTCAGTAGTGTCCCTTGTTAATCAGCAAAAAAGCCAAATCCACACATTTTCCTACTAGATCCTTCATGATCTGCCCTCCTCTTCTTCCCAGTCTTTGAACCGTATTTTCTGCTCATCTACCCCTTTCTAACTTCAGCCACACTGACCTCCTTGCCATTATTTAAACACACTGAGCATGCCCCTGCCATGGGGCCTTTACCCTTCTATCCTGTCTTCCTCCAATACCTACTGGGCTCACTCTCTTACTTCCTTCAGGGCAGCCTCTCTGATCAATCTGTACAAAATGGTAATAACTCCCTCCCCAAATGAGCCTTCCCTGTGCTCCTTACTCTGCTTAATTTTTCTCCATAGCACTTATAACCATCTAACCTACTATATTTTTACTTTTGTCATCCCTATCCCCTGGCAACCATTAATCTGGTTTCCATCTCTATAATTTTATAATTTTGGAATGTTACATAAATAGAATCATACAGTATATGAACTTTTGTTACTGGCTTTTTTTCCCCTCAAATGCTCTTGAGATCTTTTCAAGTTGTTGCATTCATCAATAGTTCATTCCTTTTTTATTGTTAAGTAGCATCCCATGTATATATGCACCAAAATTTGTTTAATCACCTATTGATGGACAGATGGGCAGTTTCCAACTTTTGGCCATTTAAAATAAAGGTGCTATGATCGTTCATGTACAGATTTTTGCGTGGGTGTAAATCTTCATTTCTCTAGGATAAACGCCTGAGAGTGTAGTTGCCAGATTGTATGCTAAATGCATGTTGGTTTTAAAAGAAATTATTTGTAAGAGAGGCTATACCATTTTGCATTTCCACCAGCAATGTAAGATCATTTCCTTTTTAAGATGTTGAAAATCAAGGGAACCTTTTATTATGCGGTATACTATTATGTGTTTTATCAATAAATTATAATGTAAATTTATGAAAGACTGAGACTTTGATTCTGTCTCTGTATATACACTTCTAGCACAAGGCATGCACATTGTATTCTGTAAATATTTATTGAATGAAATGAAGCACAAATATGGGCTGAAATGTACACAATGCTTCATGTAACAATTTCTAATTTAGCTTTGATTTCAATGGGATCATTTTGCTGGCATAACATTCTATTGTAATTTTGATGTCTCCTTTTTTGTCACACCTGCCTAAAATCCTGCAGCAATACTGATTTTTTACTTGGAAAGATCTATATTTCTTTAGATCAATTACTGAATCTTTAAGAGTCTTGACATCTGTTCAGAATATAAACTTTTCAAATGGAATTATTTTTTTAAGAGGAAAAGTTCTAGGTTACTATAATTGGACAATGAGCATGACCTGCAGTGTCTTAATGGTAAAGATGTGACATTGATAAGATGGATTAAAAATACCAGAGTGTATTTCAAGGGGCATCTCTTCCAGAATTCTTCAGGTCTGCCTGTGTTATATCACAGGTCACCTAAGCAGCAGTTGTGAAAGTTGTAGCCACAGGACTCGGAGGAGACTTTGGGTGCTTTAAATTTAAACTGATGAAGGTTAAACTAAACTGACATTTTATGGAATAATACATTATAATTAACTTATTTAGCAGTCAAATTTATGTATATATCCCTGGAGGATTATGTTAATGTTTTATAAGATATTTTCCCGAGTCTGAATTATTAGAAGTCACGTCAGAGAAAATAAACACTTGAATGATTTTTTTTCCTTTTTTTTTTTTTATTTTTTAACTTTTGGGGACATACATACTTCCCTCAGGCAGAGTTTGCCAGATTTCTTCTTTTACTTATATTACTCTTTTACCTAGGTTTTGAGAATCAAATCCTTATCCATAATGGAAGATAGCCCTCTTCCATCTTAGGAAAAGTCATAGAATCCCATTTTGAACATCTCTTTGAACTATGGATCCCTCAACTCTCTCATCTCTCCTCTCAATACTCATCAGAGACATAGTTTCTTTTCTTGAGTGTACAGAGTTAGACTTTACAAATCTCAATGCTTTGTCATCTATGAGTGACTATAATGGTATAATGGAGTATAAGACGGTATAACACTCATTCATACAATTGCCATCTCAAATGAAACAGTATGGCATAGCAGTTATAAGAGTATGGTCTTTGGCTCATGTGATGAATCTCTAATGGGGTTGTGCAGTGGTGAAGATAAGGTTCTGTGGTTAGGTGGACCTGTATTTGAGTCCTTGATTTCTGGATCTAGGCAAGTCCCTTAATCTAAACCTTACTTGTCTCATGGGAATAATAATAGCAGCTTAGCTCAGAGGTTTGATGTAAATATCAAAGTAGATAGTACATATGAAGTTCTGAATACAATGCTTGGCACACTTCACTAAATATTAGCTTTTTATTTTATTTTATTTTATTTATTTCTCCCCCTCCTTATTGTTTGCACTTGCTGTCTGTTCTTTGTGTCTGTTCATTGTATGTTCTCTGTGTCTGCTCATCTTCTTTTTAGTAGGCACCGGGAGCTGAACCCAAGACCTCCCATGCAGTAGGCAGGTGCCTAACTGCTTGTGCCACATCCACTCCCTGTTTCTTGTGTCTCTCGTTGTGTTTCCTTGTTGTGTTTCCTTGTTGCATCATCTTGTTGCGTCAGCTCACCGCTCCAGCCCATTGCATCAGCTCGCTGTCTTGCTCGTCTTCTTTAGGAAGCACCAGAAACTGAACCTGGGACCTCCCGTGTGGTAGGCAGGCGCCTAACTGCTTAAGCCACATTCCCTTCTCATAAATATTAGCTTTTAATTGTAAACTCCAATAGGGCAGGCACTTGTTCTGTTTTGTTCATAGCTGTATCTCCAACACGTAAAACCATGCCCATGTAGGTTCTCTTCAAATATTTGTTAAATGAATAAATGAATGAATGAATGAATGAATAGTTAAGACCCCATGTTAGAGTATCAATTAACACAGTTTGTATTCCTTTGCCATCCCAAGTTCCACATTCTAGCTCATTTATTTCCTGTCCAGGTTTTATGACCTTTTCCCCGTACCCTCCCTACACATATTTATTTAGCAAGCACAAATGTTCAAGGAATATAGAGCAAAGGAGACTCTACCCTCAAGGAGCTTCTGTCTTGCAAGGAAACTCCAGTAAACAGACAAGTTGCTTCCTGAAGAGGTCTTCCCTCCTGGGTACCTTTAATTCTTCATTCAAGTCTGATATAGCATTTTCAATGAGCTTAACATGTGCATTTTCTAAAAATTGTTGTCACGTGTGATTTGAATCCAATAGAAAGCCCAACAATAGTTTGTGGGGAAGATGCTTATTTTGAGTTTCTTATTTTTTGTTTTGTTGCCAGATAGTTTTCACTTGTTATCCTCTTCTTGACTGGCTTCCAGAAGAATTGCAGATACAAAGCAACAGATGGCTGGGAAGAGGGTTTTGCAACATCCCTTGGGCCTAGTGATATCACACTTGCCACCCACAAGTCACAGTTTCTGACAAACCTTCAAACCTTCTCTAGCTTGTTTTCCATTACAAAACTATACAGTGCTTGGAAGTCACTATAGCATATTTTATTATACCAAGGCAAATCTCTGACTCTTTCTGTTCTCTGTAGAAGAAACAAATATATCATATGTTATTGTCACAGATGTCTTTAAAATTAATTTTCTTTCAACGGTTGAGCATGTTTTGAAATGTAGCAGGGAAAACATGTTTACATAACTTCACAGCTTTATAAATCATGGCAAGTGAAGATATTCTGTGAATTAATAATATTAGTATTTAGTCCAGATATAAATTCCAAAACTAATTTAAAAACATGGAAATTCTACAAATAGACAGGTCACCTAACTTCTATCTATTGACAAATAATTTGGTCCAATTATTTTGATGCTTGTCAAGCATGTTTGCTCTAACTTATATAGAAAAAATTCTTTTGTAATAAATGTGCTTGACAAAATAAAATTGTTGTCTTCTGACTATGAAATTTTTTAATTTGCCCATTTTATAGATATCTGTCTCTTTTATAACTATAGAATTAAACAGAAAATTTGACTTTTGTGCCAGTAGAGGAAGTGCAAACTATTTCCTTATTCAGTTATTTTGTCAAAATGAATAACACAAAAAGCTCTGCATTTTAATTTTATTTTGCTTATAATGACAAAATTTTATAGTTTATGGTAAAAATTCAATGCAATTTGGTTTCATCAAAATTAAGAATGTTTGTACTTGACAGGACACTATCAAGAAAGTGAAAAGACAATGCACAAAACGGAAAAAAATATTTACAAATAAGATATCTGATAAGGAATCCAAACTACATAAAACCTCTTACAACTCAACATAAAAAGACAATAACCCAATTAAAAAATGAGCAAAGGATTTGAATAGACATTTCTCCAAAGAAAATATACAAATGACCAATAAACATATGAAAAGATGTACAGCATCATTAGCCATTAGGGAAATGCAAATGTAAATCATAATGAGTTACCACTTTACACCCATTAAGATGACTATAAAGAAAACCAAATGGACAATAATAAGTATTGGTGAGGATGCAAAGAAATTGTAACTCTCATACCTTCCTGATGGGAACATAAATTGTGCAGCTGCTTTGGAAAGCAATTTGGCAGTTTCTCAAAAAGTTAAACATAGAGTTACTATATGACCAGGAATTCTACTTCTAAGTATACACCCAAGAGAATTGAAAACAAAGTTTTCATTAAAAAAACAAAAAAACAAACAAACAAACAAAAAAAACTTGTACATTGTGGTAGTTTGAGTCCTTTGTGGACCCCCCAAAATTATATTAAGTTGGTCAATTCCTGTGAATGTGGGACACTTTGATTGGATTGGATTTAGTTGAGGGCCATTTGATTGGATTGCTTCAATGGGGCGTAGCCCAGGGTGGATCTTGGTCCTTTTGCTGGAGTCCTTATAAATAGGAGCAAAGAGGCTGCAGAAACAGAGAAAAACACCCAGAACCTGAGAGAAGCTGAAACCAGGAGCCAGAAGCCGAGAACAACAAGGCCCAGAGGAGAGGGGAGAGATGAGCAGATGGTGCCATGTGCCTGATACCCACAGCTGCAGCTCAGGGAGAAAGCATCTCCTGATGTTGCCTTGATTTGGACACTTTCATAGCCTCAGAACTATAATCTTATAAGATAATAAATCCCCATTGTAAAAACCACCCTATTTCTGATAAATTGCCTTGTCAGCCTTTAGCAAACTAAAAGATCAGGCCTACTCGAATAATCCAGGATAACATAGAAGCATTATTTATAAAAGATAAAAAGTAGAAACAACACAAATGTCCATCAGCTGATGAATGAATAAAAGACAAGTGTCATTTCTGTAGAATGAAATATTATTCAGCCATGAAAAGGAGTGACATGAACCTTGAAAACATGCTAAATGAAAGAAGCAAGGCATAAAAGGCCACAAATTGTATTATTCTTTTTTTATTAAGTGTCCAAAATAGGCAATTCATTATATAGAGAAAGTACATTAGTTGTTGCCAGGGTCTGGAGGAAGGGAGAAATAGGGAGTGACTGTTAATGGTTCTGGGTTTCTTTTTGGGGTAATGAAAATGTTCTGGAAGAACATAGTGGTGATGGTTGTACATGCATACTAAAACCCCTTGAATTGTATACTTTAAAATGATAAATTTTATGGCATGTGGATTATGTCCCAACTTTTAAAAATCAATACAGGAGAACTATAAAAATCAATTAACAAATTAAGAGACACTGATGTAGAAATATAAAAATCATTCAGAGTTCTGATTTTCCCCCTGAGGTCTTATTAAAAGGTTAATATGCTTAAGTATATGAGTTGGTTGTGATAACAAATATTGTTCCTAGAATATAAAGGATTTTATATCCTTTATATCCTGTAGAAATCACCTAGACTAAGTTAATTGCCTGAAAATCTGCTTCAAGTGTGGTCAAGCATAGATTTAGCCATGTGTTGCATTTACAGGGCATTAGGAGATTCACTGTAGTGTGCTATAAGTAATTGAAGTAATGGGGATACTCCCTGAAGCTGAAAGTATCATATACTTAACATATTTTATCTACTCTAAAATACACTTTCTTTCTTTTTTTTTTCAAATTTTAACATATCTGGGATGTATCTTAAAATTGATGGTGTCTTATATTTGATGAAATCTGGTAGTTTTGTATTGTGTATGTTTGCTTTTAATATCTATCTAGAGTGGTTAGCCATATAAGATTAACTTTCATATTCCCTAAAGGCTATTTATATGAAAATATCATCGACATTGCATCCCCAGCAGTATGTTTATTTCAGACTTTGAAACCCAGTTGTTGATATATCTCCTAATTGAATAAAAAATAGTTCTGAGGTTAAATGAAGTCTCCCCACACCAACTCCCTGTCTTTTTGTATTATGAGTATTAAGAATGATTGCCCTCCTTCATTTCTCTATTGGCCAAAGGGAAAAAAGGCTTCTCAAAATGTCCTGTCTTCTTATTCTCCTTTGTCACTTTGGGCCTTTCAAAGGAATAATAAGTGGAAACTTGAAACAATTAGGCTATTTAAAAGAATCCTCTTTCTACATATAATATTTTGCTAAGAAACTTTGAGTATAAAGTCTTAAATATATATATATATATATATATTTTTAAGATTTTATTTATTTATTCATTTATCCCCCCCTTGCTGCTTGTGCTCTCTGGGTCAGCCAACCACGCCGTGCGGGCGGGCTTGCCTTCACCAGGAGGCCCCGGGAACCGAACCCGGGGCCTCCCATATGGTAAACGGGAGCCCTACTGATTGAGCCACAGCCGCTTCCCCTTAAATATTTATATGATAAACATGCAATAGTTTGTTTTTTTTTTAATTGCTACAAGAACATATTTTAATTATACTGTAAAATCCTATAATACAAAAAAGTTAAGGTTTTGCCCTGGTATCTTTCCTGAGCCCTTTGGAACCAGAGGTCTTGGATTCCTCAGTCGAGATTTGGAGCACATCAATACATGGTTTATGAAATGTTTCTTTTACTCCTAAATACAAAATGAACCTGGTAATTACAAATGGTGATACTTTTAAAATTCTAAACATGAGATGAGAACTCTCATGCTTAGGCTAAGGAGGAATTGTCAAGAAGGGTGAAGGGTAAAAGAATATTTTCAGTAATAGAACACTTGGTTATGAGAGGGTATCTTTTTACAGAAGCAAAGCATCACTGGCTTTACCTTTAAACATGTATTAATCCTAGCCATAAGTCTATATGTGCTAAACAAATGGAATGCCTAACTATTCTGATAGTGAAGATAGGAATTTCTTCATGTATGTATTAAAATGTATAATTATACATTTATATTGTATTATATGTGTTTTCTATATAACACAACGGGTCTGTATATACCATGTCTTAGTTTGCCACAGGGCTGCCAATGTAAAGTACCAGAAATGGGTTGACTTTAATAACAGGAAATTTATTAGGGTTAAAATCTTACAGTTCCAAAGCTGTTCAAATCAAGACATCAGCAGAGATACTTTCTCACTGGTGATTCTGGGGTACTGCCAAGTGGTGAAGATGGCCGCTGATCTCTGCTGAGGTCCAGAATCTTCCCCTCTAGAATCTACTGTCTCCTGGAGCTCAGTTGTAGGCAACCAGGCATAGAGCTTGTCTCTTACTGGGCCTACTCTCTCAGTCTTGCTGCTCCTCTTTCTTCCCAAGTTTAGCTGTAAGCTATCAGACATATGGCTCATCTCTTCAGCCTGGGCTCGTCTCCTCAACCTTGAACTGCTCTGTGGGCCCAGCCTCTTGGGGACTTCGTGCTTAAGCTTTGGCTGCTAGCAATCCTCTAATCCTCTTTTTACACTGCAGAGTCAAAAATGGCAGATCTCCCTTTTCCTGTGTGACTCTCTTTGTGTGTCTCTGTTTATATCGGCTCCAGTAAGAGGGTGGAGACATGGCCTGAATCATGCTTCACGGACATAGTCCAATCAAAAGGGTCTCACACCCACAGGAATGGATTAGTTCAAAAACATAATCTTTTTCTTTTTGGGATTTATGAAAGAACTTCAAACTGTCACACTCATATAGCTATCAAACATCCACTGGTTTCTTATCTCAGTGGTCATTTGTAATGGACAGAGTGACTTCCTCTGGATGATAAGTCCAGGTTTATAAAGCACAGTGTAAGGGGAGGGGAAGTATATAATAAGAGTCTAGTCAATAATGGCTGTGCCAGAAACCATATAAAAATGGTTCATATAGGGTACTTTGTGTAACTTCTCCTTTTCGATTTTGAGTCTTGTAATTGTAAAAAAAAAAAAATAATTCTTTCAGTGCTTGAATGACCACATGCAATGGACAATCTCTCCTCTTCCACTTTCTTTCTAACACTGCTTAAAGCTCTCCCAGTGAAAGGGGAGTAGTGTTTAGAGAGTGGGGACAGCCACAAGAGGTCAAAGAAACTCTGAGTGCTGTATCTCCCTAACTGTTGCAGCCTTAGCATCATAGCCAGTTATGATACATGCAGTCATAATTGCAGGATATCCCATGCAAAACCCACTGCAGACCTGAGATAACTCTGGGTTCTTGTTTGATTTACACCTCATTCTGTGTTTCATCTCACCTCAATGAGTAGGAATAAAAGAATAGGTTGTAACCTTTTGGCCGATTGACTCTTTTATTATAGTAGGGAATACAACATGTGGATAAGACCATGGATACTGGATTCAATCACATGGAATCAAATTCTGATTCTACTAGTTACTAGCTGTTGACCTTGGACAGTTCCTTAACCTCTCTGTACCTCGGGATTCTTATCTATAATGTGGGGCTAACAATAGCACCCACTCTATAGCATTATCATGGCTATTAAGTGAGATGATATATGTGAACTGCTTAGAATACTATCAGCACATAGAGGAAATGCTCAAGGAAATGCATCTTGATTTGCTATATATAGAAGGTAGGATTTCCACTTTGGACCTTACTCTGCTCAGAGTAAAGATCGAAACCTTGGGGGTATTATCTTACCCAAATAATAAAATATTTAAATAAGATTTTAATTTATGGATTGTCTCTATCAAAATGGAACCTGTAAAATTGGACTTTGCCACAAATTAATTATGTTAATTAATAAAGTAATTATGGTTATTCTCTTTCTACTTCTAGAAGTAAAATAGATTTCCAACCTATAAAAGCTTTATAACCAATAAATTAATTATGGCTAATCTCCGTCTACTTCTAGAACTAAAATAGGTTTCCAATCTATAAATGCTTTAGTAATTTGAATTATTTCCTGCAAAAAAAAGGGTAAATTGTCAATGAAGGCAAGTTAGTAGAGTATAAAGAATAGAAGTGTAGATGATAAAAGACGTGGTTTTAAAATTTGATCCCACCACCTACTGCTTTGTGATCCCAGGCAAGTACTTAACTTCTCTGAGCCTCAGTTCCTTGTTTTTAAAATTAGAATAATGGTACATATTTTACCACAGTACAAGGCAAATGGTAGTACTTATAAAATGGCTCCCACAATATAACTAATAATTAGTTTCTGTTGACCATGCAAAGGATGTAGAAAAATGAACAAAGTCATATGATGATTCTAGTGGTGATGATCCAGACCTTATGATGCTCCTGAATATACCAGAGCTTATCAGTGATCATGGTTCACCTAGCTGAGCCTGATTCTACAATCTCTCTTATAGAATTTTGGCCTGAAAAGTAAGACTTTCAGTTTATCACACACAAAAAGTACTGGTAAATATTTTAGATTTAAAACCCATTAAACTAATAACAATAACTTTCTGCAAGTTACCTAATTGTTCTATGCCTTTTTTGAGGTACCAAGGCTGGGTATTGAACCCAGGACCTTGTATGTAGGAAGCTGATGTTCAACCACTGAGCTACATTCAGGCATCAGAATGCTTCATTCTTGATATGAGATGATTAGAACTAGATGAGTGTGGCAATTTCAGATTATTTTATGAATCCCAAAAAGAGAAAGATTATGTTTTTAAACTAATCTATTCCTGTGGGATAGATTAGTTTAAAAATTCAGTTGTGGGCCCTTTGATTAGATTACTTGATTAGGTCACTTTAGGGCTTTTAATTGGGCTATGTCAGTGAGGCATGACTCAGGTTGATTCTCTGCCCTTTGCTGGGTCTCATAAAATGGAGACACAGAGAGAAAGGATGCTACCATATTCTATCCTACCATGTGATAGAAAGAAAAAAAACCCTAGTTTCATCCATAGCTGAGCTGCAAGGAGAGAAGCTCCCAAGAGACTCAAAGAGCTGAGACCCAGTAACAGACAAGCCATATGCCCAATAGCTTGCAGTTGAACTTAGGAAGAAAGTGGAGCAGCAGATACTGATAGAGGAGGCCTGGAAAGAGACAAGCCCTGTGTCTGGTTGCAGTCAGCTGAGCTCAAACCTCGGCAGAGCTTGGCAGCCATCTTGCTTCAACGCTTCACTGACTTTGGTGAGAAAACGCCTCTAATGGTGCCTGGATTTAAATATTTGATGGCCTCGCAATTGTCAGCTTTTATCCTAAATAAATCCCCTTTATCAAAGCCAATCTATTTCTGGTACTTTGCATCAGCAGCCCTTTGGCAAACTAAAA
The DNA here is from genome assembly GCA_026826555.1 of Tolypeutes matacus. Taxonomy (NCBI): domain Eukaryota; kingdom Metazoa; phylum Chordata; class Mammalia; order Cingulata; family Chlamyphoridae; genus Tolypeutes; species Tolypeutes matacus. Next base: position 21,610,016 of record JAKSZT010038599.1, on the reverse strand, counting down.
CAATGACTTTCCAGAAATAAATGTCCCTAAGTCCAAGAAAGATAGAACAACTTTTAGTACCATAGAGAAGATTGAACATTTGCCAAACTAGGTTATCAATATTAATGGAGTTTTCCATGATTTGTTCAGAAAACTTGTGGATATTAGAAAGTGAGGAGTGAAAATTAGATCTTAAAACTGAAATATGACCTGTTAAATACAGTCAAGCACTTAAAGGAATCATATTGAGTTTCAGAAGTACTGATCTAATGTTAAAGTAACTGCATGTGGAAAACTTCTATTTTTATATTGTTATTTTTACTCCTGTCCCATGAAGATCTTAGAATTAAATATGATCACACTTATACTGATTACTTTCATATGTACGCCCCCCCCCCCCCAGTCCCTCACCCCCCCTGCCAGTGCTAGATTTCCTTAGAAGAACAAAGGAAAGTTCTTCCTTATAGGAAGAAAATACAGTATAAGCCCTATGACATTGACATTGAATGCTAGAACAATAAGCATCTTATAAGGGAACTCTATTCCTAGACCTTTTCTTGGCATACTTTGAACAATATAAAACATGCCTTCTGGTACATTTAAATCAGTATAATTACCAAATCTATTGTTTCCAGGCTCCACTCAGCTGCTGATAGAAGAAATCATTTGTTATATATATAAAAAAGTCAAATGGGGAAAAGAAGCCCTATTGGATAAACCCAAGTGCAGTCAGCAGCCTGCTGTGGGCTAGTGTTGAGAAAAGCTGCTGAGGAGACCCTTGCTCTGTCACTATTTAAAGGTTCATCAAATTTGATGGAGAATTATATTTAAATGTGTAGAGTTGGCAGGCCCTTTTTTTCTAACAGCTTTTAAAATTACTTCTTTTGTCACTGATAGGTCAGTCCACCTCATTTTCCTCTTAATATTTCACTAGCACCTCTGCTCCTGACAGTTATGAGGACACAGCACCAGCCAGATATCAGCGAGCTAGCTCAGCCCAGCAGCAGCCTGGGAATGACTCTGACGAAGAGCCGGGGAACAGAGGCTTTTCATAAATAATGGTGTGTTCTTGTCAGTGGTTTTGGCCCGCGCAGGATGGTAACATGTTCCCATAACAGATGGGTCAGCTCTTGCCTGCCTTTCTCTGTCTTTTGAACTTCCTGTTCAGGGGTATGGTTTTCATCAACCTTGATGCTATAGAGAACACCTACTTTATAAGATTGGATATATATATTTTTTTAGCTCAAAGAAAATAACAGTGTTTTTGTGTATAAAAGTTCTCTTTGGAAAGAGCTAAAAGGGGGGTGGAGCAACCAGCCCAGATGTCTAAATGAAAAGTTGTAAATGTAGTAGAAAGTTTTTCTTGTAATGCATAAAAATTAAGACTGAGAAAAGCAACCTTTTCTAAGCTCAGAGCTCATGAAATACCATTAAGAAATTATACTTTTTGCAATAAAACGGCCTTTTCTGTAAATAATCATTGCACATATATATCATTTTGCCCACTCATCTCTATAAATCTTTTGGCAGAATTTTTTTTTAAAAGTCTTCTCCCTTTTCTTTTCAGCATCTTGATTTCGTTTTCAGAGCGACAATCCAAATGCAGCCTTCCTAGTGGGTGAGCAGGCGTTGGAATGCTTGGTATGCTAGCCTCATTCAGATGGTATTTATTGCTTGAGTTAAACATGGCTCAGGTAAATTATAGGAACCCAATCAACCTTATTAGACCTATCAAATTAACTTTATCCAAGCAATAGAGAGTGAATAAATTTGTGCATTTTCAGAGGGAAACACAAGTGTTTCTTACTTTAAGGAACTCTAGCATGTAAAAAATACAAACATTAAAAAAAATATGAAGTTGTTACTGATTATACACCGTCTTACATTTATGAGTATATTTTCAGTTTATTACTATTCACCAATGACAGTGAATGACAAATTGTTAGAGAGTCAATAGAGATAACTCTATTTACAAAAGTTTCAGAAATGACTTTGCATGATATAGTAAGAATGCATGGCACAGTAAGAAACAGTCTTTCTCAAATTTTAAGACCAATAAATATGAGGGAAAAATATAACCTCATTATTTACAATATGTAATTTTTGAAGCAAAAACAATATTCTACACTGGTGTTCTAGGGCCCATCAGACAACCCAGCCTGATCTGCTATACCTGACTGATTCACCCAAAGGAGGCCCCTCAGTACAGATTTTGGTGATGAAATCATTAAGGAAAGCACTTATGTTAGAGGTAATGGTAGATGTGAATTTTGCTTCCTTTTGGGTCTGAATATTTAGTAGAAGTAATGAGAAGCCTAATTCCTGAACAAGCCTTTGCATGTCCTATGCTATAGCTACTGTGGTAGATGTCCTAGAATACAAAACAGTGATAGATAGTTGTTACAGTAGAATTACTAATAGGAGAAGAAAGAGGATGTGAAGAAGTGGTCATGGTGGTTTTAGGAATCATTTGGTAATAAGAATCAGAAACTCATCCAAACTAGATCAAGTGAAAAGGGGATTGATTGTAAGGAAAAATGGGAAATGTCGTGGAATCCAATTGCAGGAAGTACAGCCAAGCTAAAGATAGTGAAACATCTTTGAGCGTTTAATCGCCTTCAGCTAGTCCTGCTTTCAGACAGTTTACAGTCTTTTTTCTGTGCACACCTGCCCATCCTCCTCCTTGCAGACCAGTATTCTCTGCTCTACCCTTTGTTTATGCTTCTCCAAAAGCTCAGTCAACACAGGGCTTTGGTTGTCATGTAGAACTCTGTGGCTTTATTCTGTGCACTTATACCTCACTTCCACACAGCCAACCACCTCATTCTCTGCATCCCAATTTCAAATTCCCAAGAAAAGGAATCTAACTCAACCCAGCCTATGGATTAGTCTTATTTTGCACCCATTTAATATAAAACATTACAGTGCATTGAGTGCATTAGGTCCTTGGTTAAGCATTCTATATGTACTATCTCATTTAATTTTCAAGCATTCTATCAGTTAATCCTGCAAAAATAATGCCCCTCTCATAGGTTCTTGAGAAGATTAAATGAGATAATGTATTACGATAAAGCACATTTCACAGACTCTGGCCTCTAATAAGGACTTCGTTAATATTAACTTTTAATCGTAGTGATATGAATGAATGAAGCTTTACTGGATGAAAAGGAAAAGTTCTGAAGACCTGGGTTCTTATTGTATTTTGCCAGCATCTAAGTCTTGGACCTTCATAGGTTTCTACTTCATCAGATTATAAGAAATTGTTGTTAATTTTTAAGGTATAGTAATGGTATTATGGTTATATTTTTAAAAGCCCTTATCTTTGAAAGCAATGCAGTGAAATATTTGTGGATAAAATCATATGATGTCTGGAGTTTACTTAAAAATAATTTCAGCGGGGATGGATAGAGATGAAAAACATTGGCCATGAAGTTACAACTGTGGAAGCTGTGTCAGGGATTTTATTATACTTTCTTTTTACTTTTGAATATGTTTGAAATTTCCCATAGTAAAAAGTATAAAAGAAATCAATAGATTGGAATAAGATCACAGGAGTCTAACTCTAATATTTTTTGGTTTTGCTCTTCGGAGTGATAATATAAAAGCTTTGGACAGTGTTTACTCCGAATCTTTAGTTTCTCTAACTGGTCTTAGAGTTTTATACAACTAGGGTTTTGTTTTGTTTTGTTTTGTTTTGTTAATTACAAAAGTAAGGTGAGATGATTAGAAGTAATACAATTAATTCCTAAATTCCCAAATCACGCTGCTTCTGCAGTAATTGGGTATCTTTTTAATCCCATGTCCCAGAATTTAATCACATGGCCCTACTCTTCCCTTATTGACAGATACTCTAGTTAATTCCATTTTTTTGCCATTTCAAACAATGATATATTAACATTCTTGTACATAGATCTATGTAATTGTACTGTTGTTTCAATAGTATAGATGCCCAAAAGGAGAATTGTTTTAAACAGTCATGTTTACACATCATGAGCCAAAACTCTTAAAGGGAAATTTTATAGCTGGATACATATTTCAGTTGATAAAGATCTCTAGTCACCTCTTGATGGCAATGTCTCATGCTCAGCAATCTTGTTTTGACAATGTCACCAATTTTGTTCGGCCATGTTTGGATAATTATTTGAATATTTTATTGCCTTTCATTCTTATTTATAAAAATTAGTAAGCAATGGAAAAATTAAGGTCTAAGATTTTGCTATTAGTGAGATTGCTAGAATTTACTAGAATGTAAACTCCATGAGAGTTCTCCATGAGAACTGGGGATTTTGTGAGTTCTCAATACATTTGATGAATGAATAAAAAGAATGAATGAATTTTTATCGTGGTAAAAATGGAAATGATTAGGAATGCTAAAAATAGTAAGTCTTTATACTCATTTGGACACTCTCAAGTTGATTATCTATGTGTTCATTTGTGAAATTAAAGGAACAAATTAAATAAAATATACAAAATGCTAGAAAGTTGCCATTGAAGATTGTGCAACATGTGTTGAGATAGTAATAGAGAGAACATTAAAATTATGGATTGAAAGTAGCATCAAAAAATACCCTAGTATGTTAAGTGCCAAAAGAAGTTCACAGACTCATGGTGTGTTGGTGGTGATACAGCCTGCTGTAGAGTTCTTTGCCAAGAAAAGAAAGGAGCTCAATATTTTTGTGATGAAATTTTTGAGAAGGCTAAGAACATCAGAACTCACACCACAAAATTCCCATCAGCAAGTCCTGATTCTCAATATTAAAATATTTCTCCCCACCTCCTTTCCCTTTTCTATCCCTCTCCCTCCCTCCCACTGTCTCTCTCCTTAGTTTGTCTAGGAGGAGGCTCAGTCCATTCACAGGCCATAGAAACCAAGGCATTTCTGGACATCTCAGAGACTAAAACCAGGCCCTAGATTGCTGGCAGGACTCTTTCTCTCCATCTGTCTCTTATCTTGGCCTCTTCTTGTATGTGGGTGATGATCTTCTATTGCACATGAGATTTTCTTTGAGTATCTGAGAGCCCTGGACTCATGTCCTGACAAACTCAATCACAGGAGAAGAAATTTTGTTCCACTAGCTCCAGGTTTAAAGTTGTTGTAGAAGCCCTTGGTCTGCCTTGTGTTATATGCCATTGAGGGTGGAATCTATTACCAGAAGAAAGGCAGGAGATGGTGGTGGTGGTAAAGTATTGTATATTAAGCAACGATTTTTTAGTTGTTGCTTATTTTAAATAACCATGTACAAATTATATTACTGTGTGAGGTTAAAAAAAGTAAAATAACAATTTTAATATAATTAAGGACTTTATAAATATCTAAAATTTTGTCTAGTTATATGGAAATAGAATTCCCCTTTTAGAACATAGGTCTTGCATTTAACTTCTATACATTCAACTTTCTTTCATGGTTTTAAGAATGAATTTTTTTTTTCTTGCGAAAGTAGGGGATTCCTGAATATGTGCTGTAGTCAGTTAGGGGTTCCATTGCTAAGCAAGAAAGGAGAGTACCTAATGGTACCTAATGTGGAAACTTGTAGTCCCTGCCATGATATGTATTTCACATAGGGAGAGAATTTATATCTTTCATTAGAATCTTAAAGAGATCTGTCATTATTCATAAACATTAAAAAACACTATTCCAAAGTGGAATCTGCCATTTTAATATGTAAATTAATATATTAAGGGTATCTTTCTAGATCATCTTGTATTGTGCTATGACCAGGACAGTAGGAAATAATCAGTCAACCAATAAGCATAGTTTTGGAAGATGTCACACACACAGTATAGGTACCACTTGTAATTACTTTTCATTATTTTAATTTGCCCCTTATATCAGTTTATAAATCTTGTCAATGACTTCTCTTTCATGCCCTCTGTTTATGATCTATTACTTAAAAGATTCTTAAGCAACTTATTCAGTGACACTATTTTTTTCTTTCATCATTTTGGATACTAATCAAAATTCTTTGATAATTAATTAACTTTTGCCTTTCGTAATTTAATTTCAAACTAATAAAGCCTAGTGAACATCTTGCCTACTTTAATTGAATTTTTGCTTTTAATGTTTTTGCTTTGTAGAAATCATCTGATCTTTTTATTTTTACCTCATTTTAAGTAGCACATGTTGAGGAACACATAAAATGTCAAAAATTCTAATTTAATTCATTTAAAAAGTAAACAGCTGATAAAACCAATTATATGATGGTAAACAGTTTTTAGACATTTTAATAGGTTTATTTTTGTTTTTATTGTGCATAATCTTTCTTATGCAGATATTTGTAGCTAAAAATGTTTAGGTTATTCATTTTAATTACTGTCTATTAAGAAGTTTGTCTCTTTAGAAAAATGTCAGATGTTAACCTTGAAACACATGACCCCCAAAAAATGGTCTTACTAATGTGATGTCAAAATAAAAATATGTAATGATTTTAAGTATAAAAATGTTAATTATGAAGCTGTAGAAATTAATATTGATTGACACAGAAAAATGTATAGAAAAGGTTATAAAATGTTTTTAAAAATATTTAAGTTCAAAGAGAAAACAATCTGTACCCATATATACCCCAAACATTTATTTAATAGCAGCTATCTTTTGATGATGGAATTAAAGATGATTTTTACTTTCTAGAATATTCCCTTCTATATTGTATGAATTTTTATAATATCATGTTGAATTACTTTTCTTACCAGGAAAAAAAAACTAACTTAAAAGAAGTTTCTTCCATATTGGGGGAAAGGAAGTTATATGAAAATCAATGAACAAAAAGGTTACACATTTTTTCACTACAGAGGTCTATCCTTTAAAAAAAAAAAAAAAGCCACTTAGAGGGTAAAATTAAATGCCTTATCACTGACTGCTATGGTTTTGAAGCATTGCATTTAGAAAATTTCACAGAAAATTTTATGTATTGCCATTTTCATTGACGAACCTTCTTTGCCTCGCCTGTGGTTGACTGATACACTGAATTATAATGAGAGATGAAAATATAGTTACTCAGTGTGAATTAGAAATTCAGTCTCCTGGATATCCTTCTCTTCAGAGTCACTGACTTGAAGTTAATGAGGATGTGAGTATATTACTTATTCCAAGGTGTAAGATTAGCAGATGACTGCTGGGCAAATAGTAAAGCTTTTGTGCACTGTGAAAGTGAGAATAAACCAGCTATTTTAACCCAAACCCTGGCATTCCTTTCTCTGGATTCCCTAGCGGATCCTTCAGCTGAATCTAAGCTTTAAAAATAAAGCACTTTTTATGTTTCCCTGTGCATACTGAGAATCCTGCCAAAGCCTTCTATGAGGTATCTGTGAATTTACCCTGGGAGAACACCACACAGTGTCCCTGGCTTCCTGTTCCAAATGACCCACTCCAATGATACACTGTAATACTACTCAAGGTAGGGAGAAGGAGCTGCCAGAACCTATTTATCACTTTGCTGGCCTTGGACCGTACACATCCGTCTAAAGTTAAACAAGGGTCATAGGAAGAGCTTTTCTTCTCTCCCGCCTTGCCAACACTAGGATCTTGTATAAAGATTAAAATAAATTGTCTAGTGTTTCATTGTACTGGTTTTCCCACCCTACAAAGTGCTCTTTAAAGATGTGTCAAAGAATGAGTTTGAGCAAAGAGATGCTTGCAGTTTCACAAATAAATACTGAATGACCAAAGCCAGGAGACATTGCATAAATAGATAGTGGTTATCCATAAAAATGGAATATTATGCTGCCACTAAAAATAACCCAGAAGAATAGTTAATAAAACAAAAAGATGGGCAGGATGTTCTGTAGTATGGATAACTATCCTCTATTTATAATAATATGTAGAATATGATCACAGTTTTGTTTTTAAAAAATTAAAAATGCATATATAGGAAATATTATAGAAAGATATACACCAACACACTTTTTATAGTTATCTTGGACTGGGAGGATTATGTTCAAATTTTCCTTTCTTCCTTTCCTTCCATATTTCTTTTCTTTCTTTCATCAGTATTTAATAAATTTTCTACTTTTGAAAAATCTAAAAATGAAGTTCTTTAATATAAATTAGTGTTGATACTCAACACTAGACTAGAATAGAAAATTTGCCAATTAATTTGAAACAAAAGGGACATATTTTAGAGTATCTTATTTATGACATTTAAGTTCTTATTTTAAAAAAGACCCTTGACATTTGCACTCTTTGCTAACTTTTATTTTCCCCAGAACATAGGTTAGGTCAGTAAACACGTTTCATTAATTCTTGAGTTTTAACAAGCAAAAAGGGCAGTACTTATGAGCAAGATGGTTCTGGCTGCAGACTGGAAAGATGTAAGAGCTTGCTGAGTACTCCGAAGGCTTTTAGGACCTGGTGTGATAGATCTCTTACTCTGGCTGACTTCTCCCATCTCCTGGAGCCCAAAACTGTATCTACCTCCATCCCCTTCCTAGTTATAGATCAAAGCAGACTATTTATCCCCTGACTCCTGTGTGTATTGGTGATAACGCCTGCCTGTCCCCAGAGGCCTAGCTAGCATCAGTGGATTTGCTATGAGCTCAGTTCAATGCAGATACTCAAACCTAAAGTCTGTCACATTATAGCCACTTTCTTGATTAAGATCCTGCCTCCAGAAAGCACTTACTGAAATGTAAGTATAAGTCTATAACCATACTAACCAAGAGCAAGGTGTGAGATCCAGGATGAGAAAATCATGTATGAGATGGGTAAAAGAGCTAGAAGGCCAAGATATACAGGATTGGGATTCCAAGGAGCAGCCTGAAGCTCTAGGGAGAAGGAGGAGAGAAAAAAAGGTGGAAGGGAACCAAGCAAGATGGGTAGAGGGGATACCACTTTACTGAGATTGGCCTGGGGTAGAATTTTAGTCAGTAGTATCTAACCACTAACCAGCTACATATGATTACTTCTTTCCTCCCACCTCTCTTCCCTACCACTGTCCTTCCCTTTCATCCTTCTGTAAATGCTTAAATATGTATTAGGTAGCCAATCTGTGCTCAGCTCTGTGCTTGGTTCTGGGATAAAATGTTGTAAACAAGTGCATGGCCCCTTTTGCTCATGGAGTATGCTGTCTGTGGTACTTGGAGCTATGTACCCCAGAAAAACATATTCTTAAACTTAATCAATTCCTGTGAGTATGAACTCTTGTAAATAGGACCTCTTGATGATACTTCAAATAATGTATGACCCAGGATGGGTCTTAATTCTATTACTGAAGACCTTGTTGGGAAGGTCACAGTGAGAGAAAAAAGTGACAGAGAACAGCCAAAAGCTGAAAGTCAATGGAACCCAGAAGAAAAGGGAGAGGCCAGGAAAGGCTGCCATGTGCATTGCTATGTGACAAAGGAGTCAGGGGTTATCAGGAGCCAGCCCCAGGCACCAGTCTTTGGGAAGAAAGCTTCACCTTGATGATGCCTTGATTTGGACTTCTTCTAATTTCACTACCATTTCACCATTTTTACTAAAAGAAAAAATAATAATAATAATAATCCCACTATTTAAGCCAACGCATTGTGTGGTATTTGCTTTAGCAACGAGGAAACTAAAGCACAGTCTAATGAGAGAGAACTGATCAAAAAACCACATGCAAGAAGGTAAAGTCACTGCTCTGACAAGTGCCATGGAAGAGAGGTACACATATTATAGGGGGATTTGAATCTGGGAAGTCAGGCAAAACATCCCTGAAGAAGTAGCACCTCAGCTGAGATCTGAAGCATGAATTAGGCAGGGAGAGTGGAGGGTATTCCAATTAGAGAACATCATCTGCTAAAGCTCTGTCTCATATTGTTGTTTGGGTGGGGGTTGGGGGTGGTCCTAGAGCACTGAGAAGAACCTCCAGTTTTTAATGTTCTGACTCCTGAGCATCCCACAGGATATCCTTCCGGGAACAAGCAAATGTTGTCCTGAATCTATGATATTCATTTTTTGTGTGTTTTATATAAACTATAAAATTTGTTTTTACAGCTGTACTTTCTGGTACAGAATTTGAACACATATCATAAAATGATCACAAGGAAAGAACAAACAATATTGACAGTTCTAATTTTGATTGCTAAATGGCCACTGTCATCTAGCAGTTATTTCACCACCCTGATAACTGTAAAACAAGCACTAAAGGTCAAGCTCTCAAATTTAGGTTGTCTTGATAACTTGAATTTTGCACACTTTTTAATTTTGCTCAACGTTGCAGCTTTGATTTTAGCTACAAGCCAAAGAACGATTGAGTCTTGCCCACAAGTTATTTTCTTTGTAATTTTTTGATAAGGTAAAGAGTTTTGTCAAGCACTATTTTTAATACTTGGATTTAGGGAACTTCAAAGACAATTAGTCTTGGTCAGAACATTCATCTGTTATTATTTTCATGGTGAAATGGTAGTATTAAATCTCCTGATGTTGAGGGGATGATTTTACTTCAAAGAATGGTTCCAGAATATTCTGTCTGGTCTTGCCACAAGTTCATGTTCCTTAAAGTTTTATTCTTCTAAGAGCTGTTCAATGAATTTAGTAGCAAGAAAATGGATGAAAAACACATGGTTCCTGTATGGTATGCATGATTGTTAACTTACAGTTTCTAAAATAAAAACATGTAAAAACAAACAAACAAAAACAAAACAAAAACACATGGTGTTCCTACATAAGGGCTCAATTGCTCATTTTCTTTTTCCAATACTAGGATGTACTGTTCGTGTGTTAAAAAGATTGAAAAATGTCAAAACATATTCTATGGCAGTAGATTGGCAAAAGGAAGTATAATGTGTATTTATTTATTTATTTTATTTTTAGGAGGTACCAGGGATTGAACCTGGGACCTCGTACATGCAAATCAGGCACTCAACCACTGAGCTACACCCGCTCCACTGTATTTAACTTTTTAAGTTGAAAAGAAACCAAACCTTTATTTTGGTAACAGATGCCAAATGGAAATAAAGAAAATTATTATAAAATTATTTTTAAGACAAAACTTAAAAAAATAGAATGGTAATTTCATTGAATAATGTTGACCTAAAAGATACTATGATATACTGACATGTGTGATATTATTAATATAAAAACAGAGCCACAAGTAATGTATTTAAATATGACTAAGTATAATTTAAGAAAAATAAGTTCTATCAGAAAAAAAGACTATTTTTGATGGTTTGCTAGAATAGTTTTTCAGCAGGATTGCAGAGATTTTTGCATGCTTTCTCCTAATCTGACATCTGATTTATTATTTGCATTATAAGTGTTCTTTCAGTAGAAGTATTCCTTTTCTTTCCAGATTTCCCTTTCATATTTAGACCAAAGTTTATCTTTGTCATCCTTTTCCCCAGGTTACCTCTCTGGTCTATATCCTTGAGGTAATTTAGATACAGAATAAATATTCTTAACTCTTAAGAACTGAATTTGAGTTGAATCCCCATATTGCATTTATTGTATTAACTGGTATGAGTGATCTTGGATCACTGGTAGTTCTATGTTTGTGATTTGTATAATTACTCTACTGGGATGATCCTCTGCTGAAAGTTTTTCTGCCACCCTCAAGGTATTCTGCTGCCATTTGTAGGGTTCTCTTCTCTACCTTTCCCTGTTTTTCTGATTGCTTTCTTTCTTTTTTGTGTTCTGTAGCTAACTGGCTGTTTTCTAAAAAGAAATATCCTTTCATAAGTAAACTTCTAGAAGCATTCATTCTAATGGAAAATTATAGATAGGTCAGTAGAAAATAAAATATTATTTTATTATAATTATTATAAATCATTATTGAACACTTACTACACGCTAAGCACTAAACCGAGTACTTTACATGGATGATCTCATTGAACCCTGTCTTAGTTTTCCTGAGTCTCTATGATAATTACCACATAGTGCATTGGCTTAAACAAGTGGAACTTATTGCTCACAGCTTTGAGGCAAGGAGAAGTCCAAAATGGAGGTATTAGCAAGGCTATGCTTTCTCCCCAAAGTCTGTAACATTCTGGTGCTGGCTGTCTGAAGTCCTTGGGCTTTCTTGATTTGTCTCCTTGTCTCGCATAATGTAGCAATTTCCTCTCCTTTCTCTTTTGTTCATGGTTTTCTGTCTTCTGGCTACTCCCTATGGCGTTCTCTGACTATGCCTGAATTTCTTCTGTTTATAAAGGATGCCAGAAATCTAGATTAAGATGCAACCTCATTCAGCTGGGCCATACCTTAACTGAAAATGACTGTCTTCAAGAGCTCCTATTTACAATGGCTTCACACCTACAGGACATGTCTAAATGAGGTACATAATTCAATGTACCACAAACCCTATGAAAGCGCTACCTTTATTATGCCTGTTTTTCAGAGTAGGAAACCAAAGTTCAAGAAAGTTAAGAAATGTGTGCAAAGTCTCATACATAATAAATGGTAGAGCTGAAATTCAAATATTATGGGGGGGTATATTTTAAAACTCTGATTTTTTTTCCATTTAACTAAAGTCACATGCTTTAGTTAATTATTAAATATATTCAATAATAGAGCCTCTACCCTCAACCATTATGCCTTATTGTTTCATATCTGCTTTCAGAGACCCTCAGTGATATAGGACTGTTACCTGAATTTCCTCAGAGTTTTCTGAGATTGGTGTAGAAAGTAAATAATGTTGCCTGTAATTTTGAAAGTGAGACATGAGTGGGTTCTATCATGTTTTCAGGATATCTATCCAAGTAATAAATCTCACCCCTCCATTTCCCATTTCCAAAAACTCATTTGTATTACTAGGATATTGTTAGAAGTTTCTTTAAAGAGCAGTTTTCCTATTACATTCAAGTGTTTTAAACATAGAGAGATGTGTTGGGAGCTATTGCCAAAAGAATGCAGATAAACTTGAGATTTTATATAAAAAGCAAACTTATTAATGATGAAAGGAAAGGGGAATGTGAATCTGCAGTTTGATTAAAAATCAGCCACAAAATGATAGAAAATTCAGGATCGATGATGCCTTGAGCTTAGCTAGAATAAAAATCTGCCAGAGGTACCCTTCTCTAAGAGCTGATCGTGTTCATCTGGGATGGTCCTAGAGGTTTAATTTCATCAAGCAAATCTACTTTTGGTGACTAACAAAGTAGTTGGGAATGAAGAGAACTTGAATAAATTTTGGCCATCTTCTTCCTCATTTAGGTGATAAGTAGTGTTGTCTTAAGGTCATAAAGAATTGGATTTGAATCCTAACTTCCCCATTTATTAGGTTTGGGACTTGGGGCAAGTAACTTCACCTCTCTGAGCTTCACTTTCGTGATCTGTTAAAGTGGACCATAGCACAAAAGTAAACTCCTCACTTCATCCCTTCCTACCTCTTTATAAAATGAACTATTCTTTTATATGTAGTTTATTATACCCATCCTCTAAGGAACAATGCCTCTCTTGTTAGCTTTGGAGAATTGTTACATTGGGGGATAAATTTCATATAGAATAATTGCTTTGAATGTTTTTATTAGGACTTTCAATATCAAGATTACAGTTTTAGACCTTTAAAATTGAAAGTCATAAGATCAGTTTCATAAATAATGAATAAAATCTAACAAAGACATTATTCTAAATACTATTGCCAATTGGGAAGAAGAAAAAATTGCTAAGCTTATCCTCACCATGTTATTAGCATGCATATGCTAAGTTCTTAATATATGCAGGGTATTTTAATATATTTTTATTATTGAAGCTTCCATTTTGTCGGCTCAATGTGAAAAGAACACAGGATATTACTAGATGAATGCTTTTTTTGGTAGGGCAAGGTCAATTCACATTTGTAATAGTGTTTTAATATTACTGCACACCTGTTAAATCATATGGGTTCCCTATAATAATACCAGTCTTGTACTCAAGAGACTAAAGCCCTAGAAGGTATTCAAAAAGCAAGTTTTCTTGTGGCTAATCACAAATGTGATATTGCATCTCCTCTCACTTGACATCAAAATACTTTCTGTTTCTGTGGGTTATGATTTTTTCCTGATATTACATTTATATCATGGTAGGATAAAAGTTCTAAGATTTGAGTAAACTTTTTTTAAAAAAACACAGACAGGAAGGGCTCCTAATTGTGATTATCAGTCAGAGTGTCATTCTCCCCACTCCTGAGTTTCCCAGTGACCAGCAATATTACTTGTAATTTTTTGTGTGGTTCTCTAATTTGGATTTGAGTTTCAGCAGAAATGTGGAGGAAAATTCCCAAATCAGCTGTTGTCTAGACAGAAGGAAGGGCCTGATAGAAGCAAATGTAACTCTTACCTGAAAGACTATTACTATTACTGCTGCTGCTGCAGTTAATACTACTACTACAAATAGTGATGTACCATATTACATTATATAATTACAATAATAAAATTATTATTATTTTTAAATTGCCTAATAGTACCTTACTGTCTCCCCGGCCTTTAGTTCAGGCTAGCCCCACATGTAGTTGTTATATTATAACATCAGGCCGATGGCTTGCTTACTCCTCTGTCCAACCATGGGTTTGGGAAAAGTAATTATTATTTCTCTTGTATCAACTTGCCTACTGGTGCCATGTTTCTTTTTTAAAGTGCTAAAGGAGGACTGGGTAAAGCAATCAGATTTGCCAAATGTAAAGGGGGTGCGGTGGGGCTTACTGCCTGTATGAAAATTTCTTGTGACACACCTCCCCAGGGTAAAAGTCCTTCAAAACTACCATCTGATCTCTGAGCCCCCAAGGCACTTCCCGAAACACAGGGTATCATTTTCCAAATGAATAAATAACACAAATGCAGTAAGCAGAACTCTACCCTAAAGGAGGCCGCGATGTAAAGGCAGCAGAGAGCAGAGCCATGGGTCCCCATCCACTTTGAGGGCCTGTCCTACCCTTCAAAGCCTTCCTCATTTGTATTCCCCCTCTCTTCATTTGAATTCAAAATGCCTGCTATTCTGGCAAGGGAGAGAAGAAGATTCCTGATACCATAGTAGACCGGATAAGTCACAGTAATCTACTCAGTGGTTTAGAAAAGGAGCTCTGGAGACAGACTACCTGGGCCCAAATCCCAGCCACTCCACTTCCCAGCAGTCTGACCTTGGACAAGTTATTTAACCTCTCTGGGCTTCAATACTATCCCCTAGTGTTGCTTTGAGGACTCAGTGGAAGAAGAAGTGAAAAGCTCTTAGAAACAGAGTCTAGCACATACTAAGAGCTCAATAAGTATTAGCCATTAGTATTGGTAATGCCAAAACATAAGAATTCATTTGGTGTTCAAGAACTTTATTTATTTAAACAATAAATTGTAATTATATAATGTAATACATTATATTACTATTTATAGTAGTATTACACTTTCACAAATTATTGAGAACCTCAAAGAGCTTTTATTTATGTAGATTTTATCTATCACTATTTATATATAAGAAATAAAAATGGACAATAAACCCATTACACATTAACCCAAGAAGCATATCACTATGAAAAAAAGCTATATTTTCAAAAACAAAAAAGTACATGTATGTATAGTGAGTGGCATTGTTTTAAATTTTTGTCAATTTCTTTAATATCTTGCTCAATAGAAGACAGGTAGCCTCTGTACGGTCATGGAAAGTGAAAATAAAAAAGGCAATCAATGCATTAATATTATTATGAAAATTGTTATGACCTTGTAGACACTAAAACCACACTTTGAGAACCACAGAAGTAAAGAGATCTAACATGTTTCAGTCCCATGAGGACGTCTCTGAGTCTACTTATATGTAAACCTCACTTAGAGTTATGTCACACATCCACATTTTGAGGTCCTTCATGGATCAGAAGCCTTGGCCAAATGGCTCTTCCCAATACTCTCGTGATAACTTTGGAATAAGAGGGAACGAAATATCCTTTGGCATAGAAGAAGCAGAATTTGCTGGGCCTGTAAGTTTCTGAGCACTCAGACTCAGATCTACATTTAAAAAAAACCCTACCTCTATTTCATTCATTCCATAACCAATATGAATGAAATAGAGGAGATATTACCAGGAGGCATTTGTGAAATGGAGATTAGTAAGCAGGGCTCTGCAGCTTCCTGTATCATGTATAGAGTTCATTCTCTGAAATCAGACAGCCAGGGTCCATACCCTGACTCTGCCACTTGGTACAGCATGGCTTCAAATGCTTAATCTCACTGAACTTCAGTTTCCTTATTTCTAAAACTGAGCTAAAATATCTACGTCATTACCAGCACAGGGCCTTACACATAGTAAGAGTTTAATTGATAATAGTTATTATTATTACTCTTATTTAGACAAAGTATTCTAAATTGCCTCTTATACCATTGCATATGATTTTCTATACCATTTTATCCATTTCTTCTTTTTGTTGTTTGGGAAGTAAAAGGTGAGTTACTAAAAAACACATGTCCACCTATTTCCCCATTTCTATGCCCCCTCATTCTTCTCTGTTTTTATTGTCTGGTGAATGAATTGTGCCATCAAATGAGTCAATGGTGATGGAGATGTTAATTTATTTGAAAAGCCTTATGTCATCATCACACTAAAAGAATCTCGTAGCTGCATCTACCATCATAGTAAAACACTGACAATTTAACAGCTTGAGTTCATATGGTAGTTCATTCTAAGGAGCTCAAAGCATTGTCCTATTTGCCAGCAAAGTTTCCTTAGACCAGTCACCATCTGCACTGCCAAAAGCCGTAAGCCACATGTGGAGCTAGGTTTGGAAATTTAGGCTTCCTGACTTGAACTTCAGTGGTCTGCTTTTATTGCTACAAGATACCATGCTACTAGCAGACAGGAAAGTGGGTGGGTACAAAGGAAAATAGAAAAGATCCCTTCACTCAAGGAAGCCAAACAGTCAAAATATGATGAACCTCAACTCTCCCTTGCAGAGAGAGACAGCTGAGCAGAGCTGGATAAATGGGGGAAACTCCCCATCTTTAGGAGACCACAAGATTACTCTGAGACCTATAGCTCCAACTTCTTTTAGCCCACATCCCAGATCTTATCCACCACCAGGCTTTAGGGTCTAATTCCCTGTAGCCACCATCTACTTACCTCTCCTCTATTCAACTCCCACCCACTTCCAGAATGACCCCCAAGTTCTGAATTTGCTCAATTTGCTTAGTAACTGAAGACTGGATGAGATAACCTGGGAATTCTTTTCATACTGGCAAATACTTTGCTGTTGTTGCTGACTAGTCAAATAATTTACTAAATAGTAGGTGAATGACATCTAGAGACATTGACTGTGACTTTAGACACTTTTCAAAACAAGATGGCCTCTCACTGTATCCTGGAATTATTAAGACAATTAAACAGAAAAGATCAGTCAATAAAATGAAAGATAAAAAAATCTCTCTTAGAATTGCTCAGACATTCTGTTCTTATCCAATAAACTGCATGATTCTGGAAACTTGTATACTTCATTCTGAAATTTTTTCTTGTATTATTTCTTTAATGCTTTTCTCTGCTCTTTTTTTCCATATTCCTATTCATACATTAGACTTCCTGGAATGATTCTCTAAGTTCTTTTCTTTCTCTCCTGTTTTTTCTGCCTTGCTGTCATTTTGTTTTACTCAACTTTACCTTTCAACCCTTCTGTTGATTTTTTTTTTTAACTTTATTTTGTACATTTAATAATTGAAAACATAAGCAATAAAAAACTAAAAAGTAAACACAGATTAATAAATATATACATTTCTCAATTAAATGTAATGGATACACATAAATTTTTTTGTTGTTTTGTTTTTTGTTTGTTTTTTTGTTTTTTTGTGTGTGTGAATCAAACATCCTGGAATGATTCTCTAAGTTCTTTTCTTTCTCTCCTGTTTTTTCTGCCTCGCTGTCATTTTGTTTTACTCAACTTTACCTTTCAACCCTTCTGTTGATTTTTTTAAAAAATTATGCTATCATTTTGAATTTATGAGAGCTCTTTCTTGTTCTCTGAATGTTTCTTTTTCAAGTATCCTGCTCTTGTTTTATTGGTGCAATATCTTCTCTCTAAAGATATTCTTTATAATTTTGAAAAAAAAACAAAAAAAAAACAAAACACCTGTATTGTTTATATTTACACAGAATTTCTTTATTCTGTTTGTTTTGTTTTCTATCTTTCATGTAGGAGGCTTTTCTTAAATATCTGGTGACTCTGGCTGCCTGTTCATATTTAAGAGTCAGATGCTAAAGAGATCACTGGAAAAAGGGTGGGGCTGATCTGTGTGCATGGCAGGCCTCATGAACTGTAGAAGGATCAGGAAGGCACCTACACCTAATGAGCATTTATCTGTGGGCCTTTTCTCTTGGATTGGTCATTTTCTCAAGAAAGGAATCTTCCAGCCAGCTTTCATGGCCTTGGATGGTGAAAAAAAAAAATTACATCTTTTTTTAAATAACCTTTAACTAAAATTAGCATTTATTTCAATTATAAATGTAGGTAACAAATCACAGTAACATTAAAAGTACTTGTGGAGAATTGTGAGAAGATGGCAGAGTAGGAAGCTCCAGGATTCAGTCCCTCTGCCAGGACAACTGTTATATATTAAACAGGAAGTCACTGTCTGAATCAACAATCTCGGCACACCAATAGTCCACAGTAGAATGCTGTGCAGCATCCAGGGAAGAGCAAGAAGAGGCTGTAAATTGTGTTTAATACCAGTGAATTTCTCTCTCCATGCAGCAGTTGCCATTGTCCTTTATCCACATTACCCACAGCTTGCTGGTGCCAGACAGGAACATAAAAGTTTGCTTTCCCAAGATCCAGGGAGGGGTGGGGGTGCAGTCTGATCTCTGATCACTGCTTTTGATTAGCTATTTCAGATCACTGGGGCCTGGCTCTGAGGATGGCCATTTTCCAACCCACCCCTGACAAAGGCAATGGAGTAGACTTAAAGACGGTATGCATCCTCACAGCTGTGGGAGACAGTTGAAGGGCAGCATTTCCTGGGCAAGTGCCTAGTTTAAGAAAGCACAGCTTTGGGACACCATGGAAGAAGCTCCTGGGGCCCTTCCTAGTCCCTCCTTCAGCCCCTCCCCAGGGCAGTTTGGAAACAATATACACTCCCTTTACAGGTCCCTGACCCTGTTCTGGCTAGTGAAGACTGACTTAGGAACTATTCTCAAGCATGTTTCCCCCTCTCCCCCCACAAAATTTGCCCTACAGGCAAAAACAGCTTAAGTCAATAAAAGTACTGTAACAAACAATTAGATGGGTGCCCTGGAGCAAAGGCTTACTTGCTTTAAGACCTACAGTGTAATTCCCTGGAGAGGTAGAAGATCTGTTTCCTTGAGAAGCAGAGAGGGCATCAAGCTCCTATAAACAGAGAAACTCCTAAGGCCACTAGTAAGCACAAGCCCAGGACAAGCCACAGGCCCAGAAAAGACAGGGAGGACCTTGCACTTTGTTTTTTGTTTTGTTTTTGTTTTTGTTTTTACACTTTGTATTTGCCTTAGGCTGACCTTCCTGATAGGAGGACTGAACTCTGAAGGAGAACACCAGCCAATGGAAAGCCAATTTACAAAGGTGGTGAAAGATGTTTTTCACTTAGGTTTGCTTGGTTTTGTTGACTCTTGACACTCAAGAAAATCTGTCATATCACTAGCTGGAGGACACAAACTCAAGATACAGACATCTTAGGGAATAAATCCCAGAGTTAACATCTTAAAATATTAAAACATACAGTGTACACTAAAAGAAGTTTCTTTGTGCACAAATAAACAGGAAATGACGGCCCATCCAAAGGAAGATAATAGAAATCCAGAAAACATCAACAAAAGAAGATCAGACTGTGAATAATCCAGACAAAGACTTTTAAAAAAATGGTCTTCATTATGCTCAAGGAGTTGAAGGAAAATCCAGAGAAAGAACTAAAGGATATCAGGAAAACAATGAATGAGTAACATGAGAATCTCAGTAAAGAGACAGAAATTAAAAAAAAAAAAAACCAAATAGAACTACTGAGGTGAAAGACAACCATAACTGAAATGAAAATTTCCAAGAAGGGTTTCTATAGCAGATTGGAGCTAGCAGAATAAAGAATCAGTGAACTCAAAGACAAGACAATTGAAATGAATCACACTGAGGAGCAGAAAGAAAAAAAGCATTATAAAAAGTGAAAATAGCTTACAAGATCTTTGGGATGCCATCACACACATCAATATACATATTATGAGAGTCCCGAAGGAGAAGAAAGAGAGAAAGGGGGCAGAAGGAACAGTCAAAGAAATAGTGACAGAGAACTTCCCAAACTTACTGAAAGATGTGATTATGCACAGCCAAAAATCCCAGAGAAACAAACAGATAAAATGGAAGAGAAATATGCCCAGACACATTCTGTTAAAGGACAAGGAGAGAGCTCTGAAAGCTGCAAGAGAAAAGCAATGTGTTATGTACAAGGAAGTCTCAATTAGACTGAATGCTTATTTCTCATCAGAAACCACGGAGGCAAGAAGGCACTGGATTGGAATACTTGAAGTGCTGAAAGAAAACAACTGCCAACCAAGAAGTTTATATCCAGTGAGACTTTCTTTCAAAAATGAGGGGGAGATTAAGAAATTCC